>CM055122.1:1136998044-1137387613 GCA_029206835.1 Rana muscosa
ATTCTCAAATATTTTTTTAGGGCAAATATTTTTTTAATAGCATTTTCTGTATTGCTGTAAGTGTGAGATACACCATTTCTATACTGTGGGTGTATTGTGCTCTTGCAAAGAGACCCATTTAGGGCAAAAAAAAATTGCAGTGTTTTCTGCATATATGCAAATGTGAGATTTACATATTTATATATTTTTCTTGTATTGTGCTATTCCCAAAAATATTTTTTAGGGCAAAAACTTTTTTTTTGAATAGCATTTTCTGTATTGCTGTAGGTGTGAGATACACCGTTTCCATACTGTGGGTGTATTGTTTTCTTGCAAAAAGACCCATTTAGGGCAAAAAAAATTGCAGTGTTTTCTGCATATATGCAAGTGTGAGATTTACAAATTTATATATTTTTCTTGTATTGTGCTATTCCAAAAAAAAAATTAGGGAAAAAACTTTTTTTAATAGCATTTTCTGTATTGCTTTAGGTGTGAGATACACCATTTCCATACTGTGGGCGTATTGTGCTCTTGCAAAAAGACCCATTTAGGGCAAAAAATAAAAAAATTGCAGTGTTTTCTGCATATATGTGTCATGGATATGCAGTAGTGTTTGTCTGTCAGCTTACCTTCCTCCCCATGTGTTCATCTTAGAGGCCTGAGCCCTTTCACCTGGCTTCCTTTATAATCTCCTCCCAGCCAGACTCCACCCCAGGCCCTATCACAGAACACTATATTAACCTGTGCACTGCAAGCCTGCTTTGCTGATCAACGTGTTTGTTAGGCATTGTGTGTTTGGGTTCCTGCCTGCCGTGTGCTACGTCTGTCTCTCTGTTACATTATTGGCTTGTCCCCGACTATCCCTGTCTGCTCGTGACCCTTGACCTTTGGCTCGTTCTTCGTTATCCTTGTCTGCTTGTGGCCCCTGACCTTCAGCTTGTTATTCGGTTCTCTCTATCGTGTGCTGCTGCTTCCCCTCTTTTCCCCTTATCCTACGGGGCGTGAGCTAGGAAACTCCAGGGGCCGCGACCTGGTCCCAGCCTGCAGCGTAACATCCTCACCACTAGAGGCCCTGGAGAAGACCAGCTGGGTCTTAGAATCTGCGCCCTGGGGAATCTTGGCTCTCGCTTCCGTTGGGATCCCGGTTGTGCTCCTCTGGTCCCGCTTTCCACAACCACCCAGTTTCCTATCCGCAGAAGCCAGCCATAGGGTTCACTACCTCGCGGTGCACTCCTGTCCCCCTACGGTGTGCATCTGTCACCTGGCCACAGGTGACCCTGACAGTTTGATCAGCCATGAACCCGGCTGACATCCCGCTACCCGCGGATGATCCATTGCAGGGCATAGTTTGCAGACTTGAAACCCAGGAATCGAATCAGACTCAGGTGATGCGATTCCTCCAGGATCTAGCTTCTCGCTTCGAGCAGCTTCAGGCCTCCTTGGGAACCCTGAATCTGCAACCTCAAATACAATCAGCGGCTGCACCTATTGCACCAGTCGCAGCCACACACTCACTACAACTGCCAGCTCCGTCCCGTTTCTCTGGGGACTCCAAGGCCTGCAGGGGGTTCCTTAGCCAATGCACGATTCATTTTGAGCTCCAGCCCCAAAACTTCCTGTCTGATCGGGCTAAGGTAGCCCATATCATTTCCCTCCTCTCTGGTGAAGCTTTAGCCTGGGCAGCCCCTCTGTGGGAACTGAATGATCCAGTGGTTTCTAGCCTGTCTGGCTTCTTGAAACTTTTTCGGAATATCTTCGAAGAACCGGCTCGTGTCTCTTCAGCGGCCAGCGCCCTTTTACGTCTCCGCCAAGAGTCTGCTTCTGTGGGACAGTATGCCCTTCATATCTGCATACTGTCGGCTGAGTTGAGCTGGAACAATGAGGCCTTAGTCGCAACCTTTTTGCATGGCCTGTCTGATAGAGTGAAGGATGAATTAGCAGGAAGAACCATCCCCACTGATCTGGCCGGCGTTATCTCCTTGTGTAACCAGATCGATATTCGCTTTCAGGAGAGGACCTTAGAAAAGCAACGCCAGCACTCCTTGGTTCTTAGTCAGCCTGAGCTCCCCTCTCTTCGACCCGTAGAGCATCTCCTACCAGCTGAGGAACCCATGCAGCTGGGTCGGACCAGGCTATCCCCCGAGGAACGTGCTAGGCGCAGAACTCTTGGTCTGTGTCTTTACTGTGGGGGCAAAGGTAATTTTCGTGACACTTGCTCTCTTTGTCCAGAAAAACGTTTGGGTCCACTTCATCTGGAAAGTGGAGTATTGGACCCAGAAATATCACCTTCCCCTTCTCGTCTTCTGCTTTCTGTGTTCCTTCATGTTGGTGCTTCTTCTCATTCGGTCTCAGCATATCTGGATTCCGGAGCCGCTGGTAATTTCATGGACTGGGAAATCGCATCGTCCATGAGACTTACTCTTTTGCCCCTCACCACGCCATTGGTGGTCTTGGCGATTGATGGTACTGTTCTCCCAGGGGGACCTATCCGCTTCCAGACTCTCCCTGTTAAGATGTCGGTAGGGACACTCCACCAGGAGTGGATATCCTTCCTTATCTTACCCAAGGCCTCAACGCCTATAATTTTGGGTCTCCCATGGTTACAGCTCCATTCTCCTCATGTGGACTGGACTACTGGACAGATTCTGGCTTGGGGTCCCTCCTGTTCCTCGTCCTGCCTACCCAAGGTTGCCCCCTGTGAATCTGAGCCGGTCATTCATTCCAGGTTGCATAACCATTTACATTTCTCTGTCCCTAACCACCCTTGGACGCACAGCCAGGCTAGCTTGTCTACAAGTCCTGCAGTCGCTACGTCTTGCGATGCGATTCAGGTAGTCGCTACACCTGACTCAGCTATTCACTCTGCCTCTGTACTAGTTATGCCAGTCCAGCCCATGCCCAGTGAGCCTCCTACTTTTTCTTGTTCGGGACATTCTGCTTGTCCTTCAGCTATTCAGCTTGACTCCGGCGACATGTCACCTTCTAACCAACCTGACTTCAGGGTTCCACTGACATCTGCCCAGTCTGATGGTCCTGTGCAAGATGAGCAGTTCCCCTTTAAGGGTCTAGGGGACCCTCCTCAGATTCCTGTTGATCCTCTCATGCCCTTGCTTATTCCTAGAGAGCCTTTGGTCCTCAATAGATCTTCTTGTCATCTCCCTACCTCGTTTTCGGTCTCTGAGGATAATCTTAAGTACGAGGTTAGACAAGTTCTGGATTCTTGGCTCTGCAGAGGCATTCTTCAGTACCTTGTGCATTGGAGAGGTTTTTGTCCTGAGGAGGCGTCTTGGATCGCTGCATCTGATGTCGCTGCACCTCATCTGTTGAGAAGGTTTCATCAGAGATTTCCCTTTAAGCCTGGGTCCAGGCGGGGGAGGGGCCATAAGAGGGAGGGTACTGTCATGGATATGCAGTAGTGTTTGTCTGTCAGCTTACCTTCCTCCCCATGTGTTCATCTTAGAGGCCTGAGCCCTTTCACCTGGCTTCCTTTATAATCTCCTCCCAGCCAGACTCCACCCCAGGCCCTATCACAGAACACTATATTAACCTGTGCACTGCAAGCCTGCTTTGCTGATCAACGTGTTTGTTAGGCATTGTGTGTTTGGGTTCCTGCCTGCCGTGTGCTACGTCTGTCTCTCTGTTACGTTATTGGCTTGTCCCCGACTATCCCTGTCTGCTCGTGACCCTTGACCTTCGGCTCGTTCTTCGTTATCCTTATCTGCTTGTGGCCCCTGACCTTCAGCTTGTTATTCGGTTCTCTCTATCGTGTGCTGCTGCTTCCCCTCTTTTCCCCTTATCCTACGGGGCGTGAGCTAGAAAACTCCAGGGGCCGCGACCTGGTCCCAGCCTGCAGCGTAACATCCTCACCACTAGAGGCCCTGGAGAAGACCAGCTGGGTCTTAGACTCCGCGCCCTGGGGAATCTTGGCTCTCGCTTCCGTTGGGATCCCGGTTGTGCTCCTCTGGTCCCGCTTTCCACAACCACCCAGTTTCCTATCCGCAGAAGCCAGCCATAGGGTTCACTACCTCGCGGTGCACTCCTGTATATTTGTCTTGTATTGTGCTATTCCCAAAAAAAATTTTAGGGCATTTTTTTTTTTAATAGCATTTTCTGTATTGCTGTAGGTGTGAGATACACAGTTTCCATACTGTGGGTGTATTGTGCTCTTGCAAAAAGACCCATTTAGGGCAAAAAAATGAAAAATTGCAGTGTTTTCTGCATATATGCAAGTGTGAGATTTACAAATTTATATATTTTTCTTGTATTGTGCTATTCCCCAGAAAATGTTTTAGGGCAAAAAGTTTTTTTTAATAGCATTTTCCGAATTGCTGTAGGTGTGAGATACACCCACAGTGTGCTCTTGCAAAAAGACCCATTTAGGGCAAAAAAAATATTGCAGTGTTTTCTGCATATATGCAAGTGTGAGATTTACAAATTTATATATTTGTCTTGTATTGTGCTATTCCCAATTTTTTTTTTAGGGCAAATATTTTTTTTTAATAGCATTTTCTGTATTGCTGTAAGTGTGAGATACACCGTTTCCATACTGTGGGTGTATTGTGCTCTTGCAAAAAGACCCATTTAGGGCAAAAAAAAAATTTGCTGTGTTTTCTGCATATATGCAAGTGTGAGATTTACAAATTTATATATTTTTCTTGTATTGTGCTATTCCCAAAAAAATGTTTTAGGGCAAAAACTTTTTTTTAATAGCATTTTCTGAATTGCTGTAGGTGTGAGATACACCCACAGTGTGCTCTTGCAAAAAGACCCATTTAGGGCAAAAAAAATTGCAGTGTTTTCTGCATATATGCAAGTGTGAGATTTACAAATTAATATATTTTTCTTGTATTGTGCTATTCCCCAAAAAATTTTAGGGCAATTTTTTTTTAATAGCATTTTCTGTATTGCTGTAGGTGTGAGATACACGGTTTCCATACTGTGGGTGTATTGTGCTCTTGCAAAAAGACCCATTTAGGGCAAAAAAAAATTGCAGTGTTTTCTGCATATATGCAAGTGTGAGATTTACAAATTTATATATTTGTCTTGTATTGTGCTATTCCCAAATTTTTTTTTAGGGCAAATATTTTTTTTAATAGCATTTTCTGTATTGCTGTAGGTGTGAGATACACCGTTTCCATACTGTGGGTGTATTGTGCTCTTGCAAAAAGACCCATTTAGGGCAAAAAAAAATTGCTGTGTTTTCTGCATATATACAAGTGTGAGATTTACACATTTATATATTTTTCTTGTATTGTGCTATTCCAAAAAAAATTAGGGTAAAAACTTTTTTTTAATAGCATTTTCTGTATTGCTGTAAGTGTGAAATACACCGTTTCCATACTGTGGCTGTATTGTGCTCTTGCAAAAAGACCCATGTAGGGCAAAAAAAATTGCAGTGTTTTCTGCATATATGCAAGTGTGAGATTTACAAATTTATATATTTGTCTTGTATTGTGCTATTCCAAAAAAAATTTTTTAGGGCAAAATTTTTTTTTTATAGCATTTTCTGTATTGCTGTAGGTGTGAGATACACCATTTCCATACTGTGGGTGTATTGTGCTCTTGCAAAAATACCTATTTAGGGCAAAAAATAAAAAATTTGCAGTGTTTTCTGCATATATGCAAGTGTGAGATTTACAAATTTATATATTTTTCTTGTATTTTGCTATTCCCAAAAATATTTTTTAGGGCAAAAACTTTTTTTTAATAGCATTTTCTGTATTGCTGTAGGTGTGAGATACACCGTTTCCATACGGTGGGTGTATTGTGCTCTTGCAAAAAGACCCATTTAGAGCAAAAAAAAATTGCAGTGTTTTCTGCATATATGCAAGTGTGAGATTTACAAATTTATATATTTGTCTTGTATTGTGCTATTGCCCAAAATGTTTTTTAGAGCAAAAACTTTTTTTTAACCCCTTCCTTACTGGGCACATATACCCCCTTCCTGCCCAGGCGAAATTTCAGCTTTCAGCACTGTCACGCTTTGAATGACAATTGCGCGGTCGTGCGACGTGGCTCCCAAACAAAATTGACGTCCTTTTTTTCGCACAAATAGAGCTTTCTTTTGGTGGTATTTGATCACCTCGGCGGTTTTTATTCTTTGCGCTATAAACAAAAATAGAGCGACAATTTTGAAAAAAAAGCAATATTTTTTGATTTTTGCTATAATAAATATCCCAATTTTTTTTTATATATATTTTTTTCCTCAGTTTAGGCCGATACGTATTCTTCTACATATTTTTGGTAAAAAAATCGCAATCAGCGTTTATTGATTGGTTTGCGCAAAAGTTATAGCGTTTACAAAATAGGGGGTAGTTTTATGGCATTTTTATATATATATATTTTTTATTAGTAATGGCGGCGATCAGTGATTTTTTTCGTGACTGCGACATTATGGCGGACACATCAGACACTTTTGACACTAATTTGGGACCATTCACATTTATACAGCGAACAGTGCTATAAATATGCACTGATTACTGTATAAATGTGACTGGCAGGGAAGGGGTTAACACTAGGGGGCAAGGAAGGGGTTAAATGTGTTCCCTATGTGTGATTGTTACTGTGGGGGGAGGGGACTGACTGGGGGAGGTGACCGATCTGTGTCCCTATGTACAAGGGACACAGCATCGGTCCCCTCTCCCTGACAGGACATGGATCTGTGTGTTTACACACACAGATCCATGTCCTTGTCTCTGTAACCGCCGATTGCGGGTGACTGGTGGACATCGCGGCCGCCAGGCACACGCATCGGCACCTCAGTGATGCGCCGGGCGCTCGCGCGCCCCCAGTGGCCAAATAGCGGAGGCCGTATATTAACGGCCTCCCGGCATTTGACAACCACCTTGCGGCCGTATATTCTCATACGGCGGGCGCGAGGTGGTAATAGCATTTTCTGTATTGCTGTAGATGTGAGATACACCGTTTCCATACTGTGGGTGTATTGTTTTCTTGCAAAAAGACCCATTTAGGGCAAAACAAATTGCAGTGTTTTCTGCATATATGCAAGTGTGAGATTTACAAATTTATATATTTTCCTTGTATTGTGCTATTCCCAAAAAAATAGGGCAATTTTTTTTTTTAATAGCATTTTCTGTATTGCTGTAGGTGTGAGATACACCATTTCCATACTGTGGGTGTATTGTGCTCTTGCAAAAAGACCTATTTAGGGCAAAAAATTTAAAAATTGCAGTGTTTTCTGCATATATGCAAGTGTGAGATTTACAAATTTATATATTTGTCTTGTATTGTGCTATTCCCCAAAAAATTTTTAGGGCCAAATTTTTTTTTATAGCATTTTCTGTATTGCTGTAGGTGTGAGATACACCGTTTCCATACTGTGGGTGTATTGTGCTCTTGCAAAAAGACCCATTTAGGGCAAAAAAATTAAAAATTGCAGTGTTTTCTGCATATATGCAAGTGTGAGATTTACAAATTTATATATTTTTCTTGTTTTGTGCTATTCCCAAAAAAATGTTTTAGGGCAAAAAAAAATTTTAATAGCATTTTCTGAATTGCTGTAGGTGTGAGATACACCCACAGTGTGCTCTTGCAAAAAGACCCATTTAGGGCAAAAAAATTGCAGAGTTTTCTGCATATATGCAAGTGTGAGATTTACAAATTTATATATTTTTCTTGTATTGTGCTATTCCCAAAAATATTTTTTAGGTTAAAAACTTTTTTTTTTAATAGCATTTTCTGTATTGCTGTAGGTGTGAGATACACCGTTTCCATACTGTGGGTGTATTGTTTTCTTGCAAAAAGACCCATTTAGGGCAATAAAAAAAATTGCAGTGTTTTCTGCATATATGCAAGTGTGAGATTTACAAATTTATATATTTTTCTTGTATTGTGCTATTCCCCAAAAAAAATTTAGGGCAAATTTTTTTTTTAATAGCATTTTCTGTATTGCTGTAGGTGTGAGATACACAGTTTCCATACTGTGGGTGTATTGTGCTCTTGCAAAAAGACCCATTTAGGGCACAAAAATAAAAAATTGCAGTGTTTTCTGCATATATGCAAGTGTGAGATTTACAAATTTATAGATTTTTCTTGTATTGTGCTATTCCCCAAAAAATGTTTTAGGGCAAAAACTTTTTTGTTAATAGCATTTTGTGAATTTCTGTAGGTGTGAGATACACCCACAGTGTGCTCTTGCAAAAAGACCCATTTAGGGCAAAAAAAATTGCAGTGTTTTCTGCATATATGCAAGTGTGAGATTTACAAATTTATATATTTTTCTTGTATTGTGCTATTCCCCAAAAATTTTTAGGGCAAAACTTTTTTTTTTCTTAATAGCATTTTCTGTATTGCTGTAGGTGTGAGATACACATTTTCCATACTGTGGGTGTATTGTGCTCTTGCAAAAAGACCCATTTAGGGCAAAAAAAAATTGCAGTGTTTTCTGCATATATGCAAGTGTGAGATTTACAAATTTATATATTTTTCTTGTATTGTGCTATTCCCCAAAAAAATTTTTAGGGCAAATTTTTTTTTTAATAGCATGTTCTGTATTGCTGTAGGTGTGAGATACACCGTTTCCATACTGTGGGTGTATTGTGCTCTTGCAAAAAGACCCATTTAGGGCAAAAAATAAAAAATTGCAGTGTTTTCTGCATATATGCAAATGTGGGATTTTTTTTTTGTTCAATATATTTTTATTGAGAAAGATATATAAGCATCTCAATCAAATGAAGCACATTGGAACAGAGAGGGGTACACTGGGCGAACGTGTGAAAATAATCACTCATGAGTATAGTAGAGACATTAAGAGTGACCCAGCATACCAAAATTAAAATAACAATACAAAAAGCATAAAAAGAGAAACAAAAGGGGGGAGGAAGAGAGAAGTGCAAGAGAGGAAGGTGGGATGGGGGGAGGGAGAAGAAGGAAGGGGGTTGGCACACATGGCAGCAAAAAAATTAATATTTGGCATGTGCTAACATTGAATTTAATCCTTATATAGAAATAAAATCCACAGCATTTACATAAAAAAGAGTGAAACATCAAGGACCTGGGTTGTTCAGGGGGAAGAAGAAAGTATGTCCTTATAACATTGGGTAGATAGGAAGGAGGACCACGGGGCCCAGGTTAGAGTAAATTGTTTGGTAGTGTCTCTCGCAATGTGGGTGAGGTCTTCCATGAGGTAAACGTCAGAGACTCTTTGCAGCCAACACTTAGTGGACGGAGATGTAGATTGACCCCAAAGCACAGGAATGAGAGCCTTAGTCGTGTTCAGAAGATGTGGAATCAGCGAGCGTTTATATCTACCTATTGACATTGAGGTAGCATGGAAGAGCACTGTCCAAGGATCCAAAGGGAACTTGATCTCAGTGATCTGGTGAATAAGGTCTATTACCGCGGACCAGTAAGGGCGAATGATCGGGCAGAACCACCAGATGTGAGCATGGGTGGCCTCCTCTCCGCAATTTCTCCAGCATAGCGGGGAGTTGGAAGGGAACATGCGGTTTAATTTAACAGGTGTATGATGCCATCTAGTGATGAGTTTGAAGTTAGAGTCAGCCATGGAAGAAGCTAGAGAGGAGGTATGCGTAAGAAGTAAAACTTTATCCTTTGTCTTATCTGTGAGAACAACACCCAGGTCACGCTCCCAACTGGTCAGATACTGCGGGTGGGTAGGATTTTGTAAGTTGATAAGCGCTTTGTAAAATAGGGCAATACCGTGGAGAGGGGGATCCTTATGAAGGAACACATGTTCAATGCCATTCAGATCTTGGATTCCCCGTAGTGGTTGGGGGAGTGTTTGAAGAAAGCAGCTCAGTTGATTATATCTCCACTTATCCATAAACTTTGATGGTCCATGGCCTAGTAGTTCAGACAAAGGTTTAAGTGTATTGGAGTTTAAAACATGGTGCAAGAGAAGGGGGCCTCCAGGCGACCAGGATTGGAAACCCGGGTCTAAGGATCCTGGTACAAAGTAGTTATGATTCAGGAGAGGAGTTAGCGGGGAGTTATAAGGCCATAAGAATTTCCTATGAAGGCCATCCCAGACGTCTAGAGAGGATACGGTAATAGGTGAGGTATTGTGGCCGAGGGTTCTAAAAGATCGTGGTATCCACGGAGCAGAGGAAAGGTCAGAGTCACATAGGGCATATTCCAGCTGTACCCAGAGTTTAGAAGCAAAGGCATATTTCCAATCTGCTATACGTGACAGAATGACAGCATGATAATAAGTCCTAAAATCGGGCAGGGATAGTCCCCCAGAGCGCTTGGTCCGAAATAGGACCTTCCTAGAGACTCTGGGGTGACCATCCCTCCAAATAAAGCGGGTAACCATGGTCTGCAATAAAGTAAAGAAGCCTACAG
Source organism: Rana muscosa (assembly GCA_029206835.1). Classification (NCBI taxonomy): domain Eukaryota; kingdom Metazoa; phylum Chordata; class Amphibia; order Anura; family Ranidae; genus Rana; species Rana muscosa. The sequence goes on from CM055122.1 coordinate 1,137,008,350, forward strand.
GAATCTTTAAGGGAATCATTTGAAGGATAAAGAGAACGTGGGGAAGTATGTTCATCTTAACTATGTTCACCTTACCTAGCCATGAATGTGAGAGGGAGGACCATTTTCTGAGGTCAGCTCTTATGTTATTAAGAAGAGGAATATAGTTATATCTAAAAAGGGAGTGGAGGTGAGGAGTTAAGTATATGCCAAGGTATTTCATGCGTGAGGTTTCCCAACGAAAGGGAAATAGGGGCTTCAGCTGATCAACTACTGGTTGAGGTACCGAAATATTCAGAATTTCAGATTTTGACAGATTAATTTTAAAATTGGATAGCATTTGGAAGGTAGAGAATTCCGACATCAAGTTAGGTAATGAAATGCGTGGTTGTTGAACAAAAAATAGGATGTCGTCAGCATAGGCTGCGTATTTATTGGGATCTACAACCAACTTGAATGCCATGTATATTTCTATTATGTCTAATTGTGGCCAGAAAGGGTTCCAGAGAGATAGCAAAAAGGAGAGGAGATAAAGGACAACCTTGTCTTGTTCCATTATGTAGTGTAAATGGGTCGCTCAAGGAGCCATTAATCCGAATCTGCGCAGTAGAGTAGAGAGAAGAAATACAATGAAACATTCTGGGGCCCAAACCGAAATAGCGGAGAGTGGTTTTGAGGTAGCCCCAGTCCACCCTGTCAAACGCCTTTTCGGCGTCCGTAGAAAGGAGGAGGGTGGACCGGGAGCACCTACGCACATAGTGGATCAGGGACAAAGCGCGTAGCGAGTTGTCCCTGGCCTCTCTGTTAGGGATAAATCCAGTTTGATCAGCCGAAACCCATTGGGATAGAAAGGGAAGTAGCCTGTTAGCCAAAACCTTGGAATAGAGTTTAGTGTCGATGTTTAAGAGGGAAATAGGTCTATAACTACTGCACAGAGTGGGATCTTTGTCAGATTTGGGGATAACAGTAATATGAGCGGATAGTGATTCCGGACGAAGGCCAGATTTGAGGGAGATGGAATTTGCATATGCCGTAAGATGAGGAAGAAGGATGTCACTAAAGGTTTTGTAGTATAACACGGTGAAACCATCAGGGCCGGGGGCCTTACCTGAGGGGGAGAATTTAAGAGCGTGTTGAATAGTGATGAGCCGAACACCCCCGGGTTCGGTTCGCACCAGAACCCGCGAACGGACCGAAAGTTCGTACGAACATTAGAACCCTATTAAATACAATGGATGCGAACGTTCGAATTCTAAAGTGCTAATTATAACAACTATTATGCATGTTATTGTCCTAAAAAGGGTTTGGGAACCCGGGTTCTGCACCAGGGGACATGTATCAATGCAAAAAGAAGTTTTAAAAACGGTCGTTTTTCGGGAGCAGTCATTTTAATGATGCATAAAGTGAAAAAAAAAGTCAAATATTCCTTTAAATATCGTACCTGGGGGGTGTCTAAAGTATGCCTGTGAAGTGCCACGTGTTTCCCGTGTTTAGAACTGTCCCTGCACAAAATGACACTTCTAAAGGAAAAAAAAGCCATTTAAAACTGCTTGCGGCTTTAATGTAATGTCTGGTCCCGGTAATATGGATGAAAATCTTTAAGAAAAATGGCATAGCTACCCCATGACCCCCCCCCCTACCCCAGCCCATTACCAGCCCCTTTGGGTCTTGTATGGATATTAAGGGGAACCCCGCACATAAAATAAAAAAGGCCCTATATACTCTGAACAGCCGTATACAGGCGGTGCATACAAGACAGGGACTGTAGGTTTGTTCTTATGTAGAATCTGTTTGTAATTTTGAACAGGTACATTGTTGAAGTGTAGCTCCAGCCCAAAAATCTATTTTTAAACTTTTTGGAAAACATAGGTAAGGGTTATCACCCCTGTAACATTTGTTTTGCTGTCTGTGCCCCTGTTCAGAACATTTCACCTCACTTTCCGTCCCAATGTCAACTGTTTTTGAAATGTGGTGTTTTTCTTGAAACAAGGATTGCTGATAAAGCATCAGTACAGAGGAGACACCTTTCTCCCATATTTATTCTTACAGGAGAGAATTTTCCTTCCTAGGGGTAGATTTCCTCTCACTTCCTGTTGTCTTCTTGCGTTTGCAAGTAGGAGTCGTTTGTAAGTTGGATGTTTGAAAGTAGGGACCTGCCGTATATACTCTGCAGAAATAGGCTCCTTAGTTGTTGGTGTTGGCACAACACTGTAAGCACTCACAGTTACTCTTGGTTGGTGCTGGAACGCCCTGCTGTCAACTATTATATCAGGAATTTTAATTACATATAATTGTTGAACAGTGGTAGTAAAAATTGGGCCTTTGATGGTGGTGCTGGTGCCACAACACTGTAAGCCCTGACAGTTACTCTTGGTGGGTGCAGCAATGGGCCCTGCTGTGAATTATTAGATCAAGAATTGTAATTGCATGCCCCTGTTGAACAGGGGCTGAAAAATTGGGCCTTTCGTGGTGGTGGTGGTGGTGTTGCCACAACACTGTAAGCCCTCAGAGTTACTCTTGGTGGGTGCAGCAATGGGCCCTGCTGTGAATTATTAGATCAAGAATTGTAATTGCATGCCCCTGTTGAACAGGGGCTGAAAAATTGGGCCTTTCGTGGTGGTGGTGGTGGTGGTGGCGTTGCCACAACACTGTAAGCCCTCAGAGTTACTCTTGGTGGGTGCAGCAATGGGCCCTGCTGTGAATTATTAGATCAAGAATTGTAATTGCATGCCCCTGTTGAACAGGGGCTGAAAAATTGGGCCTTAGGCACTGGTGGCACAACACTACAACCCCTCACAGATACATTACTTGGAGCACAGCAATGAGCCCTGTTGCAAAGTATTGCTTCAAAAATTGTAATGACACGCCCCTGTTAAACAGGGGCTGAAAAATTGGGCCTTAGGCACTGGTGCCACAACACTCCAACCCCTCACAGATACTGTACTTGGAGCACAGCAATGAGCCCTATGGCAAATTATTGCTAAAAAAATTGTAATTACACGCCCCTGTAAAACAGGGGCTGAAAAATTGGGCCTTAGCCACTGGTGGCGGCACCCATAAACAAAAATGATCTTCCAAGCTATCATCATCAATCGTATCATTGAGGACTCGGAGGAGGAGGATAGCCAGTCAACATAACAGCACAGGCACTCAGCATCAGCATCAGTCTTGAAGGGATGTGACATGTTAAAATCAATTAGTCTGTTATATCAGCATCAGGTGTGTGGTAGCTGGTGGTGATCCAAGACTGGTTCATCTTGATGAAAGTCAGTCGATCAACCGAGTCGGTGGACAGGCGCACCCTGTGATCCGTGACAAATCCTCCAGCAGCACTGAATGTGCGTTCCGAAAGAACGCTGGAGGCAGGACAGGCCAGTAGCTCAATTGCATACTGTGCAAGCTCTGGCCAGTGATCCATCCTCAAGACCCAGTAAGCCAGAGGATTTTCGGTGGGGAAGGTGTCCAAGTCTGACCTTGCCCCTAGATATTCCTGCACCATGTTTATCAGACGCTGGCGATGGTTGCTGGAACCGATCATACTTTGGGGCTGCGGACTAAAGAATTGTCTGAACGCATCGGTCAGACGGCCACCTTCCCCACCGCTCCTTCTTTGACTGGCCGAAGCCTCAGCAACTCGTTGTCCAGGACCAGGAGTTTGTAACCTCCCAGTCTCTGGGAACGCGTTGCACAGACCTTTCTGCAAGGCCTCCCAGAGTTGTCTCATCCTCTGCTCCCTCTGCGAAGGTAACATAAGGTCCGCAACCTTACCCTTGTACCGTGGATCAAGGAGAGTGGCCAGCCAGTAATGGTCCCTCTCCTTGATCCGAAGAATACGAGGATCCTTCCGCAGACTTTGCAGGATCAGGGAGGCCATGCAGCGTAGGTTTGCTGAGGCATTCGCTCCGGAGTCCTCTGGGTCACTAAGGACGACATGATCCGCAGCCACCTCCTCCCAGCCACGTACAAGTCCACTGGTTTCTTGGGACTGTAAATCATCCCTAAAAGACTGCTGCTGATGATGCTGAGTGCCAGCCTCCACCTCCATGCTGACACAATCCTCCTCCTCCTCCTCCTCCTCTTCCTCTTCCTGTGCGATGGGTGGGACAGAAGGAACACTGTCTGGGTAAAGGGGGCCTTGAGAGGCAAGGAAGTCCTCCTCTTCCTGCCTCTGTTCTGCCTCAAGTGCCCTGTCCATTATTCCACACAGCGTGTGCTCCAACAGGTGGACAAGAGGTACAGTGTCACTGATGCATGCACTGTCACTGCTCACCATCCTCGTGGCCTCCTCAAATGGTGCCAGGACAGTGCATGCATCCCTGATCATGCCCCACTGGCGTGGAGAAAAAAAACCAAGCTCCCCTGACCCTGTCCTGGTGCCGTAGTCGCACAGGTACTCATTGATGGCCCTCTGCTGCGTGTGCAGCCGCTGCAGCATGGCCAACGTTGAGTTCCACCTGGTGGGCATGTCACATATAAGGCGGTTCTTGGGCAGGATCAACTCCTTTTGCAGCTCAGCCAGGCGAGCACTGGCATTATAAGATCTGCGGAAATGCACACAGACTTTCCTGGCCTGCCTCAGGACATCCTGTAAGCCCGGGTACCTGCCCAAGAACCGCTGCACCACCAGGTTAAGGACGTGAGCCACACAGGGCACATGGGTCAGTTGTCCCTGTCGGAGGGCGGAGAGGAGGTTGGTGCCATTGTCGCAAACCACCATTCCTGGCTTAAGCTGGCGTGGCGTCAACCACCTCTCGGCCTGGCCCTGCAGAGCAGACAGGACCTCTGCCCCAGTGTGGCTTCTGTCCCCCAAACACACCAGCGCAAGCACGGCATGGCATCTTTTTGCCTGCGTACTTGCGTAGCCCCCTGAACGGCTACGGAGCACCGCTGGTTCATAGGACAAACCACAGGAAGAGGCCATGGAGGAAGAAGAAGAGGAGGGGTGGAGGAGAGAGGTGTGTCACAACCAGTAGTAGCATTTTGGAGGCGTGGCGGTGGAACAACCTCCAACACTACTGCACCTTGTCCTGCATCCTTCCCAGCTGCCAAAAGAGTGACCCAATGGGCCGTGAAAGAAAGGTAACGTCCCTGTCCATGCCTGCTGGACCATGAGTCAGCGGTAATATGCACCTTACCGCTGACCGCCCTGTCCAGCGAGGCCAAGACATTGCCTTCCACATGCCGGTAGAGAGCCGGAATAGCCTTCCGTGAGAAAAAGTGGCGTTTGGGAACCTGCCACTGAGGAACCGCACATTGCACAAACTCACGGAAGGGGGCCGAGTCTACCAACTGAAAAGGCAGCAGTTGAAGCGCTAGCAATTTAGCCAAGCTAGCATTCAACCGCTGGGCATGTGGATGGCTGGGAGTGAACTTCTTTCGACGGTCCAGCAGCTGGGGCAGGGAAATTTGCCTGCTAGAATCGGACGTCGGTGTACTGCTAGCAGAGTGGCCGCAAGTACTTGGCTGTGACACACCTAATTCTACACCTTCATTCCTCTCAGTGCATGTTTCAGAGGACTGAAGTTATAGTGGGGTTGGAGATCCCAGCTGATGCGGTGCAAGGAGAGGTCCGCTTTGTTCTTTGGTGTGGGTCTTTGAGGTAGGCTTGCCAACGAGCTGCATGGCAGGTCAACATATGTCTGGTCAGGCATGTGGTACCCAAGCGGCTGATGTTTTGGCCACGCGATATACGCTTGAGACATATGTTGCAAACAGCAGCTGTGCGATCTGATGCACTAGCCTCAAAAAAGGCCCACAGCAAGGAACTTTTTGAATGACGGGCAGAGGCAGCGCCCTGCACAGGCGGAGCTCTGTGGTGTGATTCCGTCCGTGTACTGCCCTTACGCTGGCCACCAAAGGGCATCCTGCCTCGTTGGAGATGTGCCTCCTCCTCATCCTCCTCCTCCTCCTCTCTCCTATTAGGCACCCACGTGGAGTCAGTGACCTCATCATCCCCTCCCTCCTCATCACTGGAGCCAATCTGGCAGTATGCTGCAGCTGCTGGAACATGACTGCCAGATTGGTGTCCTTCTTGAGCATCCCCTCTGTCTGCTCTCACGCTACTGCCTTCCTGTAGCTGGGTTTCATCATCAGACCCTTCGAAACGCTGGGCATCCTCCTGGAGCATGTACCCAACACTGTGCTCAAACAGTTCGGGGGACTCCTCAGGAGGAGGACATGGTGGATCTAGGGAAGGAGTGACTGATGATGAGTCTGACATTGATACCAGGGAAGAGGACGCTTTGGCAGCTGCTTTGCCAGTACCCTGAGCCTGGGTGAGAGAGGATGAGGAGGAGGAGGAGGGCTTGGTCATCCACTCTACCAAGTCTTCGGCATGATGTGGCTCAACATGTCCAGCTGCCGAAAACAAGGACAAGCGTGTCCCATGGCCATGTGCTGATGACAATGCACCGCGTCCACGACCAGCACTGTTGCCCCCAGACACAGAGCCTGCTTGCCCTCTTTTATTGCCTCCTGACTGTCTGCCTCTCCTTGTTTGCCTTCCAGACATTCTAATAGATGGCCTGCAGGGAGATGGGAAAAAAGCAATAAGGGTTACCTTCAGGTGTCCTTCTCTGTCCCTTTACTTAAGGATTTCTAAATATGGTTGAGGATTATTGCTTTTGCACAGAATAGCACAACGACAATTTCCCTGACTGTCCAAAAAACAAGGATTTCAAAGATGGTTGATGAGGAATGCTTTGGCACACTATAGCACAAGGAGAATTCCCCTCACTTTCCTTCTTTGTCCCTAGAAACAAGGACTGGCACAGTGAAAGAAACTGACACTCTCCCTACCTACAGTTTTCTGTCCCTAGAAAAAATGTTTTTTTAAAGCACACTATAGCACAAGGAGAAATCCCCTCACTTTCCTTCTTTGTCCCTAGAAACAAGGACTGGCACAGTGAAAGAAACTGACACTCTCCCTACCTACAGTTTTCTGTCCCTAGAAAAAATGTTTTTTTAAAGCACACTATAGCACAAGGAGAAATCCCCTCACTTTCCTTCTTTGTCCCTAGAAACAAGGACTGGCACAGTGAAAGAAACTGACACTCTCCCTACCTACAGTTTTCTGTCCCTAGAAAAAAATGTTTTTTTAAAGCACACTATAGCACAAGGAGAAATCCCCTCACTTTCCTTCTTTGTCCCTAGAAAGAAGGACTGGCACAGTGAAAGAAACTGACACTCTCCCTACCTACAGTTTTCTGTCCCTAGAAAAAATGTTTTTTTAAAGCACACTATAGCACAAGGAGAAATCCCCTCACTTTCCTTCTTTGTCCCTAGAAACAAGGACTGGCACAGTGAAAGAAACTGACACTCTCCCTACCTACAGTTTTCTGTCCCTAGAAAAAATGTTTTTTTAAAGCACACTATAGCACAAGGAGAAATCCCCTCACTTTCCTTCTTTGTCCCTAGAAACAAGGACTGGCACAGTGAAAGAAACTGACACTCTCCCTACCTACAGTTTTCTGTCCCTAGAAAAAATGTTTTTTTAAAGCACACTATAGCACAAGGAGAAATCCCCTCACTTTCCTTCTTTGTCCCTAGAAACAAGGACTGGCACAGTGAAAGAAACTGACACTCTCCCTACCTACAGTTTTCTGTCCCTAGAAAAAATGTTTTTTTAAAGCACACTATAGCACAAGGAGAAATCCCCTCACTTTCCTTCTTTGTCCCTAGAAACAAGGACTGGCACAGTGAAAGAAACTGACACTCTCCCTACCTACAGTTTTCTGTCCCTAGAAAAAATGTTTTTTTAAAGCACACTATAGCACAAGGAGAAATCCCCTCACTTTCCTTCTTTGTCCCTAGAAACAAGGACTGGCACAGTGAAAGAAACTAACACTCTCCCTACCTACAGTTTTCTGTCCCTAGAAAAAATGTTTTTTTAAAGCACACTATAGCACAAGGAGAAATCCCCTCACTTTCCTTCTTTGTCCCTAGAAACAAGGACTGGCACAGTGAAAGAAACTAACACTCTCCCTACCTACAGTTTTCTGTCCCTAGAAAAAATGTTTTTTTAAAGCACACTATAGCACAAGGAGAAATCCCCTCACTTTCCTTCTTTGTCCCTAGAAACAAGGACTGGCACAGTGAAAGAAACTGACACTCTCCCTACCTACAGTTTTCTGTCCCTAGAAAAAATGTTTTTTTAAAGCACACTATAGCACAAGGAGAAATCCCCTCACTTTCCTTCTTTGTCCCTAGAAACAAGGACTGGCACAGTGAAAGAAACTGACACTCTCCCTACCTACAGTTTTCTGTCCCTAGAAAACATGTTTTTTTAAAGCACACTATAGCACAAGGAGAAATCCCCTCACTTTCCTTCTTTGTCCCTAGAAACAAGGACTGGCACAGTGAAAGAAACTGACACTCTCCCTACCTACAGTTTCTGTCCCTAGAAAAAATGTTTTTTTAAAGCACACTATAGCACAAGGAGAAATCCCCTCACTTTCCTTCTTTGTCCCTAGAAACAAGGACTGGCACAGTGAAAGAAACTGACACTCTCCCTACCTATCCTTCTCTTTCCCTAAACTAAAGGAATCCAGGTTAAGCAAGAAAGAAATAAATGTCACTGTCCCTGCCTATGCTTGTCTTTCCCTGCTCCGGAACACACTACACTAGGCCGCCGTGCTGGCGGCCTTTTATAGTGTGGGGCGTGTACTAAACACCCTCAGCAATAATTGGCCACAGGCATCCTGCCTGTGGCCAATCATTGCTCTCCTCGCTGCCGGCGCTGTGATTGGCCAAGCATGCGGGGTCACAGTGCATGCTTGGCCAATCACAGCGCCTGGATGACACTGCGATGGCGTAGTGCATTGTGGGCCGTTCGCGTCACTCGAATTTGGCGCGAACGGCCCAAATCGTTCGATCTTCGTCGAACGATCGAACAGCCGATGTTCGAGTCGAACGTATGTTCGACTCGAACACGAAGCTCATCCCTAGTGTTGAAATTCCTCAGTGGAAAAATCAGCTTCTAATCCAGCGAGTGCTGACTTCGACAACTTGGGGAGGCCGGCCTCTCTGAGATAAGAGAGTATACGTTTACGTTTTTCCGACAGTGGTAGAGAGGCCAGGCCACCCTCCACACCGTATAGGTCAGCATAAAACTCCCGGAAGGCTTTCGAAATTTGAGGGGTGGTGTGGACTAGTTCTCCTGTTGGTAATTTTATTTTGGGAATGAAGGATAGAGTTTTTCGGGCCGTGAGGGATCTAGCCAACTGTCTACCTGGTTTATTACCCCATTCGTATATTTTCTGGGAAACAGAATGAAATTTCCGCTTGGTTTCAAGATTGAGGAGAGTTTTAAGCTCCTCTCTCTGAAGGGCGAGGGCCTCGAGATGTGAGATATGTAAAGAAAGTTTATGCTTTTTCTCTAGGTCAGCAATCCGCTGTAGGACCTGTTTAAGCTGTTGCCCGTGCTCTCTCTTTCTCCTCGCGCCCAATTCAATAAGAATACCCCTCATGGAGGCCTTATGCGCCTCCCACAAAACAGAGGGGGAGGTGTCCGAGGTTGTGTTTTCTTTGAAATATTGAGCCAAGGTATTAGATAACATGGAGACCTCTGTTGGATTAGAAATGAGAAAGTCATTGAGCTTCCAGTTATTGGGGCGAGGAGGCAGATCGGGCACGTCCAAGCAAATGGAAACAGGGGCATGGTCGGAAAGGGTAGCAACACCAATGTGGGCTGAGCGGAGAAAAGGCAGGTGAAAGTGATCAAGGAAGATGTTATCAATTCTAGAGTAAGAGTTGTGCGTTTTAGAGAAGTGGGAGTAGTCCTTTTCTTTAGGGTGCATGAGACGCCAAACGTCCATAAGCTGAAGATCTAGGAGGTTTTTTTTGACCTGAGCTAATCTTTTAAATGGGATACCCGAGCGGCCTTGGGAGGTATCCATAATGGGATCCAGAGGTATATTTATATCTCCAGCCAAAACTATCATACCCTCAGCAAAATGGGATAGTTTCGTGAGTATATGATTAAGGAAAACAGGTTGATTGTGGTTGGGGCAATAAATGTTTGCTAGAGTACATCTAGTATTGCCTATAAACCCCTTTACAAAAAGGAAGCGACCATGATCATCCGCTAACATGTCTGAAAACCGAAATGAAGCACTCTTGCTGAGTCCAATAGCCACTCCCTTGGCTTTGTTAGTGTCAGACAGGCTATAATACCATTGTGGAAAATACTGTGAGTATAATTTAACTGACGTTGTATGGGTCAAATAGGTTTCTTGGAGGAAGGCAATAGAGCAAGCAGAGTTCTTCAATTCCCGTAACACTTTATGTCTCTTTGCGGGGACACAGAGGCCTCTAACATTGTACGAGAGAATCTTCAGAGTAGCCATATCATCAGCAAAGAGTGGATCAATAAAACATATAGCCAAGCGTGCCAACAAAACAGAGAAGGGAGGGGGGACAGGAAGGAGAGAAGGGGAAGGAGAAAAGTCAGAAAAAAAGAGAAAGAGGAAATAAGACATACATGAAGAACAGTAGAACAACCATTATAACGATTGGGAATGGTATCAAAATCACGCAGCGGTCTGCGGTGGTCCCAGTGGGGATGAGGGGAGCAGGCAACCAGGAAGGGTTGCAGACAAAGATCAAGAAGAAAAGATAAATTGCCAACTCCCACCAACCCCAAGAGGAGAGGGGCAGAGAACGGACTCCTTTGTGGAGGCATGGATTAGGAGCATAAAGCCCCGTCAGCTAACGGCCTGTAAAATAGTAAGAAACATTGATGATACCAGCAATGGTCAGGACAAATATGCACATAGACATAACAACAGGTCCTCAACAAAAAACGAAAACAGAGGATGATTAATAGGGTTAATTAAACCTTTGGCCTAAAAGATGACACCATCATAACCAAGGTATAGTCAAGGAAGGTGAGTGTGGGCAGTAAGACGCCTCATCCATTTTTCTGAGATGAGCCAGGATTGGAGACACACCCTTGCTTGGCTGGGGTTTTCCGCCAACGAGGGGAACAGGAAGCGGAAAAGGTGGGTATAGTATTCTGCAAGCCCGGTAACTCCGTGTGCGGCAAATTGAGATCCTGTAGGAAGGTAGGTAGGTCTTCGTGGAACCGCAGAGTTGAAGAGCGACCGTTTTTAGTAGCAATTAAGCATGCAGGAAAACCCCATCTGTAAGTAGTCCCGTCACCCCGCAGATGCTCCAAAAGAGGTTTTAAAGCCCTGCGGCGATCAAGGGTCTCCTTGGCTATGTCAGGAAAGATGCTAAGGGTAGCTCCATCAAAGTCAATTTTAGGAGTGTTCCGCAGTTTGATCATGATGGCGTTTTTGTCTTCATAGTAGTGGAGGCGACAAATCACATCCCTGGGTTGGTCAGAGGAGAAGTTACGAGGTCTCAGAGCGCGGTGAACTCTGTCAAAACGCAGAGGGTCAGTAACTGAGTTGCCTAATATGGTATTAAGGATGCCACGGATCGAGGGTTCCAGGTCGTTATCTCTGGTCGCTTCTGGCAGTCCTCTTATACGTAGGTTATTTCTACGATTGCGATTTTCGAGGTCCTCGAGCTTGTATAATGAGGCTCTGTGAGCATATGCTAATTGAGTAACAGTCTCTTGCAGTTCTTTAATGGCCACCTCTTGTGAGTCTTGGCGTTGTTCTGTCTCCTCAACTCTGACGAGCAAATGTGCCATGTCCGCCCTAACCGCGGAAATTTCCTTTTTGATAGATTTTTCCATATTGTGAAACATACCCGCCATTTCTTTTTTGAGTTCACTCAACAAAGAAGACATGTCAGAACCTGTGGGGGAGCCGGGGTCCTCCATCAACTCCGAGCCGCAGGATGAGGCCGGAGAGCTTTCACGGGCGGAGGCCGCGTGTGAGGCTGGGGATATAAGAGATCGTGAGGCTCTGGTCTTGTTAACCCGAGTGCTGGGGCTTTCACGCTCCGAAGATAGAATCTTTTGATAGATTCGACAGTAGCTTGATGTAAGGTTGAGGATTTTGCAGAACATTTGATTATTGATGAACGGGAACTTGATCCCTTAGAAGGCATTGCTAGTTGTGTATGAGGCCGAGAGCTGAACGGGGCTCGATTTAAGTGCTTGTCATCAGTGCCATGTGTGGTTCAGCTGCACCAGACCAGCAGGGGAAGCAAATATTTTAGGCGTAGGCGACTTAAGGATGTGCTAGACAGAGACCAGGGGGGTATAATGGCCGTAAATAAACTATAACCGTCAGCAGCCCAGGGTCAGGCAGGTCAGTAATAGTTTGTGGGCATAGGCAAAGCGGACTTCAGTGCCACTCTTAGTGGAGGCCGGTTAAATCCCTGTTGTGTATAGTCTTTGGGGTGAGGTGCACCAAGATGGCTGCCATAGCACCTAGTGGACCTGGGAGGGTGTAAGCAGAGAGTATCTATATATGGCCCCAGCAGATCCCTGCAGAGCAAGCAAGTGACAGGGGACTCCCGGCTCACCATGAATCAAGGAAGCCGAGCGGTGAGGGGCCGGAGGGGCCGTGGAGGGGATATGACACTGTCCTCGGGTGTAGCAAGATGGCTGCCGCACCTCCGTGAATAGGCCGAAGCCGCGGTCTCGAGTACAGGGCGAGGCAGGGTGTGGCGCTGACGGCCTCGGGTGGTGTGGCGGGTGAACTGGGGTCTAGCTAGTGGTAAGAGAGCCTGGATGCTAGTGGGCTGAAGTCCGATGCGGACCGCTAGGTACTCACTGCGCTCCGGAGGCCAGGCCACATCTGCGATTGTAGGCCGCAAGTCGTCAGGTCACACCACTAGAAGCGATTTTCGTCTGTGACCTCCAGCTGCAGCGTGGGTGACAACGGAGGCTGGATGGTGTATGTGCCTCACAGGTCGCGGCCTTCGGATGCTGGTAGTGGCAGGGGATCCACAGGCCCCAAGATGGCGGAGGGCCCTGGGAGCGTGGAGCCAGTCACAGGCCCAAAGCGGAGCAAGGTGCTCAGAGTAAAAAAATAAATAAAAAAAACCTCCGGGGCAGCAGCAGGGAATGACCAGGGATTGATGCAGGCAGACCAGGGCCCAAATAGTGCAAATTAGGCAAAGGATGGAGGTAGATCAACGCTGGATGCCAGGAGCTCTGTAGCAGCACGTCTTCCCTGCTGCACGTCCGGACACGCCCCGCAAATGTAGGATTTACAAATTTATATATTTTTCTTGTATTGTGCAATTCCCAATTTTTTTTTTAGGGCAAAAACTTTTTTTTTAATAGCATTTTCTGTATTGCTGTAGGTGTGAGATACACCGTTTCCATACTGTGGGTGTATTGTGCTCTTGCAAAAAGACCAATTTAGGGCAAAATAAATTGCAGTGTTTTCTGCATATATGCAAGTGTGAGATTTACAAATTTATATATTTGTCTTGTATTGTGCTATTCCCAATTTTTTTTTTAGGGCAAATATTTTTTTTAATAGCATTTTCTGTATTGCTGTAGGTGTGAGATACACCGTTTCCATACTGTGGGTGTATTGTGCTCTTGCAAAAAGACCCATTTAGGGCAAAAAAAATTGAAGTGTTTTCTGCATATATGCAAGTGTGAGATTTACAAATTTATATATTTTTCTTGTATTGTGCTATTCCCCAAATTTTTTTTAGGGCAAAAACTTTTTTTAATAGCATTTTCTGTATTGCTGTAGGTGTGAGATACACCATTTCCATACTGTGGGTGTATTGTGCTCTTGCAAAAAGACCCATTTAGGGAAAAAAAAAGAAAATTGCAGTGTTTTCTGCATATATGCAAATGTGAGATTTACATATTTTTCTATTTTTCTTGTATTGTGCTATTCCCAAAAATATTTTTTAGGGCAAAAACTTTTTTTTTTAATAGCATTTTCTGTATTGCTGTAGGTGTGAGATACACCGTTTCCATACTGTGGGTGTATTGTTTTCTTGCAAAAAGACCCATTTAGGGCAAAAAAAAATTGCAGTGTTTTCTGCATATATGCAAGTGTGAGATTTACAAATTTATATATTTTTCTTGTATTGTGCTATTCCCCCAAAAATGTTTTAGGGCAAAAACTTTTTTTTAATAGCATTTTCTGAATTGCTGTAGGTGTGAGATACACCCACAGTGTGCTCTTGCAAAAAGACCCATTTAGGGCAAAAAAATTGCAGTGTCTTCTGCATATATGCACGTGTGAGATTTACAAATTTATATATTTTTCTTGTATTGTGCTATTCCAAATTTTTTTTTAGGGCAAAACCTTTTTTTTTAATAGCATTTTCTGTATTGCTGTAGGTGTGAGATACACCGTTTCCATACTGTGGGTGTATTGTGCTCTTGCAAAAAGACCCATTTAGGGCAAAAAAAATTGCAGTGTTTTCTGCATATATGCAAGTGTGAGATTTACAAATTTATATATTTTTCTTGTATTGTGCTATTCCAAAAAAAAATTAGGGCAAAAACTTTTTTTAATAGCATTTTCTGTATTGCTGTAGGTGTGAAATACACCGTTTCCATACTGTGGCTGTATTGTGCTCTTGCAAAAAGACCCATTTAGGGCAAAAAATAAATTGCAGTGTTTTCTGCATATATGCAAGTGTGAGATTTACAAATTTATATATTTTTCTTGTATTGTGCTATTCCCAAATTTTTTTTTTAGGGCAAAAACTTTTTTTTTAATAGCATTTTCTGTATTGCTGTAGGTGTGAGATACACCGTTTCCATACGGTGGGTGTATTGTGCTCTTGCAAAAAGACCCATTTAGAGCAAAAAAAATTGCAGTGTTTTCTGCATATATGCAAGTGTGAGATTTACAAATTTATATATTTGTCTTGTATTGTGCTATTCCCCAAAAATTTTTACAGCAAAAACTTTTTTTAATATCATTTTCTGTATTGCTGTAGGTGTGAGATACACCGTTTCCATACTGTGGGTGTATTGTGCTCTTGCAAAAAGACCCATTTAGGGCAAAAAAATGGCAGTGTTTTCTGCATATATGCAAGTGTGAAATTTACAAATGTATTAATTTTTCTTGTATTGTGATATTCCCCCAAAAATGTTTTAGGGCAAAAAAAATTTTTTTTAATAGCATTTTCTGTATTGCTGTAGGTGTGAGATACACTGTTTCCATGCTGTGGGTGTATTGTGCTCTTGCAAAAAGACACATTTAGTGTTTTCTGCATATATGCAAGTGTGAGATTTACAAATTTATATATTTTTCTTGTATTGTGCTATTCCAAAAAAAAATTTGGGCAAAAACTTTTTTTTAATAGCTTTTTCTGTATTGCTGTAGGTGTGAGATACACCATTTCCATACTGTGGGTGTATAAAGCTCTTGCAAAAAGACCCATTTAGGGCAAAAAAATTGCAGTATTTTCTGCATATATGCAAGTGTGAGATTTACAAATTTATATATTTTTCTTGTATTGTGCTATTCCAAAAAAAAATTTGGGCAAAAACTTTTTTTTAATAGAATTTTCTGAATTGCTGTAGGTGTGAGATACACCCACAGTGTGCTCTTGCAAAAAGACCCATTTAGGGCAAAAAAAATTACAGTGTCTTCTGCATATATGCAAGTGTGAGATTTACAAATGTATATATTTTTCTTGTATTGTGCTATTCGAAATTTTTTTTTAGGGCAAAAACGTTTTTTTAAATAGCATTTTCTGTATTGCTGTAGGTGTGAGATACACCGTTTCCATACTGTGGGTGTATTGTGCTCTTGCAAAAAGACCCATTTAGGGCAGAAAAAATTGCAGTGTTTTCTGCATATATGCAAGTGTGAGATTTACAAATTTATATATTTTTCTTGTATTGTGCTATTCCCCCCCAAAAAAATTAGGGCAAAAACTTTTTTTAATAGCATTTTCTGTATTGCTGTTGTGTGAGATACACCGTTTCCGTACTGTGGGTGTATTGTGCTCTTGCAAAAAGACCCATTTAGGGCAAAAAAATTGCAGTGTTTTCTGCATATATGCAAGTGTGAGATTTAAAAATTTATATATTTGTCTTGTATTGTGCTATTCCCCAAAAAAAATTTAGGGCAATTTTTTTTAATAGGATTTTCTGTATTGCTGTAGGTGTGAGATACACCGTTTCCATACTGTGGGTGTATTGTGCTCTTGCAAAAAGACCCATTTAGGGCAACTAAAAAAATTTCAGTGTTTTCTGCATATATGCAAGTGTGAGATTTACAAATTTATATATTTTTCTTGTATTGTGCTATTCCAAAAAAAATTTTAGGGCAATTTTTTTTTAATAGCATTTTCTGTATAGCTGTAGGTGTGAGATACACCGTTTCCGTACTGTGGGTGTATTGTGGTCTTGCAAAAAGACCCATTTAGGGGAAAAAAATTGCAGTGTTTTCTGCATCTATGCAAGTGTGGGATTTACAAATTTATATATTTTTCTTGTATTGTGCTATTCCCCAAAAAAATTTTTAGGGCTAAATTTTTTTTTAATAGCATTTTCTGTATTGCTGTAGATGTGAGATACACAATTTCCATACTGTGGATGTATTGTGCTCTTGCAAAAAGACCCATTTAGGGCAATAAAAAATTGCAGTGTTTTCTGCATATATGCAAGTGTGAGATTTACAATTTTATATATTTTTCTTGTATTGTGCTATTCCAAAAAAAAATTAGGTCAAAAACTTGTATTTAATAGCATTTTCTGTATTGCTGTAGGTGTGAGATACACCATTTCCATACTGTGGGTGTATTGTGCTCTTGCAAAAAGACCCATTTAGGGCAAAAAAAATAAAAAATGCAGTGTTTTCTGCATATATGCAAGTGTGAGATTTACAAATTTATATATTTGTCTTGTATTGTGCTATTCCCCAAATTTTTTTTTAGGGCAAAAACTTTTTTTTAATAGCATTTTCTGTATTGCTGTAGGTGTGAGATACACTGTTTCCATACTGTGGGTGTATTGTGCTCTTGCAAAAAGACCCATTTAGGGCAAAAAAAATTGCAGTGTTTTCTGCATATATGCAAGTGTGAAATTTACAAATTTATTAATTTTTCTTGTATTGTGATATTCCCCAAAAAATGTTTTAGGGCAAAAAAAAAATGTTATAATAGCATTTTCTGTATTGCTGTAGGTGTGAGATGCACTGTTTCCATGCTGTGGGTGTATTGTGCTCTTGCAAAAAGACACATTTAGTGTTTTCTGCATATATGCAAGTGTGAGATTTACAAATTTATATATATTTCTTGTATTGTGCTATTCCAAAAAATTTTTTAGGGCAATTTTTTTTTAATAGCATTTTCTGTATAGCTGTAGGTGTGAGATACACCGTTTCCGTACTGTGGGTGTATTGTGCTCTTGCAAAAAGACCCATTTAGGGCAAAAAAAAATTGCAGTGTTTTCTGCATCTATGCAAGTGTGGGATTTACAAATTTATATATTTTTCTTGTATTGTGCTATTCCCCCAAAAAAATTTTAGGGCTAATTTTTTTTTAATAGCATTTTCTGTATTGCTGTAGATGTGAGGTACACCATTTCCATACTGTGGGTGTATTGTGCTCTTGCAAAAAGACCCATTTAGGGCAAAAAAAATTTGCAGTGTTTTCTGCATATATGCAAGTGTGAGATTTACAAATTTATATATTTTTCTTGTATTGTGCTATTCCAAAAAAAAATTAGGGCAAAAACTTTTTTTAATAGCATTTTCTGTATTGCTGTAGGTGTGAGATACACCATTTCCATACTGTGGGTGTATTGTGCTCTTGCAAAAAGACCCATTTAGGGCAAAAAAAACTGCAGTGTTTTCTGCATATATGCAAGTGTGAGATTTACAAATTTATATATTTTTCTTGTATTGTGCTATTCCCCAAAAAAAATTTTAGGGCAAAATTTTTTTTTTAATAGCATTTTCTGTATTGCTTTAGGTGTGAGATACACGGTTTCCATACTGTGGGTGTATTGTGCTCTTGCAAAAAGACCCATTTAGGGCAAAATAAATTGCAGTGTTTTCTGCATATATGCAAGTGTGAGATTTAAAAATTCATATATTTTTCTTGTATTGTGCTATTCCAAAAAAAATAGGGCAAAAACTTTTTTTTAATAGCATTTTCTGTATTGCTGTAGGTGTGAAATACACAGTTTCCATACTGTGGCTGTATTGTGCTCTTGCAAAAAGACCCATTTAGGGAAAAAATTGCAGGGTTTTCTGCATATATGCAAGTGTGAGATTTACAAATTTATAAATTTTTCTTGTATTGTGCTATTGGCCAAAAATTATTTTTAGGGCAAAAACTTTTTTAATAGCATTTTCTGTATTGCTGTAGGTGTGAGATACACCATTTCCATACTGTGGGTGTATTGTGCTCTTGCAAAAAGACCCATTTAGGGCAAAAAATTAAAAATTTGCAGTGTTTTCTGCATATATGCAAGTGTGAGATTTACAAATTTATATATTTTTCTTGTATTTTGCTATTCCCCAAAAAAATTTTTAGGGCAATTTTTTTTTTTTAATATCATTTTCTGTATTGCTGTAGGTGTGAGATACACCGTTTCCATACGGTGGGTGTATTGTGCTCTTGCAAAAAGACCCATTTAGAGCAAAAAAAATTGCAGTGTTTTCTGCATATATGCAAGTGTGAGATTTACAAATTTATATATTTGTCTTGTATTGTGCTATTCCCCCAAAAAATTTTTAGGGCAAAAACTTTTTTTTAATAGCATTTTCTGTATTGCTGTAGGTGTGAGATACACCGTTTCCATACTGTGGGTGTATTGTGCTCTTGCAAAAAGACCCATTTAGGGCAAAAAAAATTGCAGTGTTTTCTGCATATATGCAAGTGTGAAATTTACGAATTTATTAATTTTTCTTGTATTGTGATATTCCCCAAAAAATGTTTTAGGGCAAAAAAAAAATGTTATAATAGCATGTTCTGTATTGCTGTAGGTGTGAGATACACTGTTTCCATGCTGTGGGTGTATTGTGCTCTTGCAAAAAGACACATTTAGTGTTTTCTGCATATATGCAAGTGTGAGATTTACAAATTTATATATTTTTCTTGTATTGTGCTATTCCAAAAAAAAATTAGGGCAAAAACTTTTTTTAATAGCATTTTCTGTATTGCTGTAGGTGTGAGATACACCATTTCCATACTGTGGGTGTATTGTGCTCTTGCAAAAAGACCCATTTAGAGCAAAAAAAATTGCAGTGTTTTCTGCATATATGCAAGTGTGAGATTTACAAATTTATATATTTGTCTTGTATTGTGCTATTCCAAAAAAAAATTTTAGGGCAATTTTTTTTAATAGCATTTTCTGTATTGCTGTAAGTGTGAGATACACCGTTTCCATACTGTGGGTGTATTGTGCTCTTGCAAAAAGACCCATTTAGGGCAAAATAAATTGCAGTGTTTTCTGCATATATGCAAGTGTGAGATTTAAAAATTCATATATTTTTCTTGTATTGTGCTATTCCAAAAAAAATAGGGCAAAAACTTTTTTTTAATAGCATTTTCTGTATTGCTGTAGGTGTGAAATACACAGTTTCCATACTGTGGCTGTATTGTGCTCTTGCAAAAAGACCCATTTAGGGAAAAAATTGCAGGGTTTTCTGCATATATGCAAGTGTGAGATTTACAAATTTATAAATTTTTCTTGTATTGTGCTATTGGCCAAAAATTATTTTTAGGGCAAAAACTTTTTTAATAGCATTTTCTGTATTGCTGTAGGTGTGAGATACACCATTTCCATACTGTGGGTGTATTGTGCTCTTGCAAAAAGACCCATTTAGGGCAAAAAATTAAAAATTTGCAGTGTTTTCTGCATATATGCAAGTGTGAGATTTACAAATTTATATATTTTTCTTGTATTTTGCTATTCCCCAAAAAAATTTTTAGGGCAATTTTTTTTTTTTTATATCATTTTCTGTATTGCTGTAGGTGTGAGATACACCGTTTCCATACGGTGGGTGTATTGTGCTCTTGCAAAAAGACCCATTTAGAGCAAAAAAAATTGCAGTGTTTTCTGCATATATGCAAGTGTGAGATTTACAAATTTATATATTTGTCTTGTATTGTGCTATTCCCCCAAAAAATTTTTAGGGCAAAAACTTTTTTTTAATAGCATTTTCTGTATTGCTGTAGGTGTGAGATACACCGTTTCCATACTGTGGGTGTATTGTGCTCTTGCAAAAAGACCCATTTAGGGCAAAAAAAATTGCAGTGTTTTCTGCATATATGCAAGTGTGAAATTTACGAATTTATTAATTTTTCTTGTATTGTGATATTCCCCAAAAAATGTTTTAGGGCAAAAAAAAATTGTTATAATAGCATGTTCTGTATTGCTGTAGGTGTGAGATACACTGTTTCCATGCTGTGGGTGTATTGTGCTCTTGCAAAAAGACACATTTAGTGTTTTCTGCATATATGCAAGTGTGAGATTTACAAATTTATATATTTTTCTTGTATTGTGCTATTCCAAAAAAAAATTAGGGCAAAAACTTTTTTTAATAGCATTTTCTGTATTGCTGTAGGTGTGAGATACACCATTTCCATACTGTGGGTGTATTGTGCTCTTGCAAAAAGACCCATTTAGAGCAAAAAAAATTGCAGTGTTTTCTGCATATATGCAAGTGTGAGATTTACAAATTTATATATTTGTCTTGTATTGTGCTATTCCAAAAAAAAATTTTAGGGCAATTTTTTTTTTAATAGCATTTTCTGTATTGCTGTAAGTGTGAGATACACCGTTTCCATACTGTGGGTGTATTGTGCTCTTGCAAAAAGACCCATTTAGGGCAAAAAAATTGCAGTGTTTTCTGCATATATGCAAGTGTGAGATTTACAAATTTATATATTTTTCTTGTATTGTGCTATTCCAAATTTATTTTTTAGGGCAAAAACTTTTTTAACAGCATTTTCTGTATTGCTGTAGGTGTGAGATACACCATTTCCATACTGTGGGTGTATTGTGCTCTTTCAAAAAGACCCATTTAGGGTAGAAAAAAATTGCAGTGTTTTCTGCATCTATGCAAGTGTGGGATTTACAAATTTATATATTTTTCTTGTATTGTGCTATTCCAAAAAAAGAATTTTAGGTCAATTTTTTTTAATAGCATTTTCTGTATTGCTGTAGGTGTGAGATACACCGTTTCCATACTGTGGGTGTATTGTGCTCTAGCAAAAAGACCCATTTAGGGCAAAAAATAATTGCAGTGTTTTTGCTGCATATATGCAAGTGTGAGTTTTACAAATTTATATATTTTTCGTGTATTGTGCTATTCCAAAATAAATGTTTTAGGGCAAAAACTTTTTTTTAATAGCATTTTCTGTATTGCTGTAGGTGTGAGATACACCATTTCCATACTGTGGGTGTATTGTGCTCTTGCAAAAAGACCCATTTAGAGCAAAAAAAATTGCAGTGTTTTCTGCATATATGCAAGTGTGAGATTTACAAATTTATATATTTTTCTTGTAGTGTGCTATTCCCCAAAAAAATTTTTATGGCAAAAACTTATTTTTTAATAGCATTTTCTGTATTGCTTTAGGTGTGAGATACACCATTT
The DNA here is from genome assembly GCA_029206835.1 of Rana muscosa. NCBI lineage: Eukaryota > Metazoa > Chordata > Amphibia > Anura > Ranidae > Rana > Rana muscosa. The sequence goes on from CM055122.1 coordinate 1,137,029,793, forward strand.
CCATACTGTGGGTGTATTGTGCTCTTGCAAAAAGACCCATTTAGGGCAAAAAATAAAAAATTGCAGTGTTTTCTGCATATATGCAAGTGTGAGATTTACTAATTTACATATTTGTCTTGTATTGTGCTATTCCAAAAAAAGAATTTTAGGTCAATTTTTTTTAATAGCATTTTCTGTATTGCTGTAGGTGTGAGATACACCGTTTCCATACTGTGGGTGTATTGTGCTCTTGCAAAAAGACCCATTTAGGGCAAAAAAAAATTGCAGTGTTTTTGCTGCATATATGCAAGTGTGAGTTTTACAAATTTATATATTTTTCGTGTATTGTGCTATTCCAAAATAAATGTTTTAGGGCAAAAACTATTTTTTAATAGCATTTTCTGAATTGCTGTAGGTGTGAGATACACTGTTTCCATACTGTGGGTGTATTGTGCTCTTGCAAAAAGACCCATTTAGGGCAAAAAAAAAATTCCAGTGTTTTCTGCATATATGCAAGTGTGAGATTTAAAAATTCATATATTTTTCTTGTATTGTGCTATTCCAAAAAAAATTAGGGCAAAAACTTTTTTTTAATAGCATTTTCTGTATTGCTGTAGGTGTGAAATACACAGTTTCCATACTGTGGCTGTATTGTGCTCTTGCAAAAAGACCCATTTAGGGAAAAAAAGTTGCAGGGTTTTCTGCATATATGCAAGTGTGAGATTTACAAATTTATAAATTTTTCTTGTATTGTGCTATTGGGCAAAAATTTTTTTAGGGCAAAAACTTTTTTTTAATAGCATTTTCTGAATTGCTGTAGGTGTGAGATACACCATTTCCATACTGTGGGTGTATTGTGCTCTTGCAAAAAGACCCATTTAGGGCAAAAAAATTAAAAATTTGCAGTGTTTTCTGCATATATGCAAGTGTGAGATTTACAAATGTATATATTTTTCTTGTATTTTGCTATTCCCCAAAAAAAATTTTAGGGCAATTTTTTTTTTAATAGCATTTTCTGTATTGCTATAGGTGTGAGATACACCGTTTCCATACGGTGGGTGTATTGTGCTCTTGCAAAAAGACCCATTTAGAGCAAAAAAAATTGCAGTGTTTTGCATATATGCAAGTGTGAGATTTACAAATTTATATATTTGTCTTGTATTGTGCTATTCCCCAAAAAATTTTTAGGGCAAAAACTTTTTTTTAATAGCATTTTCTGTATTGCTGTAGGTGTGAGATACACCGTTTCCATACTGTGGGTGTATTGTGCTCTTGCAAAAAGACCCATTTAGGGCAAAAAAAATTGCAGTGTTTTCTGCATATATGCAAGTGTGAAATTTACAAATTTATTAATTTTTCTTGTATTGTGATATTCCCCAAAAAATGTTTTAGGGCAAAAACTTTTTTTTAATAGCATTTTCTGTATTGCTGTAGGTGTGAGATACACTGTTTCCATGCTGTGGGTGTATTGTGCTCTTGCAAAAAGACACATTTAGTGTTTTCTGCATATATGCAAGTGTGAGATTTACAAATTTATATATTTTTCTTGTATTGTGCTATTCCAAAAAAAAATTAGGGCAAAAACTTTTTTAATAGCATTTTCTGTATTGCTGTAGGTGTGAGATACACCATTTCCATACTGTGGGTGTATTGTGCTCTTGCAAAAAGACCCATTTAGGGCAAAAAAAATTGCAGTGTTTTCTGCATATATGCAAGTGTGAGATTTACAAATTTATATATTTGTCTTGTATTGTGCTATTCCAAAAAAATTTTTTAGGGCAATTTTTTTTTTAATAGCATTTTCTGTATTGCTGTAAGTGTGAGATACACCGTTTCCATACTGTGGGTGTATTGTGCTCTTGCAAAAAGACCCATTTAGGGCAAAAAAATTGCAGTGTTTTCTGCATATATGCAAGTGTGAGATTTACAAATTTATATATTTTTCTTGTATTGTGCTATTCCAAAAAAAAAGTTTTAGGGCAAAAACTTTTTTTTAATAGCATTTTCTGAATTGCTGTAGGTGTGAGATACACTGTTTCCATACTGTGGGTTTATTGTGCTCTTGCAAAAAGACCCATTTAGGGCAAAAAAAATTGCAGTGTTTTCTGCATATATGCAAGTGTGAGATTTACAAATTTATATATTTTTCTTGTATTGTGCTATTCCAAATTTTTTTTAGGGCAAAAACTTTTTTTTTAACAGCATTTTCTGTATTGCTGTAGGTGTGAGATACACCATTTCCATACTGTGGGTGTATTGTGCTCTTGCAAAAAGACCCATTTAGGGTAAAAAAAAATTGCAGTGTTTTCTGCATATATGCAAGTGTGAGATTTACAAATTTATATATTTTTCTTGTATTTTGCTATTCCAAAAAATATTTTTTAGGGCAAAACCTTTTTTTTTTAATAGCATTTTCTGTATTGCTGTAGATGTGAGATACACCGTTTCCATACGGTGGGTGTATTGTGCTCTTGCAAAAAGACCCATTTAGAGCAAAAAAAAGTGCAGTGTTTTCTGCATATATGCAAGTGTAAGATTTACAAATTTATATATTTGTCTTGTATTGTGCTATTCCCCCAAAAATTTTTTAGGGCAAAAACGTTATTTTAATAGCATTTTCTGTATTGCTGTAGGTGTGAGATACACCGTTTCCATACTGTGGGTGTATTGTGCTCTTGCAAAAAGACCCATTTAGGGCAAAAAATAAAAAATTGCAGTGTTTTCTGCATATATGCAAATGTGAGATTTACACATTTATATATGTTTCTTGTATTGTGCTATTCCAAAAAATATTTTTTAGGGCAAAATTTTTTTTTTAATAGCATTTTCTGTATTGCTGTAGGTGTGAGATACACCGTTTCCATACTGTGGGTGTATTGTTTTCTTGCAAAAAGACCCATTTAGGGCAAAAAAATTGCAGTGTTTTCTGCATATATGCAAGTGTGAGATTTACAAATTTATATATTTTTCTTGTATTGTGCTATTCCAAAAAAAAATTAGGGCAAAAACTTTTTTTTAATAGCATTTTCTGTATTGCTGTATTTGTGAGATACACCATTTCCATACTGTGGGTGTATTGTGCTCTTGCAAAAAGACCCATTTAGGGCAAAAAATAAAAAAATGCAGTGTTTTCTGCATATATGCAAGTGTGAGATTTACAAATTTATATATTTGTCTTGTATTGTGCTATTCCCCCAAAAAATTTTTAGGGCGAAAGCTTTTTTTTAATAGCATTTTCTGTATTGCTGTAGGTGTGAGATACACTGTTTCCATACTGTGGGTGTATTGTGCTCTCGCAAAAAGACCCATTTAGGGCAAAAAAAATTGCAGTGTTTTCTGCATATATGCAAGTGTGAAATTTACAAATTTATTAATTTTTCTTGTATTGTGATATTCCCCAAAAAATGTTTTAGGGCAAAAAAAAATTGTTATAATAGCATTTTCTGTATTGCTGTAGGTGTGAGATGCACTGTTTCCATGCTGTGGGTGTATTGTGCTCTTGCAAAAAGACACATTTAGTGTTTTCTGCATATATGCAAGTGTGAGATTTACAAATTTATATATTTTTCTTGTATTGTGCTATTCCAAAAAATTTTTTAGGGCAATTTTTTTTTAATAGCATTTTCTGTATTGCTGTAGATGTAAGGTACACCATTTCCATACTGTGGGTGTATTGTGCTCTTGCAAAAAGACCCATTTAGGGCAAAAAAAATTGCAGTGTTTTCTGCATATATGCAAGTGTGAGCTTTACAAATTTATATATTTTTCTTGTATTGTGCTATTCCAAAAAAAAATTAGGGCAAAAACTTTTTTTAATAGCATTTTCTGTATTGCTGTAGGTGTGAGATACACCATTTCCATACTGTGGGTGTATTGTGCTCTTGCAAAAAGACCCATTTAGGGCAAAAAAATAACAAATTGCAGTGTTTTCTGCATATATGCAAGTGTGAGATTTACAAATTTATATATTTTTGTTGTATTGTGCTATTCCCAAAAAAATTTTAGGGCAATTTTTTTTTTTAATAGCATTTTCTGTATTGCTGTAGGTGTGAGATACACGGTTTCCATACTGTGGGTGTATTGTGCTCTTGCAAAAAGACCCATTTAGGGCAAAAAAAATTGCAGTGTTTTCTGCATATATGCAAGTGTGAGATTTACAAATTTATATATTTTTCTTGTATTGTGCTATTCCCCAAAAAAATCTTTAGGGCAAAAAAATTTTTTTAATAGCATTTTCTGTATTGCTTTAGGTGTGAGATACACGGTTTCCATACTGTGGGTGTATTGTGCTCTTGCAAAAAGACCCATTTAGGGTAAAATAAATTGCAGTGTTTTCTGCATATATGCAAGTGTGAGATTTAAAAATTCATATATTTTTCTTGTATTGTGCTATTCCAAAAAAATTAGGGCAAAAACTTTTTTTAATAGCATTTTCTGTATTGCTGTAGGTGTGAAATACACAGTTTCCATACTGTGGCTGTATTGTGCTCTTGCAAAAAGACCCATTTAGGGAAAAAAATTGCAGGGTTTTCTGCATATATGCAAGTGTGAGATTTACAAATTTATTAATTTTTCTTGTATTGTGCTATTGGCCAAAAAATTTTTTAGGGCAAAAACTTTTTTTAATAGCATTTTCTGTATTGCTGTAGGTGTGAGATCCACCATTTCCATACTGTGGGTGTATTGTGCTCTTGCAAAAAGACCCATTTAGGGCAAAAAAATTAAAATTTGCAGTGTTTTCTGCATATATGCAAGTGTGAGATTTACAAATTTATATATTTTTCTTGTATTTTGCTATTCCCCAAAAATTTTTTTAGGGCAAAATTTTTATTTTAATATCATTTTCTGTATTGCTGTAGGTGTGAGATACACCGTTTCCATACGGTGGGTGTATTGTGCTCTTGCAAAAAGACCCATTTAGAGCAAAAAAAATTGCAGTGTTTTCTGCATATATGCAAGTGTGAGATTTACAAATTTATATATTTGTCTTGTATTGTGCTATTCCCCCAAAAAAATTTTAGGGCAAAAACTTTTTTTTAATAGCATTTTCTGTATTGCTGTAGGTGTGAGATACACCGTTTCCATACTGTGGGTGTATTGTGCTCTTGCAAAAAGACCCATTTAGGGCAAAAAAAATTGCAGTGTTTTCTGCATATATGCAAGTGTGAAATTTACAAATTTATTAATTTTTCTTGTATTGTGATATTCCCCAAAAAATGTTTTAGGGCAAAAAAAATTGTTATAATAGCATGTTCTGTATTGCTGTAGGTGTGAGATACACTGTTTCCATGCTGTGGGTGTATTGTGCTCTTGCAAAAAGACACATTTAGTGTTTTCTGCATATATGCAAGTGTGAGATTTACAAATTTATATATTTTTCTTGTATTGTGCTATTCCAAAAAAAAATTAGGGCAAAAACTTTTTTTAATAGCATTTTCTGTATTGCTGTAGGTGTGAGATACACCATTTCCATACTGTGGGTGTATTGTGCTCTTGCAAAAAGACCCATTTAGAGCAAAAAAAATTGCAGTGTTTTCTGCATATATGCAAGTGTGAGATTTACAAATTTATATATTTGTCTTGTATTGTGCTATTCCAAAAAAAATTTTTAGGGCAATTTTTTTTTAATAGCATTTTCTGTATTGCTGTAAGTGTGAGATACACCGTTTCCATACTGTGGGTGTATTGTGCTCTTGCAAAAAGACCCATTTAGGGCAAAAAAATTGCAGTGTTTTCTGCATATATGCAAGTGTGAGATTTACAAATTTATATATTTTTCTTGTATTTTGCTATTCCAAAAAATATTTTTTAGGGCAAAACCTTTTTTTTTTAATAGCATTTTCTGTATTGCTGTAGGTGTGAGATACACCGTTTCCATACTGTGGGTGTATTGTTTTCTTGCAAAAAGACCCATTTAGGGCAAAAAAAATTGCAGTGTTTTCTGCATATATGCAAGTGTGAGATTTACAAATTTATATATTTTTCTTGTATTGTGCTATTCCAAAAAAAAATTAGGGCAAAAACTTTTTTTTAATAGCATTTTCTGTATTGCTGTAGGTGTGAGATACACCATTTCCATACTGTGGGTGTATTGTGCTCTAGCAAAAAGACCCATTTAGGGCAAAAAATAAAAAAATGCAGTGTTTTCTGCATATATGCAAGTGTGAGATTTACAAATTTATATATTTGTCTTGTATTGTGCTATTCCCCAAAAAATTTTTTAGGGCAAAAACTTTTTTTTAATAGCATTTTCTGTATTGCTGTAGGTGTGAGATACACTGTTTCCATACTGTGGGTGTATTGTGCTCTTGCAAAAAGACCCATTTAGGGCAAAAAAATTGCAGTGTTTTCTGCATATATGCAAGTGTGAGATTTACAAATTTATATATTTTTCTTGTATTGTGCTATTCCAAATTTATTTTTTAGGGCAAAAACTTTTTTTAACAGCATTTTCTGTATTGCTGTAGGTGTGAGATACACCATTTCCATACTGTGGGTGTATTGTGCTCTTGCAAAAAGACCCATTTAGGGTAAAAAAAAATTGCAGTGTTTTCTGCATATATGCAAGTGTGAGATTTACAAATTTATATATTTTTCTTGTATTTTGCTATTCCAAAAAATATTTTTTAGGGCAAAACCTTTTTTTTTAATAGCATTTTCTGTATTGCTGTAGATGTGAGATACACCGTTTCCATACGGTGGGTGTATTGTGCTCTTGCAAAAAGACCAATTTAGGGCAAAAAAAAATTGCAGTGTTTTCTGCATCTATGCAAGTGTGGGATTTACAAATTTACATATTTTTCTTGTATTGTGCTATTCCCCAAAAAAAATTTTAGGGCTAAAATTTTTTTTAATAGCATTTTCTGCATTGCTGTAGATGTGAGATACACCATTTCCATACTGTGGGTGTATTGTGCTCTTGCAAAAAGACCCATTTAGGGCAAAAAAATTGCAGTGTTTTCTGCATATATGCAAGTGTGAGATTTACTAATTTACATATTTGTCTTGTATTGTGCTATTCCAAAAAAAGAATTTTAGGTCAATTTTTTTTAATAGCATTTTCTGTATTGCTGTAGGTGTGAGATACACCGTTTCCATACTGTGGGTGTATTGTGCTCTAGCAAAAAGACCCATTTAGGGCAAAAAAAAATTGCAGTGTTTTTGCTGCATATATGCAAGTGTGAGTTTTACAAATTTATATATTTTTCGTGTATTGTGCTATTCCAAAATAAATGTTTTAGGGCAAAAACTATTTTTAATAGCATTTTCTGAATTGCTGTAGGTGTGAGATACACCGTTTCCATACTGTGGGTGTATTGTGCTCTTGCAAAAAGACACATTTAGGGCAAAAAAAAATTGCAGTGTTTTCTGCATATATGCAAGTGTGAGATTTACAAATTTACATATTTGTCTTGTATTGTGCTATTCCAAAAAAAGAATTTTAGGGCAATTTTTTTTAATAGCATGTTCTGTATTGCTGTAGGTGTGAGATACACCGTTTCCATACTGTGGGTGTATTGTGCTCTTGCAAAAAGACCCATTTAGGGCAAAAAAAATTGCAGTGTTTTTGCTGCATATATGCAAGTGTGAGTTTTACAAATTTATATATTTTTCGTGTATTGTGCTATTCCAAAATAAATGTTTTAGGGCAAAAACTATTTTTTAATAGCATTTTCTGAATTGCTGTAGGTGTGAGATACACTGTTTCCATACTGTGGGTGTATTGTGCTCTTGCAAAAAGACCCATTTAGGGCAAAAAAAAAACCAGTGTTTTCTGCATATATGCAAGTGTGAGATTTAAAAATTCATATATTTTTCTTGTATTGTGCTATTCCAAAAAAAAATTAGGGCAATTTTTTTTTTAATAGCATTTTCTGTATTGCTGTAGGTGTGAAATACACAGTTTCCATACTGTGGCTGTATTGTGCTCTTCAAAAAGACCCATTTAGGGAAAAAAATTGCAGTGTTTTCTGCATATATGCAAGTGTGAGATTTACAAATTTATAAACTTTTCTTGTATTGTGCTATTGGCCAAAATTTTTTTTAGGGCAAAAACTTTTTTTTAATAGCATTTTCTGTATTGCTGTAGGTGTGAGATACACCATTTCCATACTGTGGGTGTATTGTGCTCTTGCAAAAAGACCCATTTAGGGCAAAAAAATTAAAAATTTGCAGTGTTTTCTGCATATATGCAAGTGTGAGATTTACAAATGTATATATTTTTCTTGTATTTTGCTATTCCCCAAAAAATTTTTTAGGGCAATTTTTTTTTTTAATAGCATTTTCTGTATTGCTGTAGGTGTGAGATACACCGTTTCCATACGGTGGGTGTATTGTGCTCTTGCAAAAAGACCCATTTAGAGCAAAAAAAATTGCAGTGTTTTGCATATATGCAAGTGTGAGATTTACAAATTTATATATTTGTCTTGTATTGTGCTATTCCCCCAAAAAATTTTTAGGGCAAAAACTTTTTTTTAATAGCATTTTCTGTATTGCTGTAGGTGTGAGATACACCGTTTCCATACTGTGGGTGTATTGTGCTCTTGCAAAAAGACCCATTTAGGGCAAAAAAAATTGCAGTGTTTTCTGCATATATGCAAGTGTGAAATTTACAAATTTATTAATTTTTCTTGTATTGTGATATTCCCCAAAAAATGTTTTAGGGCAAAAAAAAAGTGTTATAATAGCATTTTCTCTATTGCTGTAGGTGTGAGATACACTGTTTCCATGCTGTGGGTGTATTGTGCTCTTGCAAAAAGACACATTTAGTGTTTTCTGCATATATGCAAGTGTGAGATTTACAAATTTATATATTTTTCTTGTATTGTGCTATTCCAAAAAAAATTAGGGCAAAAACTTTTTTAATAGCATTTTCTGTATTGCTGTAGGTGTGAGATACACCATTTCCATACTGTGGGTGTATTGTGCTCTTGCAAAAAGACCCATTTAGGGCAAAAAAAATTGCAGTGTTTTCTGCATATATGCAAGTGTGAGATTTACAAATTTATATATTTGTCTTGTATTGTGCTATTCCAAAAAAAAATTTTAGGGCAATTTTTTTTTTAATAGCATTTTCTGTATTGCTGTAAGTGTGAGATACACCGTTTCCATACTGTGGGTGTATTGTGCTCTTGCAAAAAGACCCATTTAGGGCAAAAAAATTGCAGTGTTTTCTGCATATATGCAAGTGTGAGATTTACAAATTTATATATTTTTCTTGTATTGTGCTATTCCAAAAAAAAAGTTTTAGGGCAAAAACTTTTTTTTAATAGCATTTTCTGAATTGCTGTAGGTGTGAGATACACTGTTTCCATACTGTGGGTGTATTGTGCTCTTGCAAAAAGACCCATTTAGGGCAAAAAAAAATTGCAGTGTTTTCTGCATATATGCAAGTGTGAGATTTACATATTTATATATTTTTCTGGTATTGTGCTATTCCAAAAAAAACAATTAGGGCAAAAACTTTTTTTAATAGCATTTTCTGTATTGCTGTAGGTGTGAAATACACAGTTTCCATACTGTGGCTGTATTGTGCTCTTGCAAAAAGACCCATTTAGGGCAAAAAAAAATTGCAGTGTTTTCTGCATATATGCAAGTGTGAGATTTACAAATTTATATATTTTTCTTGTATTGTGCTATTCCAAATTTTTTTTAGGGCAAAAACTTTTTTTTTAACAGCATTTTCTGTATTGCTGTAGGTGTGAGATACACCATTTCCATACTGTGGGTGTATTGTGCTCTTGCAAAAAGACCCATTTAGGGTAAAAAAAAATTGCAGTGTTTTCTGCATATATGCAAGTGTGAGATTTACAAATTTATATATTTTTCTTGTATTTTGCTATTCCAAAAAATATTTTTTAGGGCAAAACCTTTTTTTTTTAATAGCATTTTCTGTATTGCTGTAGATGTGAGATACACCGTTTCCATACGGTGGGTGTATTGTGCTCTTGCAAAAAGACCCATTTAGAGCAAAAAAAAGTGCAGTGTTTTCTGCATATATGCAAGTGTAAGATTTACAAATTTATATATTTGTCTTGTATTGTGCTATTCCCCAAAATTTTTTTTAGGGCAAAAACGTTATTTTAATAGCATTTTCTGTATTGCTGTAGGTGTGAGATACACCGTTTCCATACTGTGGGTGTATTGTGCTCTTGCAAAAAGACCCATTTAGGGCAAAAAATAAAAAATTGCAGTGTTTTCTGCATATATGCAAATGTGAGATTTACACATTTATATATGTTTCTTGTATTGTGCTATTCCAAAAAATATTTTTTAGGGCCAAATTTTATTTTTAATAGCATTTTCTGTATTGCTGTAGGTGTGAGATACACCGTTTCCATACTGTGGGTGTATTGTTTTCTTGCAAAAAGACCCATTTAGGGCAAAAAAATTGCAGTGTTTTCTGCATATATGCAAGTGTGAGATTTACAAATTTATATATTTTTCTTGTATTGTGCTATTCCAAAAAAAAATTAGGGCAAAAACTTTTTTTTAATAGCATTTTCTGTATTGCTGTATTTGTGAGATACACCATTTCCATACTGTGGGTGTATTGTGCTCTTGCAAAAAGACCCATTTAGGGCAAAAAAATAAAAAAATGCAGTGTTTTCTGCATATATGCAAGTGTGAGATTTACAAATTTATATATTTGTCTTGTATTGTGCTATTCCCCCAAAAATTTTTTAGGGCAAAAACTTTTTTTAATAGCATTTTCTGTATTGCTGTAGGTGTGAGATACACCGTTTCCATACTGTGGGTGTATTGTGCTCTAGCAAAAAGACCCATTTAGGGCAAAAAAAAAATTGCAGTGTTTTTGCTGCATATATGCAAGTGTGAGTTTTACAAATTTATATATTTTTCGTGTATTGTGCTATTCCAAAATAAATGTTTTAGGGCAAAAACTATTTTTAATAGCATTTTCTGAATTGCTGTAGGTGTGAGATACACTGTTTCCATACTGTGGGTGTATTGTGCTCTTGCAAAAAGACCCATTTAGGGCAAAAAAAAATCCAGTGTTTTCTGCATATATGCAAGTGTGAGTTTTAAAAATTCATATATTTTTCTTGTATTGTGCTATTCCAAAAAAAATTAGGGCAAAAAGTTTTTTTAATAGCATTTTCTGTATTGCTGAATGTGTGAGATGCACCATTTCCATACTGTGGGTGTATTGTGCTCTTGCAAAAAGACCCATTTAGGGCAAAAAATAAAAAATTGCAGTGTTTTCTGCATATATGCAAATGTGAGATTTACAAATTTATATATTTTTCTTGTATTGTGCTATTCCAAAAAATATTTTTTAGGGCAAAAACTTTTTTAATAGCATTTTCTGTATTGCTGTAGGTGTGAGATACACCGTTTCCATACTGTGGGTGTATTGTGCTCTTGCAAAAAGACACATTTAGGGCAAAAAAAAATTGCAGTGTTTTCTGCATATATGCAAGTATGAGATTTACAAATTTACATATTTGTCTTGTATTGTGCTATTCCAAAAAAAGAATTTTAGGGCAATTTTTTTTTATAGCATGTTCTGTATTGCTGTAGGTGTGAGATACACCGTTTCCATACTGTGGGTGTATTGTGCTCTTGCAAAAAGACCCATTTAGGGCAAAAAAAATTGCAGTGTTTTTGCTGCATATATGCAAGTGTGAGTTTTACAAATTTATATATTTTTCGTGTATTGTGCTATTCCAAAATAAATGTTTTAGGGCAAAAACTATTTTTTAATAGCATTTTCTGAATTGCTGTAGGTGTGAGATACACTGTTTCCATACTGTGGGTGTATTGTGCTCTTGCAAAAAGACCCATTTAGGGCAAAAAAAAACCAGTGTTTTCTGCATATATGCAAGTGTGAGATTTAAAAATTCATATATTTTTCTTGTATTGTGCTACTCCAAAAAAAATTAGGGCAATTTTTTTTTTAATAGCATTTTCTGTATTGCTGTAGGTGTGAAATACACAGTTTCCATACTGTGGCTGTATTGTGCTCTTCAAAAAGACCCATTTAGGGAAAAAAATTGCAGTGTTTTCTGCATATATGCAAGTGTGAGATTTACAAATTTATAAACTTTTCTTGTATTGTGCTATTGGCCAAAATTTTTTTTAGGGCAAAAACTTTTTTTTAATAGCATTTTCTGTATTGCTGTAGGTGTGAGATACACCATTTCCATACTGTGGGTGTATTGTGCTCTTGCAAAAAGACCCATTTAGGGCAAAAAAATTAAAAATTTGCAGTGTTTTCTGCATATATGCAAGTGTGAGATTTACAAATGTATATATTTTTCTTGTATTTTGCTATTCCCCAAAAAAATTTTTAGGGCAATTTTTTTTTTAATAGCATTTTCTGTATTGCTGTAGGTGTGAGATACACCGTTTCCATACGGTGGGTGTATTGTGCTCTTGCAAAAAGACCCATTTAGAGCAAAAAAAATTGCAGTGTTTTGCATATATGCAAGTGTGAGATTTACAAATTTATATATTTGTCTTGTATTGTGCTATTCCCCCAAAAAAATTTTAGGGCAAAAACTTTTTTTTAATAGCATTTTCTGTATTGCTGTAGGTGTGAGATACACCGTTTCCATACTGTGGGTGTATTGTGCTCTTGCAAAAAGACCCATTTAGGGCAAAAAAAATTGCAGTGTTTTCTGCATATATGCAAGTGTGAAATTTACAAATTTATTAATTTTTCTTGTATTGTGATATTCCCCAAAAAATGTTTTAGGGCAAAAAAAAAGTGTTATAATAGCATTTTCTCTATTGCTGTAGGTGTGAGATACACTGTTTCCATGCTGTGGGTGTATTGTGCTCTTGCAAAAAGACACATTTAGTGTTTTCTGCATATATGCAAGTGTGAGATTTACAAATTTATATATTTTTCTTGTATTGTGCTATTCCAAAAAAAATTAGGGCAAAAACTTTTTTAATAGCATTTTCTGTATTGCTGTAGGTGTGAGATACACCATTTCCATACTGTGGGTGTATTGTGCTCTTGCAAAAAGACCCATTTAGGGCAAAAAAAATTGCAGTGTTTTCTGCATATATGCAAGTGTGAGATTTACAAATTTATATATTTGTCTTGTATTGTGCTATTCCAAAAAAAAATTTTAGGGCAATTTTTTTTTTAATAGCATTTTCTGTATTGCTGTAAGTGTGAGATACACCGTTTCCATACTGTGGGTGTATTGTGCTCTTGCAAAAAGACCCATTTAGGGCAAAAAAATTGCAGTGTTTTCTGCATATATGCAAGTGTGAGATTTACAAATTTATATATTTTTCTTGTATTGTGCTATTCCAAAAAAAAAGTTTTAGGGCAAAAACTTTTTTTTAATAGCATTTTCTGAATTGCTGTAGGTGTGAGATACACTGTTTCCATACTGTGGGTGTATTGTGCTCTTGCAAAAAGACCCATTTAGGGCAAAAAAAAATTGCAGTGTTTTCTGCATATATGCAAGTGTGAGATTTACATATTTATATATTTTTCTGGTATTGTGCTATTCCAAAAAAAAACAATTAGGGCAAAAACTTTTTTTAATAGCATTTTCTGTATTGCTGTAGGTGTGAAATACACAGTTTCCATACTGTGGCTGTATTGTGCTCTTGCAAAAAGACCCATTTAGGGCAAAAAAAAATTGCAGTGTTTTCTGCATATATGCAAGTGTGAGATTTACAAATTTATATATTTTTCTTGTATTGTGCTATTCCAAATTTTTTTTAGGGCAAAAACTTTTTTTTTAACAGCATTTTCTGTATTGCTGTAGGTGTGAGATACACCATTTCCATACTGTGGGTGTATTGTGCTCTTGCAAAAAGACCCATTTAGGGTAAAAAAAAATTGCAGTGTTTTCTGCATATATGCAAGTGTGAGATTTACAAATTTATATATTTTTCTTGTATTTTGCTATTCCAAAAAATATTTTTTAGGGCAAAACCTTTTTTTTTTAATAGCATTTTCTGTATTGCTGTAGATGTGAGATACACCGTTTCCATACGGTGGGTGTATCGTGCTCTTGCAAAAAGACCCATTTAGAGCAAAAAAAAGTGCAGTGTTTTCTGCATATATGCAAGTGTAAGATTTACAAATTTATATATTTGTCTTGTATTGTGCTATTCCCCAAAATTTTTTTTAGGGCAAAAACGTTATTTTAATAGCATTTTCTGTATTGCTGTAGGTGTGAGATACACCGTTTCCATACTGTGGGTGTATTGTGCGCTTGCAAAAAGACCCATTTAGGGCAAAAAATAAAAAATTGCAGTGTTTTCTGCATATATGCAAATGTGAGATTTACACATTTATATATGTTTCTTGTATTGTGCTATTCCAAAAAATATTTTTTAGGGCCAAATTTTATTTTTAATAGCATTTTCTGTATTGCTGTAGGTGTGAGATACACCGTTTCCATACTGTGGGTGTATTGTTTTCTTGCAAAAAGACCCATTTAGGGCAAAAAAATTGCAGTGTTTTCTGCATATATGCAAGTGTGAGATTTACAAATTTATATATTTTTCTTGTATTGTGCTATTCCAAAAAAAAATTAGGGCAAAAACTTTTTTTTAATAGCATTTTCTGTATTGCTGTATTTGTGAGATACACCATTTCCATACTGTGGGTGTATTGTGCTCTTGCAAAAAGACCCATTTAGGGCAAAAAAATAAAAAAATGCAGTGTTTTCTGCATATATGCAAGTGTGAGATTTACAAATTTATATATTTGTCTTGTATTGTGCTATTCCCCCAAAAAATTTTTAGGGCAAAAACTTTTTTTAATAGCATTTTCTGTATTGCTGTAGGTGTGAGATACACTGTTTCCATACTGTGGGTGTATTGTGCTCTTGCAAAAAGACCCATTTAGGGCAAAAAAAATTGCAGTGTTTTCTGCATATATGCAAGTGTGAAATTTACAAATTTATTAATTTTTCTTGTATTGTGATATTCCCCAAAAAATGTTTTAGGGCAAAAAAAAATTGTTATAATAGCATTTTCTGTATTGCTGTAGGTGTGAGATGCACTGTTTCCATGCTGTGGGTGTATTGTGCTCTTGCAAAAAGACACATTTAGTGTTTTCTGCATATATGCAAGTGTGAGATTTACAAATTTATTAATTTTTCTTGTATTGTGATATTCCCCAAAAAATGTTTTAGGGCAAAAAAAAATTGTTATAATAGCATTTTCTGTATTGCTGTAGGTGTGAGATACACCATTTCCATACTGTGGGTGTATTGTGCTCTTGCAAAAAGACCCATTTAGGGCAAAAAAATTGCAGTGTTTTCTGCATATATGCAAGTGTGAGATTTACAAATTTATATATTTTTCTTGTATTGTGCTATTCCAAATTTATTTTTTAGGGCAAAAACTTTTTTTAACAGCATTTTCTGTATTGCTGTAGGTGTGAGATACACCATTTCCATACTGTGGGTGTATTGTGCTCTTGCAAAAAGACCCATTTAGGGTAAAAAAAAATTGCAGTGTTTTCTGCATATATGCAAGTGTGAGATTTACAAATTTATATATTTTTCTTGTATTTTGCTATTCCAAAAAATATTTTTTAGGGCAAAACCTTTTTTTTTTAATAGCATTTTCTGTATTGCTGTAGATGTGAGATACACCGTTTCCATACGGTGGGTGTATTGTGCTCTTGCAAAAAGACCCATTTAGGGCAAAAAAAAATTGCAGTGTTTTCTGCATCTATGCAAGTGTGGGATTTACAAATTTACATATTTGTCTTGTATTGTGCTATTCCAAAAAAAAATTTTAGGGCAATTTTTTTTTTAATAGCATTTTCTGTATTGCTGTAAGTGTGAGATACACCGTTTCCATACTGTGGGTGTATTGTGCTCTTGCAAAAAGACCCATTTAGGGCAAAAAAATTGCAGTGTTTTCTGCATATATGCAAGTGTGAGATTTACAAATTTATATATTTTTCTTGTATTGTGCTATTCCAAAAAAAAAGTTTTAGGGCAAAAACTTTTTTTTAATAGCATTTTCTGAATTGCTGTAGGTGTGAGATACACTGTTTCCATACTGTGGGTGTATTGTGCTCTTGCAAAAAGACCCATTTAGGGCAAAAAAAAATTGCAGTGTTTTCTGCATATATGCAAGTGTGAGATTTACATATTTATATATTTTTCTGGTATTGTGCTATTCCAAAAAAAAACAATTAGGGCAAAAACTTTTTTTAATAGCATTTTCTGTATTGCTGTAGGTGTGAAATACACAGTTTCCATACTGTGGCTGTATTGTGCTCTTGCAAAAAGACCCATTTAGGGCAAAAAAAAATTGCAGTGTTTTCTGCATATATGCAAGTGTGAGATTTACAAATTTATATATTTTTCTTGTATTGTGCTATTCCAAATTTTTTTTAGGGCAAAAACTTTTTTTTTAACAGCATTTTCTGTATTGCTGTAGGTGTGAGATACACCATTTCCATACTGTGGGTGTATTGTGCTCTTGCAAAAAGACCCATTTAGGGTAAAAAAAAATTGCAGTGTTTTCTGCATATATGCAAGTGTGAGATTTACAAATTTATATATTTTTCTTGTATTTTGCTATTCCAAAAAATATTTTTTAGGGCAAAACCTTTTTTTTTTAATAGCATTTTCTGTATTGCTGTAGATGTGAGATACACCGTTTCCATACGGTGGGTGTATCGTGCTCTTGCAAAAAGACCCATTTAGAGCAAAAAAAAGTGCAGTGTTTTCTGCATATATGCAAGTGTAAGATTTACAAATTTATATATTTGTCTTGTATTGTGCTATTCCCCAAAATTTTTTTTAGGGCAAAAACGTTATTTTAATAGCATTTTCTGTATTGCTGTAGGTGTGAGATACACCGTTTCCATACTGTGGGTGTATTGTGCGCTTGCAAAAAGACCCATTTAGGGCAAAAAATAAAAAATTGCAGTGTTTTCTGCATATATGCAAATGTGAGATTTACACATTTATATATGTTTCTTGTATTGTGCTATTCCAAAAAATATTTTTTAGGGCCAAATTTTATTTTTAATAGCATTTTCTGTATTGCTGTAGGTGTGAGATACACCGTTTCCATACTGTGGGTGTATTGTTTTCTTGCAAAAAGACCCATTTAGGGCAAAAAAATTGCAGTGTTTTCTGCATATATGCAAGTGTGAGATTTACAAATTTATATATTTTTCTTGTATTGTGCTATTCCAAAAAAAAATTAGGGCAAAAACTTTTTTTTAATAGCATTTTCTGTATTGCTGTATTTGTGAGATACACCATTTCCATACTGTGGGTGTATTGTGCTCTTGCAAAAAGACCCATTTAGGGCAAAAAAATAAAAAAATGCAGTGTTTTCTGCATATATGCAAGTGTGAGATTTACAAATTTATATATTTGTCTTGTATTGTGCTATTCCCCCAAAAAATTTTTAGGGCAAAAACTTTTTTTAATAGCATTTTCTGTATTGCTGTAGGTGTGAGATACACTGTTTCCATACTGTGGGTGTATTGTGCTCTTGCAAAAAGACCCATTTAGGGCAAAAAAAATTG
Organism: Rana muscosa; assembly: GCA_029206835.1. NCBI lineage: Eukaryota > Metazoa > Chordata > Amphibia > Anura > Ranidae > Rana > Rana muscosa. Next base: position 1,137,047,275 of record CM055122.1, read on the forward strand.
CAGTGTTTTCTGCATATATGCAAGTGTGAAATTTACAAATTTATTAATTTTTCTTGTATTGTGATATTCCCCAAAAAATGTTTTAGGGCAAAAAAAAATTGTTATAATAGCATTTTCTGTATTGCTGTAGGTGTGAGATGCACTGTTTCCATGCTGTGGGTGTATTGTGCTCTTGCAAAAAGACACATTTAGTGTTTTCTGCATATATGCAAGTGTGAGATTTACAAATTTATTAATTTTTCTTGTATTGTGATATTCCCCAAAAAATGTTTTAGGGCAAAAAAAAATTGTTATAATAGCATTTTCTGTATTGCTGTAGGTGTGAGATACACCATTTCCATACTGTGGGTGTATTGTGCTCTTGCAAAAAGACCCATTTAGGGCAAAAAAATTGCAGTGTTTTCTGCATATATGCAAGTGTGAGATTTACAAATTTATATATTTTTCTTGTATTGTGCTATTCCAAATTTATTTTTTAGGGCAAAAACTTTTTTTAACAGCATTTTCTGTATTGCTGTAGGTGTGAGATACACCATTTCCATACTGTGGGTGTATTGTGCTCTTGCAAAAAGACCCATTTAGGGTAAAAAAAAATTGCAGTGTTTTCTGCATATATGCAAGTGTGAGATTTACAAATTTATATATTTTTCTTGTATTTTGCTATTCCAAAAAATATTTTTTAGGGCAAAACCTTTTTTTTTTAATAGCATTTTCTGTATTGCTGTAGATGTGAGATACACCGTTTCCATACGGTGGGTGTATTGTGCTCTTGCAAAAAGACCCATTTAGGGCAAAAAAAAATTGCAGTGTTTTCTGCATCTATGCAAGTGTGGGATTTACAAATTTACATATTTTTCTTGTATTGTGCTATTCCCCAAAAAAAATTTTAGGGCTAAAATTTTTTTTAATAGCATTTTCTGCATTGCTGTAGATGTGAGATACACCATTTCCATACTGTGGGTGTATTGTGCTCTTGCAAAAAGACCCATTTAGGGCAAAAAAATTGCAGTGTTTTCTGCATATATGCAAGTGTGAGATTTACTAATTTACATATTTGTCTTGTATTGTGCTATTCCAAAAAAAGAATTTTAGGTCAATTTTTTTTAATAGCATTTTCTGTATTGCTGTAGGTGTGAGATACACCGTTTCCATACTGTGGGTGTATTGTGCTCTAGCAAAAAGACCCATTTAGGGCAAAAAAAAAATTGCAGTGTTTTTGCTGCATATATGCAAGTGTGAGTTTTACAAATTTATATATTTTTCGTGTATTGTGCTATTCCAAAATAAATGTTTTAGGGCAAAAACTATTTTTTAATAGCATTTTCTGAATTGCTGTAGGTGTGAGATACACTGTTTCTATACTGTGGGTGTATTGTGCTCTTGCAAAAAGACCCATTTAGGGCAAAAAAAACAGTGTTTTCTGCATATATGCAAGTGTGAGATTTAAAAATTCATATATTTTTCTTGTATTGTGCTATTCCAAAAAAAAATTAGGGCAATTTTTTTTTAATAGCATTTTCTGTATTGCTGTAGGTGTGAAATACACAGTTTCCATACTGTGGCTGTATTGTGCTCTTCAAAAAGACCCATTTAGGGAAAAAAATTGCAGTGTTTTCTGCATATATGCAAGTGTGAGATTTACAAATTTATAAACTTTTCTTGTATTGTGCTATTGGCCAAAATTTTTTTTAGGGCAAAAACTTTTTTTTAATAGCATTTTCTGTATTGCTGTAGGTGTGAGATACACCATTTCCATACTGTGGGTGTATTGTGCTCTTGCAAAAAGACCCATTTAGGGCAAAAAAATTAAAAATTTGCAGTGTTTTCTGCATATATGCAAGTGTGAGATTTACAAATGTATATATTTTTCTTGTATTTTGCTATTCCCCAAAAAATTTTTTAGGGCAATTTTTTTTTTAATAGCATTTTCTGTATTGCTGTAGGTGTGAGATACACCGTTTCCATACGGTGGGTGTATTGTGCTCTTGCAAAAAGACCCATTTAGAGCAAAAAAAATTGCAGTGTTTTGCATATATGCAAGTGTGAGATTTACAAATTTATATATTTGTCTTGTATTGTGCTATTCCCCAAAAAAATTTTTAGGGCAAAAACTTTTTTTTAATAGCATTTTCTGTATTGCTGTAGGTGTGAGATACACCGTTTCCATACTGTGGGTGTATTGTGCTCTTGCAAAAAGACCCATTTAGGGCAAAAAAAATTGCAGTGTTTTCTGCATATATGCAAGTGTGAAATTTACAAATTTATTAATTTTTCTTGTATTGTGATATTCCCCAAAAAATGTTTTAGGGCAAAAAAAAAGTGTTATAATAGCATTTTCTCTATTGCTGTAGGTGTGAGATACACTGTTTCCATGCTGTGGGTGTATTGTGCTCTTGCAAAAAGACACATTTAGTGTTTTCTGCATATATGCAAGTGTGAGATTTACAAATTTATATATTTTTCTTGTATTGTGCTATTCCAAAAAAAATTAGGGCAAAAACTTTTTTAATAGCATTTTCTGTATTGCTGTAGGTGTGAGATACACCATTTCCATACTGTGGGTGTATTGTGCTCTTGCAAAAAGACCCATTTAGGGCAAAAAAAATTGCAGTGTTTTCTGCATATATGCAAGTGTGAGATTTACAAATTTATATATTTGTCTTGTATTGTGCTATTCCAAAAAAAAATTTTAGGGCAATTTTTTTTTTAATAGCATTTTCTGTATTGCTGTAAGTGTGAGATACACCGTTTCCATACTGTGGGTGTATTGTGCTCTTGCAAAAAGACCCATTTAGGGCAAAAAAATTGCAGTGTTTTCTGCATATATGCAAGTGTGAGATTTACAAATTTATATATTTTTCTTGTATTGTGCTATTCCAAAAAAAAAGTTTTAGGGCAAAAACTTTTTTTTAATAGCATTTTCTGAATTGCTGTAGGTGTGAGATACACTGTTTCCATACTGTGGGTGTATTGTGCTCTTGCAAAAAGACCCATTTAGGGCAAAAAAAATTGCAGTGTTTTCTGCATATATGCAAGTGTGAGATTTACATATTTATATATTTTTCTGGTATTGTGCTATTCCAAAAAAAACAATTAGGGCAAAAACTTTTTTTTAATAGCATTTTCTGTATTGCTGTAGGTGTGAAATACACAGTTTCCATACTGTGGCTGTATTGTGCTCTTGCAAAAAGACCCATTTAGGGCAAAAAAAAATTGCAGTGTTTTCTGCATATATGCAAGTGTGAGATTTACAAATTTATATATTTTTCTTGTATTGTGCTATTCCAAATTTTTTTTAGGGCAAAAACTTTTTTTTTAACAGCATTTTCTGTATTGCTGTAGGTGTGAGATACACCATTTCCATACTGTGGGTGTATTGTGCTCTTGCAAAAAGACCCATTTAGGGTAAAAAAAAATTGCAGTGTTTTCTGCATATATGCAAGTGTGAGATTTACAAATTTATATATTTTTCTTGTATTTTGCTATTCCAAAAAATATTTTTTAGGGCAAAACCTTTTTTTTTTAATAGCATTTTCTGTATTGCTGTAGATGTGAGATACACCGTTTCCATACGGTGGGTATATTGTGCTCTTGCAAAAAGACCCATTTAGAGCAAAAAAAAGTGCAGTGTTTTCTGCATATATGCAAGTGTAAGATTTACAAATTTATATATTTGTCTTGTATTGTGCTATTCCCCAAATATTTTTTTAGGGCAAAAACGTTATTTTAATAGCATTTTCTGTATTGCTGTAGGTGTGAGATACACCGTTTCCATACTGTGGGTGTATTGTGCTCTTGCAAAAAGACCCATTTAGGGCAAAAAATAAAAAATTGCAGTGTTTTCTGCATATATGCAAATGTGAGATTTACACATTTATATATGTTTCTTGTATTGTGCTATTCCAAAAAATATTTTTTAGGGCCAAATTTTATTTTTAATAGCATTTTCTGTATTGCTGTAGGTGTGAGATACACCGTTTCCATACTGTGGGTGTATTGTTTTCTTGCAAAAAGACCCATTTAGGGCAAAAAAATTGCAGTGTTTTCTGCATATATGCAAGTGTGAGATTTACAAATTTATATATTTTTCTTGTATTGTGCTATTCCAAAAAAAAATTAGGGCAAAAACTTTTTTTTAATAGCATTTTCTGTATTGCTGTATTTGTGAGATACACCATTTCCATACTGTGGGTGTATTGTGCTCTTGCAAAAAGACCCATTTAGTGTTTTCTGCATATATGCAAGTGTGAGATTTACAAATTTATATATTTTTCTTGTATTGTGCTATTCCAAAATTTTTTTTAGGGCAATTTTTTTTTAATAGCATTTTCTGTATTGCTGTAGATGTAAGGTACACCATATCCATACTGTGGGTGTATTGTGCTCTTGCAAAAAGACCCATTTAGGGCAAAAAAAATTGCAGTGTTTTCTGCATATATGCAAGTGTGAGCTTTACAAATTTATATATTTTTCTTGTATTGTGCTATTCCAAAAAAAAATTAGGGCAAAAACTTTTTTTAATAGCATTTTCTGTATTGCTGTAGGTGTGAGATACACCATTTCCATACTGTGGGTGTATTGTGCTCTTGCAAAAAGACCCATTTAGGGCAAAAAAATAACAAATTGCAGTGTTTTCTGCATATATGCAAGTGAGAGATTTACAAATTTATATATTTTTGTTGTATTGTGCTATTCCCAAAAAAATTTTAGGGCAATTTTTTTTTTTAATAGCATTTTCTGTATTGCTGTAGGTGTGAGATACACGGTTTCCATACTGTGGGTGTATTGTGCTCTTGCAAAAAGACCCATTTAGGGCAAAAAAAATTGCAGTGTTTTCTGCATATATGCAAGTGTGAGATTTACAAATTTATATATTTTTCTTGTATTGTGCTATTCCCCAAAAATTTTTTTAGGGCAAATAAATTTTTTTAATAGCATTTTCTGTATTGCTTTAGGTGTGAGATACACGGTTTCCATACTGTGGGTGTATTGTGCTCTTGCAAAAAGACCCATTTAGGGTAAAATAAATTGCAGTGTTTTCTGCATATATGCAAGTGTGAGATTTAAAAATTCATATATTTTTCTTGTATTGTGCTATTCCAAAAAAATTAGGGCAAAAACTTTTTTTTAATAGCATTTTCTGTATTGCTGTAGGTGTGAAATACACAGTTTCCATACTGTGGCTGTATTGTGCTCTTGCAAAAAGACCCATTTAGGGAAAAAAATTGCAGGGTTTTCTGCATATATGCAAGTGTGAGATTTACAAATTTATTAATTTTTCTTGTATTGTGCTATTGGCCAAAATTTTTTTTAGGGCAAAAACTTTTTTTTAATAGCATTTTCTGTATTGCTGTAGGTGTGAGATCCACCATTTCCATACTGTGGGTGTATTGTGCTCTTGCAAAAAGACCCATTTAGGGCAAAAAAATTAAAATTTGCAGTGTTTTCTGCATATATTCAAGTGTGAGATTTACAAATTTATATATTTTTCTTGTATTTTGCTATTCCCCAAAAAATTTTTTAGGGCAAAATTTTTATGTTAATATCATTTTCTGTATTGCTGTAGGTGTGAGATACACCGTTTCCATACGGTGGGTGTATTGTGCTCTTGCAAAAAGACCCATTTAGAGCAAAAAAAATTGCAGTGTTTTCTGCATATATGCAAGTGTGAGATTTACAAATTTATATATTTGTCTTGTATTGTGCTATTCCAAAAAAAAATTTTAGGGCAATTTTTTTTTAATAGCATTTTCTGTATTGCTGTAAGTGTGAGATACACCGTTTCCATACTGTGGGTGTATTGTGCTCTTGCAAAAAGACCCATTTAGGGCAAAAAAATTGCAGTGTTTTCTGCATATATGCAAGTGTGAGATTTACAAATTTATATATTTTTCTTGTATTGTGCTATTCCAAATTAATTTTTTAGGGCAAAAACTTTTTTTAACAGCATTTTCTGTATTGCTGTAGGTGTGAGATACACCATTTCCATACTGTGGGTGTATTGTGCTCTTGCAAAAAGACCCATTTAGGGTAAAAAAAATTGCAGTGTTTTCTGCATATATGCAAGTGTGAGATTTACAAATTTATATATTTTTCTTGTATTTTGCTATTCCAAAAAATATTTTTTAGGGCAAAACCTTTTTTTTTTAATAGCATTTTCTGTATTGCTGTAGGTGTGAGATACACCGTTTCCATACTGTGGGTGTATTGTTTTCTTGCAAAAAGACCCATTTAGGGCAAAAAAAATTGCAGTGTTTTCTGCATATATGCAAGTGTGAGATTTACAAATTTATATATTTTTCTTGTATTGTGCTATTCCAAAAAAAAATTAGGGCAAAAACTTTTTTTTAATAGCATTTTCTGTATTGCTGTAGGTGTGAGATACACCATTTCCATACTGTGGGTGTATTGTGCTCTTGCAAAAAGACCCATTTAGGGCAAAAAATAAAAAAATGCAGTGTTTTCTGCATATATGCAAGTGTGAGATTTACAAATTTATATATTTGTCTTGTATTGTGCTATTCCCCAAAAAATTTTTTAGGGCAAAAACTTTTTTTTAACAGCATTTTCTGTATTGCTGTAGGTGTGAGATACACTGTTTCCATACTGTGGGTGTATTGTGCTCTTGCAAAAAGACCCATTTAGGGCAAAAAAATTGCAGTGTTTTCTGCATATATGCAAGTGTGAGATTTACAAATTTATATATTTTTCTTGTATTGTGCTATTCCAAATTTATTTTTTAGGGCAAAAACTTTTTTTAACAGCATTTTCTGTATTGCTGTAGGTGTGAGATACACCATTTCCATACTGTGGGTGTATTGTGCTCTTGCAAAAAGACCCATTTAGGGTAAAAAAAAATTGCAGTGTTTTCTGCATATATGCAAGTGTGAGATTTACAAATTTATATATTTTTCTTGTATTTTGCTATTCCAAAAAATATTTTTTAGGGCAAAACCTTTTTTTTTTAATAGCATTTTCTGTATTGCTGTAGATGTGAGATACACCGTTTCCATACGGTGGGTGTATTGTGCTCTTGCAAAAAGACCCATTTAGGGCAATAAAAAATTGCAGTGTTTTCTGCATCTATGCAAGTGTGGGATTTACAAATTTACATATTTGTCTTGTATTGTGCTATTCCAAAAAAAGAATTTTAGGTCAATTTTTTTTAATAGCATTTTCTGTATTGCTGTAGGTGTGAGATACACCATTTCCATACTGTGGGTGTATTGTGCTCTAGCAAAAAGACCCATTTAGGGCAAAAAAAAAATTGCAGTGTTTTTGCTGCATATATGCAAGTGTGAGTTTTACAAATTTATATATTTTTCGTGTATTGTGCTATTCCAAAATAAATGTTTTAGGGCAAAAACTATTTTTAATAGCATTTTCTGAATTGCTGTAGGTGTGAGATACACTGTTTCCATACTGTGGGTGTATTGTGCTCTTGCAAAAAGACCCATTTAGGGCAAAAAAAATTCCAGTGTTTTCTGCATATATGCAAGTGTGAGTTTTAAAAATTCATATATTTTTCTTGTATTGTGCTATTCCAAAAAAAATTAGGGCAAAAACTTTTTTTAATAGCATTTTCTGTATTGCTGAATGTGTGAGATGCACCATTTCCATACTGTGGGTGTATTGTGCTCTTGCAAAAAGACCCATTTAGGGCAAAAAATAAAAAATTGCAGTGTTTTCTGCATATATGCAAATGTGAGATTTACAAATTTATATATTTTTCTTGTATTGTGCTATTCCAAAAAATATTTTTTAGGGCAAAAACTTTTTTTAATAGCATTTTCTGTATTGCTGTAGGTGTGAGATACACCGTTTCCATACTGTGGGTGTATTGTGCTCTTGCAAAAAGACACATTTAGGGCAAAAAAAAATTGCAGTGTTTTCTGCATATATGCAAGTGTGAGATTTACAAATTTACATATTTGTCTTGTATTGTGCTATTCCAAAAAAAGAATTTTAGGGCAATTTTTTTTAATAGCATGTTCTGTATTGCTGTAGGTGTGAGATACACCGTTTCCATACTGTGGGTGTATTGTGCTCTTGCAAAAAGACCCATTTAGGGCAAAAAAAATTGCAGTGTTTTTGCTGCATATATGCAAGTGTGAGTTTTACAAATTTATATATTTTTCGTGTATTGTGCTATTCCAAAATAAATGTTTTAGGGCAAAAACTATTTTTTAATAGCATTTTCTGAATTGCTGTAGGTGTGAGATACACTGTTTCCATACTGTGGGTGTATTGTGCTCTTGCAAAAAGACCCATTTAGGGCAAAAAAAATTCCAGTGTTTTCTGCATATATGCAAGTGTGAGATTTAAAAATTCATATATTTTTCTTGTATTGTGCTATTCCAAAAAAAATTAGGGCAAATTTTTTTTTAATAGCATTTTCTGTATTGCTGTAGGTGTGAAATACACAGTTTCCATACTGTGGCTGTATTGTGCTCTTCAAAAAGACCCATTTAGGGAAAAAAATTTCAGTGTTTTCTGCATATATGCAAGTGTGAGATTTACAAATTTATAAACTTTTCTTGTATTGTGCTATTGGCCAAAATTTTTTTTAGGGCAAAAACTTTTTTTTAATAGCATTTTCTGTATTGCTGTAGGTGTGAGATACACCATTTCCATACTGTGGGTGTATTGTGCTCTTGCAAAAAGACCCATTTAGGGCAAAAAAAAAATTCCAGTGTTTTCTGCATATATGCAAGTGTGAGATTTAAAAATTCATATATTTTTCTTGTATTGTGCTATTCCAAAAAAATTAGGGCAAAAACTTTTTTTTAATAGCATTTTCTGTATTGCTGTAGGTGTGAAATACACAGTTTCCATACTGTGGCTGTATTGTGCTCTTGCAAAAAGACCCATTTAGGGAAAAAAAGTTGCAGGGTTTTCTGCATATATGCAAGTGTGAGATTTACAAATTTATAAATTTATCTTGTATTGTGCTATTGGCCAAAATTTTTTTTAGGGCAAAAACTTTTTTTAATAGCATTTTCTGAATTGCTGTAGGTGTGAGATACACCATTTTCATACTGTGGGTGTATTGTGCTCTTGCAAAAAGACCCATTTAGGGCAAAAAATTTAAAATTTGCAGTGTTTTCTGCATATATGCAAGTGTGAGATTTACAAATGTATATATTTTTCTTGTATTTTGCTATTCCCCAAAAAAATTTTTAGGGCAATTTTTTTTTTTAATAGCATTTTCTGTATTGCTGTAGGTGTGAGATACACCGTTTCCATACGGTGGGTGTATTGTGCTCTTGCAAAAAGACCCATTTAGAGCAAAAAAATTGCAGTGTTTTCTGCATATATGCAAGTGTGAGATTTACAAATTTATATATTTGTCTTGTATTGTGCTATTCCCCCCAAATTTTTTTAGGGCAAAAACTTTTTTTTAATAGCACTTTCTGTATTGCTGTAGGTGTGAGATACACCATTTCCATACTGTGGGTGTATTGTGCTCTTTCAAAAAGACCCATTTAGGGCAAAAAAATTGCAGTGTTTTCAGCATATATGCAAGTGTGAGATTTACAAATTTATATATTTGTCTTGTATTGTGCTATTCCAAAAAAATTTTTTAGGGCAATTTTTTTTTAATAGCATTTTCTGTATTGCTGTAAGTGTGAGATACACCGTTTCCATACTGTGGGTGTATTGTGCTCTTGTAAAAAGACCCATTTAGGGCAAAAAAATTGCAGTGTTTTCTGCATATATGCAAGTGTGAGATTTACAAATTTATATATTTTTCTTGTATTGTGCTATTCCAAAAAAAAAGTTTTAGGGCAAAAACTTTTTTTTAATAGCATTTTCTGAATTGCTGTAGGTGTGAGATACACTGTTTCCATACTGTGGGTGTATTGTGCTCTTGCAAAAAGACCCATTTAGGGCAAAAAAATTGCAGTGTTTTCTGCATATATGCAAGTGTGAGATTTACAAATTTATATATTTTTCTGGTATTGTGCTATTCCAAAAAAAACAATTAGGGCAAAAACTTTTTTTAATAGCATTTTCTGTATTGCTGTAGGTGTGAAATACACAGTTTCCATACTGTGGCTGTATTGTGCTCTTGCAAAAAGACCCATTTAGGGCAAATAAAAATTGCAGTGTTTTCTGCATATATGCAAGTGTGAGATTTACAAATTTATATATTTTTCTTGTATTGTGCTATTCCAAATTTTTTTTAGGGCAAAAACTTTTTTTTAACAGCATTTTCTGTATTGCTGTAGGTGTGAGATACACCATTTCCATACTGTGGGTGTATTGTGCTCTTGCAAAAAGACCCATTTAGGGTAAAAAAAATTGCAGTGTTTTCTGCATATATGCAAGTGTGAGATTTACAAATTTATATATTTTTCTTGTATTTTGCTATTCCAAAAAATATTTTTTAGGGCAAAACCTTTTTTTTTTAATAGCATTTTCTGTATTGCTGTAGATGTGAGATACACCGTTTCCATACGGTGGGTGTATTGTGCTCTTCCAAAAAGACCCATTTAGAGCAAAAAAAAGTGCAGTGTTTTCTGCATATATGCAAGTGTAAGATTTACAAATTTATATATTTGTCTTGTATTGTGCTATTCCCCCAAAAATTTTTAGGGCAAAAACGTTATTTTAATAGCATTTTCTGTATTGCTGTAGGTGTGAGATACACCGTTTCCATACTGTGGGTGTATTGTGCTCTTGCAAAAAGACCCATTTAGGGCAAAAAATAAAAAATTGCAGTGTTTTCTGCATATATGCAAATGTGAGATTTACACATTTATATATGTTTCTTGTATTGTGCTATTCCAAAAAATATTTTTTAGGGCCAATTTTTTTTTAATAGCATTTTCTGTATTGCTGTAGGTGTGAGATACACCGTTTCCATACTGTGGGTGTATTGTTTTCTTGCAAAAAGACCCATTTAGGGCAAAAAAATTGCAGTGTTTTCTGCATATATGCAAGTGTGAGATTTACAAATTTATATATTTTTCTTGTATTGTGCTATTCCAAAAAAAAATTAGGGCAAAAACTTTTTTTTAATAGCATTTTCTGTATTGCTGTAGGTGTGAGATACACCATTTCCATACTGTGGGTGTATTGTGCTCTTGCAAAAAGACCCATTTAGGGCAAAAAATAAAAAAATGCAGTGTTTTCTGCATATATGCAAGTGTGAGATTTACAAATTTATATATTTGTCTTGTATTGTGCTATTCCCCCAAAAAATGTAGGGCAATTTTTTTTTTAATAGCATTTTCTGTATTGTTGTAGGTGTGAGATACACCGTTTCCATACTGTGGGTGTATTGTGCTCTTGCAAAAAGACCCATTTAGTTCAAAAACATTAAAAATTGCAGTGTTTTCTGCATATATGCAAGTGTGAGATTTACAAATTTATATATTTTTCTTGCATTGTGCTATTCAAAAAAAAAATTTAGGGAATTTTTTTTTTAATAGCATTTTCTGTATTGCTGTAGGTGTGAGATACACGGTTTCCATACTGTGGGTGTATTGTGCTCTTGCAAAAAGACCCATTTAGGGCAACAAAAAAATTGCAGTGTTTCCTGCATATATGCAAGTGTGAGATTTACAAATTTATATATTTTTCTTGTATTGTGCTATTCCCCAATTTTTTTTTAGGGCAAAAACTTTATTTTAATAGCATTTTCTGTATTGCTGTAGGTGTGAGATACACCATTTCCATACTGTGGGTGTATTGTGCTCTCGCAAAAAGACCCATTTAGGGCAAAAAAGAAATTGCAGTGTTTTCTGCATATATGCAAGTGTGAGATTTAGAAATTTATATATTTGTCTTGTATTGTGCTATTCCAAAAAAAGAATTTTAGGGCAATTTTTTTTAATAGCATTTTCTGTATTGCTGTAGGTGTGAGATACACCGTTTCCATACTGTGGGTGTATTGTGCTCTTGCAAAAAGACCCATTTAGGGCAAAAAAAATTGCAGTGTTTTCTGCATATATGCAAGTGTGAGTTTTACAAATTTATATATTTTTCGTGTATTGTGCTTTTCCAAAATAAATGTTTTAAAGCAAAAACTATTTTTTAATAGCATTTTCTGAATTGCTGTAGGTGTGAGATACACTGTTTCCATACTGTGGGTGTATTGTGCTCTTGCAAAAAGACCCATTTAGGGCAAAAAAAAATTGCAGTGTTTTCTGCATATATGCAAGTGTGAGATTTAAAAATTCATATATTTTTCTTGTATTGTGCTATTCCAAAAAAAAATTAGGGCAAAAACTTTTTTTAATAGCATTTTCTGTATTGCTGTAGGTGTGAGATACACCGTTTCCATACTGTGCGTGTATTGTGCTCTTGCAAAAAGACCCATTTAGGGCAAAAAAAATTGCAGTGTTTTCTGCATATATGCAAGTGTGAGTTTTACAAATTTATATATTTTTCGTGTATTATGCTATTCCAAAATAAATGTTTTAGGGCAAAAACTATTTTTTAATAGCATTTTCTGAATTGCTGTAGGTGTGAGATACACTGTTTCCATACTGTGGGTGTATTGTGCTCTCGCAAAAAGACCCATTTAGGGCAAAAAAATTGCAGTGTTTTCTGCATATATGCAAGTGTGAGATTTACAAATTTATATATTTTTCTTGTATTGTGCTATTCCCCAAAAAAATTTTTAGGGCAAAAACTATTTTTTAATAGCATTTTCTGTATTGCTGTATGTGTGAGATGCACCATTTCCATACTGTGGGTGTATTGTGCTCTTGCAAAAAGACCCATTTAGGGCAAAAAATTAAAAATTGCAGTGTTTTCTGCATATATGCAAATGTGAGATTTACAAATTTATATATTTTTCTTGTATTGTGCTATTCCAAAAAATATTTTTTAGGGCAAAAACTTTTTTTAATAGCATTTTCTGTATTGCTGTAGGTGTGAGATACACCGTTTCCATAGTGTGGGTGTATTGTGCTCTTGCAAAAAGACCCATTTAGGGCAAAAAAAATTGCAGTGTTTTCTGCATATATGCAAGTGTGAGATTTACAAATTTACATATTTGTCTTGTATTGTGCTATTCCAAAAAAATAATTTTAGGGCAATTTTTTTTAATAGCATGTTCTGTATTGCTGTAGGTGTGAGATACACCGTTTCCATACTGTGGGTGTATTGTGCTCTTGCAAAAAGACCCATTTAGGGCAAAAAAAAATTGCAGTGTTTTTGCTGCATATATGCAAGTGTGAGTTTTACAAATTTATATATTTTTCGTGTATTGTGCTATTCCAAAATAAATGTTTTAGGGCAAAAACTATTTTTGAATAGCATTTTCTGAATTGCTGTAGGTGTGAGATACACTGTTTCTATACTGTGGGTGTATTGTGCTCTTGCAAAAAGACCCATTTAGGGCAAAAAAAATTCCAGTGTTTTCTGCATATATGCAAGTGTGAGATTTAAAAATTCATATATTTTTCTTGTATTGTGCTATTCCAAAAAAAAATTAGGGCAAAAACTTTTTTTTAATAGCATTTTCTGTATTGCTGTAGGTGTGAAATACACAGTTTCCATACTGTGGCTGTATTGTGCTCTTGCAAAAAGACCCATTTAGGGAAAAAAATTGCAGTGTTTTCTGCATATATGCAAGTGTGAGATTTACAAATTTATAAACTTTTCTTGTATTGTGCTATTGGGCAAAAAAATTTTTAGGGCAAAAACTTTTTTTTAATAGCATTTTCTGTATTGCTGTAGGTGTGAGATATACCATTTCCATACTGTGGGTGTATTGTGCTCTTGCAAAAAGACCCATTTAGGGCAAAAAATAAAACATTTGCAGTGTTTTCTGCATATATGCAAGTGTGAGATTTACAAATTTATATATTTTTCTTGTATTTTGCTATTCCCCCAAATTTTTTGAGGGCAAAAACTTTTTTTTAATAGCATTTTCTGTATTGCTGTAGGTGTGAGATACACCGTTTCCATACGGTGGGTGTATTGTGCTCTTGCAAAAAGACCCATTTAGAGCAAAAAAAATTGCAGTGTTTTCTGCATATATGCAAGTGTGAGATTTACAAATTTATATATTTGTCTTGTATTGTGCTATTCCCCCCAAAAAATTTTAGGGCAAAAACTTTATTTTTAATAGCATTTTCTGTATTGCTGTAGGTGTGAGATACACCGTTTCCATACTGTGGGTGTATTGTGCTCTTGCAAAAAGACCCATTTAGGGCAAAAAAAATTGCAGTGTTTTCTGCATATATGCAAGTGTGAAATTTACAAATTTATTAATATTTCTTGTATTGTGATATTCCCCAAAAAATGTTTTAGGGCAAAAAAAATTGTTATAATAGCATTTTCTGTATTGCTGTAGGTGTGAGATACACTGTTTCCATGCTGTGGGTGTATTGTGCTCTTGCAAAAAGACACATTTAGTGTTTTCTGCATATATGCAAGTGTGAGATTTACAAATTTATATATTTGTCTTGTATTGTGCTATTCCAAAAAAGTTTTTAGGGCAATTTTTTTTTTAATAGCATTTTCTGTATTGCTGTAAGTGTGAGATACACCGTTTCCATACTGTGGGTGTATTGTGCTCTTGCAAAAAGACCCATTTAGGGCAAAAAAAAAAATTGCAGTGTTTTCTGCATATATGCAAGTGTGAGATTTACAAATTTATATATTTTTCTTGTATTGTGCTATTCCAAAAAAAAAGTTTTTGGGCAAAAACTTTTTTTTAATAGCATTTTCTGAATTGCTGTAGGTGTGAGATACACTGTTTCCATACTGTGGGTGTATTGTGCTCTAGCAAAAAGACCCATTTAGGGCAAAAAAAATTGCAGTGTTTTCTGCATATATGCAAGTGTGAGATTTACAAATTTATATATTTTTCTTGTATTGTGCTATTCCAAATTTTTTTTTAGAGCAAAAACTTTTTTTTAATAGCATTTTCTGTATTGCTGTAGGTGTGAAATACACAGTTTCCATACTGTGGCTGTATTGTGCTCTTGCAAAAAGACCCATTTAGGGAAAAAAATTGCAGGGTTTTCTGCATATATGCAAGTGTGAGATTTACAAATTTATAAACTTTTCTTGTATTGTGCTATTGGGCAAAATTTTTTTTAGGGCAAAAACTTTTTTTAATAGCATTTTCTGTATTGCTGTAGGTGTGAGATACACCATTTCCATACTGTGGGTGTATTGTGCTCTTGCAAAAAGACCCATTTAGGGCAAAAATTAAAAAAATTGCAGTGTTTTCTGCATATATGCAAGTGTGAGATTTACAAATTTATATATTTTTCTTGTATTTTGCTATTCCCCCAAATTTTTTTAGGGCAAAAACTTTTTTTTAATAGCATTTTCTGTATTGCTGTAGGTGTGAGATACACCGTTTCCATACTGTGGGTGTATTGTGCTCTTGCAAAAAGACCCATTTAGGGCAAAAAAAATTGCAGTGTTTTCTGCATATATGCAAGTGTGAAATTTACAAATTTATTAATTTTTCTTGTATTGTGATATTCCCCAAAAAATGTTTTAGGGCAAAAAAAAAATTGTTATAATAGCATTTTCTGTATTGCTGTAGGTGTGAGATACACTGTTTCCATGCTGTGGGTGTATTGTGCTCTTGCAAAAAGACACATTTAGTGTTTTCTGCATATATGCAAGTGTGAGATTTACAAATTTATATATTTTTCTTGTATTGTGCTATTCCAAAAAAAAATTAGGGCAAAAACTTTTTTTAAGAGCATTTTCTGTATTGCTGTAGGTGTGAGATACACCATTTCCATACTGTGGGTGTATTGTGCTCTTGCAAAAAGACCCATTTAGGGCAAAAAAATTGCAGTGTTTTCTGCATATATGCAAGTGTGAGATTTACAAATTTATATATTTGTCTTGTATTGTGCTATTCCCCAAAAAAATTTAGGGCAATTTTTTTTTTAATAGCATTTTCTGTATTGCTGTAAGTGTGAGATACACCGTTTCCATACTGTGGGTGTATTGTGCTCTTGCAAAAAGACCCATTTAGGGCAAAAAAAAAATTGCAGTGTTTTCTGCATATATGCAAGTGTGAGATTTACAAATTTATATATTTTTCTTGTATTGTGCTATTCCAAAAAAAAAGTTTTAGGGCAAAAACTTTTTTTTAATAGCATTTTCTGAATTGCTGTAGGTGTGAGATACACTGTTTCCATACTGTGGGTGTATTGTGCTCTTGCAAAAAGACCCATTTAGGGCAAAACAAATTGCAGTGTTTTCTGCATATATGCAAGTGTGAGATTTACAAATTTATATATTTTTCTTGTATTGTGCTATTCCAAAAAAAAATTAGGGCAAAAACTTTTATTTAATAGCATTTTTTGTATTGCTGTAGGTGTGAAATACACAGTTTCCATACTGTGGCTGTAGTGTTTTCTTGCAAAAAGACCCATTTAGGGCAATAAAAAATTGCAGTGTTTTCTGCATATATGCAAGTGTGAGATTTACAAATTTATATATTTTTCTTGTATTGTGCTATTCCAAATTTTTTTTTAGGGCAAAAACTTTTTTTAACAGCATTTTCTGTATTGCTGTAGGTGTGAGATACACCATTTCCATACTGTGGGTGTATTGTGCTCTTGCAAAAAGACCCATTTAGGGTAAAAAAAAAAATTGCAGTGTTTTCTGCATATATGCAAGTGTGAGATTTACAAATTTATATATTTTTCTTGTATTTTGCTATTCCAAAAAATATTTTTTAGGGCAAAAACGTTATTTTAATAGCATTTTCTGTATTGCTGTAGGTGTGAGATACACCGTTTCCATACTGTGGGTGTATTGTGCTCTTGCAAAAAGACCCATTTAGGGCAAAAAAAATTGCAGTGTTTTCTGCATATATGCAAGTGTGAGATTTACAAATTTACATATTTGTCTTGTATTGTGCTATTCCAAAAAAAGAATTTTAGGGCAATTTTTTTTAATAGCATGTTCTGTATTGCTGTAGGTGTGAGATACACCGTTTCCATACTGTGGGTGTATTGTGCTCTTTCAAAAAGACCCATTTAGGGCAAAAAAAATTGCTGTGTTTTTGCTGCATATATGCAAGTGTGAGTTTTACAAATTTATATATTTTTCGTGTATTGTGCTAATCCAAAATAAATGTTTTAGGGCAAAAACTATTTTTAATAGCATTTTCTGAATTGCTGTAGGTGTGAGATACACTGTTTCCATACTGTGGGTGTATTGTGCTCTTGCAAAAAGACCCATTTAGTGCAAAAAAAATTCCAGTGTTTTCTGCATATATGCAAGTGTGAGATTTAAAAATTCATATATTTTTCTTGTATTGTGCTATTCCAAAAAAAAATTAGGGCAAAAACTTTTTTTTAATAGCATTTTCTGTATTGCTGTAGGTGTGAAATACACAGTTTCCATACTGTGGCTGTATTGTGCTCTTGCAAAAAGACCCATTTAGGGAAAAAAATTGCAGGGTTTTCTGCATATATGCAAGTGTGAGATTTACAAATTTATAAACTTTTCTTGTATTGTGCTATTGGGCAAAAAAATTTTTAGGGCAAAAAAATTTTTTAATAGCATTTTCTGTATTGCTGTAGGTGTGAGATACACCATTTCCATACTGTGGGTGTATTGTGCTCTTGCAAAAAGACCCATTTAGGGCAAAAAATAAAAAATTTGCAGTGTTTTCTGCAAGTGTGAGATTTACAAATTTATATATTTTTCTTGTATTTTGCTATTCCCCCAAATTTTTTTAGGGCAAAAACTTTTTTTTAATAGCATTTTCTGTATTGCTGTAGGTGTGAGATACACCGTTTCCATACGGTGGGTGTATTGTGCTCTTGCAAAAAGACCCATTTAGAGCAAAAAAAATTGCAGTGTTTTCTGCATATATGCAAGTGTGAGATTTACAAATTTATATATTTGTCTTGTATTGTGCTATTCCCCCAAAAATTTTTTAGGGCAAAAACTTTTTTTAATAGCATTTTCTGTATTGCTGTAGGTGTGAGATACACTGTTTCCATGCTGTGGGTGTATTGTGCTCTTGCAAAAAGACACATTTAGTGTTTTCTGCATATATGCAAGTGTGAGATTTACAAATTTATATATTTTTCTTGTATTGTGCTATTCCAAAAAAAAATTAGGGCAAAAACTTTTTTTAAGAGCATTTTCTGTATTGCTGTAGGTGTGAGATACACCATTTCCATACTGTGGGTGTATTGTGCTCTTGCAAAAAGACCCATTTAGGGCAAAAAAAATTGCAGTGTTTTCTGCATATATGCAAGTGTGAGATTTACAAATTTATATATTTGTCTTGTATTGTGCTAATCCCAAAAAAATTTTTAGGGCAATTTTTTTTTTAATAGCATTTTCTGTATTGCTGTAAGTGTGAGATACACCGTTTCCATACTGTGGGTGTATTGTGCTCTTGCAAAAAGACCCATTTAGGGCAAAAAAATTGCAGTGTTTTCTGCATATATGCAAGTGTGAGATTTACAAATTTATATATTTTTCTTGTATTGTGCTTTCCAAAAAAAAAGTTTTAGGGCAAAAACTTTTTTTTAATAGCATTTTCTGAATTGCTGTAGGTGTGAGATACACTGTTTCCATACTGTGGGTGTATTGTGCTCTTGCAAAAAGACCCATTTAGGGCAAAAAAAATTGCAGTGTTTTCTGCATATATGCAAGTGTGAGATTTACAAATTTATATATTTGTCTTGTATTGTGCTATTCCCCCAAAAAATTTTTAGGGCAAAAACTTTTTTTTAATAGCATTTTCTGTATTGCTGTAGGTGTGAGATACACCGTTTCCATACTGTGGGTGTATTGTGCTCTTGCAAAAAGACCCATTTAGGGCAAAAAAAAAATTGCAGTGTTTTCTGCATATATGCAAGTGTGAAATTTACAAATTTATTAATTTTTCTTGTATTGTGATATTCCCCAAAAAAATTTTAGGGCAAAAAAAATTGTTATAATAGCATTTTCTGTATTGCTGTAGGTGTGAGATACACTGTTTCCATGCTGTGGGTGTTTTGTGCTCTTGCAAAAAGACACATTTAGTGTTTTCTGCATATATGGAAGTGTGAGATTTACAAATTTATATATTTTTCTTGTATTGTGCTATTCCAAAAAAAATTAGGGCAAAAACTTTTTTTTAAGAGCATTTTCTGTATTGCTGTAGGTGTGAGATACACCATTTCCATACTGTGGGTGTATTGTGCTCTTGCAAAAAGACCCATTTAGGGCAACAAAAAATTGCAGTGTTTTCTGCATATATGCAAGTGTGAGATTTACAAATTTATATATTTGTCTTGTATTGTGCTATTCCCAAAAAAATTTTTAGGGCAATTTTTTTTTAAATAGCATTTTCTGTATTGCTGTAAGTGTGAGATACACCGTTTCCATACTGTGGGTGTATTGTGCTCTTGCAAAAAGACCCATTTAGGGCAAAAAAAATTGCAGTGTTTTCTGCATATATGCAAGTGTGAGATTTACAAATTTATATATTTTTCTTGTATTGTGCTATTCTAAAAAAAAAGTTTTAGGGCAAAAACTTTTTTTTAATAGCATTTTCTGAATTGCTGTAGGTGTGAGATACACTGTTTCCATACTGTGGGTGTATTGTGCTCTTGCAAAAAGACCCATTTAGGGCAAAAAAAATTGCAGTGTTTTCTGCATATATGCAAGTGTGAGATTTACAAATTTATATATTTTTCTTGTATTGTGCTATTCCAAAAAAAAAATTAGGGCAAAAACTTTTTTTAATAGCATTTTTTGTATTGCTGTAGGTGTGAAATACACAGTTTCCATACTGTGGCTGTATTGTGCTCTTGCAAAAAGACCCATTTAGGGCAATAAAAAATTGCAGTGTTTTCTGCATATATGCAAGTGTGAGATTTACAAATTTATATATTTTTCTTGTATTGTGCTATTCCAAAAATTTTTTTAGGGCAAAAACTTTTTTTTAACAGCATTTTCTGTATTGCTGTAGGTGTGAGATATACCATTTCCATACTGTGGGTGTATTGTGCTCTTTCAAAAAGACCCATTTAGGGTAAAAAAAATTGCAGTGTTTTCTGCATATATGCAAGTGTGAGATTTACAAATTTATATATTTTTCTTGTATTTTGCTATTCCAAAAAATATTTTTTTGGGCAAAAACTTTATTTTAATAGCATTTTCTGTATTGCTGTAGGTGTGAGATACACCGTTTCCATACTGTGGGTGTATTGTGCTCTTGCAAAAAGACCCATTTAGGGCAAAAAAAAAATTGCAGTGTTTTCTGCATATATGCAAGTGTGAGATTTACAAATTTACATATTTGTCTTGTATTGTGCTATTCCAAAAAAAGAATTTTAGGGCAATTTTTTTTAATAGCATGTTCTGTATTGCTGTAGGTGTGAGATACACCGTTTCCATACTGTGGGTGTATTGTGCTCTTGCAAAAAGACCCATTTAGGGCAAAAAAAAATTGCAGTGTTTTTGCTGCATATATGCAAGTGTGAGTTTTACAAATTTATATATTTTTCGTGTATTGTGCTATTCCAAAATAAATGTTTTAGGGCAAAAACTATTTTTTAATAGCATTTTCTGAATTGCTGTAGGTGTGAGATACACTGTTTCCATACTGTGGGTGTATTGTGCTCTTGCAAAAAGACCCATTTAGGGCAAAAAAAATTCCAGTGTTTTCTGCATATATGCAAGTGTGAGATTTAAAAATTCATATATTTTTCTTGTATTGTGCTATTCCAAAAAAAAATTAGGGGAAAAACTTTTTTTAATAGCATTTTCTGTATTGCTGTAGGTGTGAAATACACAGTTTCCATACTGTGGCTGTATTGTGCTCTTGCAAAAAGACCCATTTAGGGGAAAAAATTGCAGGGTTTTCTGCAGATATGCAAGTGTGAGATTTACAAATTTATAAACTTTTCTTGTATTGTGCTATTGGCCAAAAAATTTTTTAGGGCAAAAACTTTTTTTTAATAGCATTTTCTGTATTGCTGTAGGTGTGAGATACACCATTTCCATACTGTGGGTGTATTGTGCTCTTGCAAAAAGACCCATTTAGGGCAAAAAATTAAAAATTTGCAGTGTTTTCTGCATATATGCAAGTGTGAGATTTACAAATGTATATATTTTTCTTGTATTTTGCTATTCCCAAAAAAAATTTTTAGGGCAATTTTTTTTTTAATAGCATTTTCTGTATTGCTGTAGGTGTGAGATACACCGTTTCCATACTGCGGGTGTCTTGTGCTCTTGCAAAAAGACCCATTTAGGGCAAAAAAAATTGCAGTGTTTTCTGCATATATGCAAGTGTGAAATTTACAAATTTATTAATTTTTCTTGTATTGTGATATTCCCCAAAAAATGTTTTAGGGCAAAAAAAAATTGTTATAATAGCATTTTCTCTATTGCTGTAGGTGTGAGATACACTGTTTCCATGCTGTGGGTGTATTGTGCTCTTGCAAAAAGACACATTTAGTGTTTTCTGCATATATGCAAGTGTGAGATTTACAAATTTATATATTTTTCTTGTATTGTGCTATTCTAAAAAAAAAGTTTTAGGGCAAAAACTTTTTTTTAATAGCATTTTCTGAATTGCTGTAGGTGTGAGATACACTGTTTCCATACTGTGGGTGTATTGTGCTCTTGCAAAAAGACCCATTTAGGGCAAAAAAAATTGCAGTGTTTTCTGCATATATGCAAGTGTGAGATTTACAAATTTATATATTTTTCTTGTATTGTGCTATTCCAAAAAAAAAATTAGGGCAAAAACTTTTTTTAATAGCATTTTTTGTATTGCTGTAGGTGTGAAATACACAGTTTCCATACTGTGGCTGTATTGTGCTCTTGCAAAAAGACCCATTTAGGGCAATAAAAAATTGCAGTGTTTTCTGCATATATGCAAGTGTGAGATTTACAAATTTATATATTTTTCTTGTATTGTGCTATTCCAAAAAATTTTTTAGGGCAAAAACTTTTTTTTAACAGCATTTTCTGTATTGCTGTAGGTGTGAGATATACCATTTCCATACTGTGGGTGTATTGTGCTCTTTCAAAAAGACCCATTTAGGGTAAAAAAAATTGCAGTGTTTTCTGCATATATGCAAGTGTGAGATTTACAAATTTATATATTTTTCTTGTATTTTGCTATTCCAAAAAATATTTTTTTGGGCAAAAACTTTATTTTAATAGCATTTTCTGTATTGCTGTAGGTGTGAGATACACCGTTTCCATACTGTGGGTGTATTGTGCTCTTGCAAAAAGACCCATTTAGGGCAAAAAAAAAATTGCAGTGTTTTCTGCATATATGCAAGTGTGAGATTTACAAATTTACATATTTGTCTTGTATTGTGCTATTCCAAAAAAAGAATTTTAGGGCAATTTTTTTTAATAGCATGTTCTGTATTGCTGTAGGTGTGAGATACACCGTTTCCATACTGTGGGTGTATTGTGCTCTTGCAAAAAGACCCATTTAGGGCAAAAAAAAATTGCAGTGTTTTTGCTGCATATATGCAAGTGTGAGTTTTACAAATTTATATATTTTTCGTGTATTGTGCTATTCCAAAATAAATGTTTTAGGGCAAAAACTATTTTTTAATAGCATTTTCTGAATTGCTGTAGGTGTGAGATACACTGTTTCCATACTGTGGGTGTATTGTGCTCTTGCAAAAAGACCCATTTAGGGCAAAAAAAATTCCAGTGTTTTCTGCATATATGCAAGTGTGAGATTTAAAAATTCATATATTTTTCTTGTATTGTGCTATTCCAAAAAAAAATTAGGGGAAAAACTTTTTTTAATAGCATTTTCTGTATTGCTGTAGGTGTGAAATACACAGTTTCCATACTGTGGCTGTATTGTGCTCTTGCAAAAAGACCCATTTAGGGGAAAAAATTGCAGGGTTTTCTGCAGATATGCAAGTGTGAGATTTACAAATTTATAAACTTTTCTTGTATTGTGCTATTGGCCAAAAAATTTTTTAGGGCAAAAACTTTTTTTTAATAGCATTTTCTGTATTGCTGTAGGTGTGAGATACACCATTTCCATACTGTGGGTGTATTGTGCTCTTGCAAAAAGACCCATTTAGGGCAAAAAATTAAAAATTTGCAGTGTTTTCTGCATATATGCAAGTGTGAGATTTACAAATGTATATATTTTTCTTGTATTTTGCTATTCCCAAAAAAATTTTTTAGGGCAATTTTTTTTTTAATAGCATTTTCTGTATTGCTGTAGGTGTGAGATACACCGTTTCCATACTGCGGGTGTCTTGTGCTCTTGCAAAAAGACCCATTTAGGGCAAAAAAAATTGCAGTGTTTTCTGCATATATGCAAGTGTGAAATTTACAAATTTATTAATTTTTCTTGTATTGTGATATTCCCCAAAAAATGTTTTAGGGCAAAAAAAAATTGTTATAATAGCATTTTCTCTATTGCTGTAGGTGTGAGATACACTGTTTCCATGCTGTGGGTGTATTGTGCTCTTGCAAAAAGACACATTTAGTGTTTTCTGCATATATGCAAGTGTGAGATTTACAAATGTATATATTTTTCTTGTATTGTGCTATTCCAAAAAAATAATTAGGGCAAAAACTTTTTTTTAATAGCATTTTCTGTATTGCTGTAGGTGTGAGATACACCATTTCCATACTGTGGGTGTATTGTGCTCTTGCAAAAAGACCCATTTAGGGCAAAAAAAATTGCAGTGTTTTCTGCATATATGCAAGTGTCAGGGACGTGCTGGGCTTGAACCTTGGACCTCTTCTGTGTCTGGCATTGACTCTTCCAGCGGAGCTATCTGAGATGCTGGACAGTTCCCTGCCTGATCTGCTGGATAACCTATCTGATCCATTAGACTACTCTGCTTGGTGTCTGATTACTGTTGAACTCTGAACCCCTTGCTCCTCCCATGTACTTCCTATAAAAGACATTCCAGAGATGTTGCCCCTTGCGGTTTGATCTGCTTCTGTTCCCTGAGTTCCTGATTCTGTGCTTGTATCCTGTTCCTGTGTTTGACCCAGCTTCCTGACCACGCTTCTGTCTCCAGTCCTGACCTCGGCTCATTTGACCCTGCTCAGTTATCTGCCAGTCTGCCTGTTGCCAAGATTCGGCCTGGACTTTGACTACTCTCTGCCTGCCACTTGTGATGTTTACCTTGATGTGTATGACCCGGCTTGTCTGACTCTGCAAACCTGCACCAGCTTACCTGCATCCTCTGCTCTGCAAGCTGCACACGCTGACCTGCATCCTTTGCAATGCAAATCTGCACCTGCATCCCTGCTCAGCAAACCTGCACCTGCTGACCTGCATCCCTGCCCTGCAAACCGGCACCTGCTGACCTGCATCCTCTGCTCTGCAAGCTGCACCTGCTGACCTGCATCCGCTGCTTCCGGAACCAGCCGTTCCAGTCTCCACTCGGCTCCACCACTCCAAGCAGTGAGGATCAGACAGGCACCCTTACCTCACCGTGCTCTTACCACCACTGTCCCCACTCCAGTGGTCTCCGAGCCGGGGTTGTACGGGAGGTCCCTCTCCGCACATCAGGCTCACACCCAAGGTACGTTACAGCAAGTGTGAGATTTACAAATTTATATATTTGTCTTGTATTGTGCTATTCCAAAAAAATTTTTTAGGGCAATTTTTTTTTTTTAATAGCATTTTCTGTATTGCTGTAAGTGTGAGATACACCGTTTCCATACTGTGGGTGTATTGTGCTCTTGCAAAAAGACCCATTTAGGGCAAAAAAATTGCAGTGTTTTCTGCATATATGCAAGTGTGAGATTTACAAATTTATATATTTTTCGTGTATTGTGCTATTCCAAAATAAATGTTTTAGGGCAAAAACTATTTTTTAATAGCATTTTCTGAATTGCTGTAGGTGTGAGATACACTGTTTCCATACTGTGGGTGTATTGTGCTCTTGCAAAAAGACCCATTTAGGGCAAAAAAAATTCCAGTGTTTTCTGCATATATGCAAGTGTGAGATTTAAAAATTCATATATTTTTCTTGTATTGTGCTATTCCAAAAAAAAATTAGGGCAACATCTTTTTTTTTATAGCATTTTCTGTATTGCTGTAGGTGTGAAATACACAGTTTCCATACTGTGGCTGTATTGTGCTCTTGCAAAAAGACCCATTTAGGGAAAAAAATTGCAGTGTTTTCTGCATATATGCAAGTGTGAGATTTACAAATTTATAAACTTTTCTTGTATTGTGCTATTGGCCAAAACTTTTTTTAGGGCAAAAACTTTTTTTTAATAGCATTTTCTGTATTGCTGTAGGTGTGAGATACACCATTTCCATACTGTGGGTGTATTGTGCTCTTGCAAAAAGACCCATTTAGGGCAAAAAATAAAAAATTTGCAGTGTTTTCTGCATATATGCAAGTGTGAGATTTACAAATTTATATATTTTTCTTGTATTTTGCTATTCCCCCAAATTTTTTTTAGGGCAAAAACTTTTTTTAATAGCATTTTCTGTATTGCTGTAGGTGTGAGATACACCGTTTCCATACGGTGGGTGTATTGTGCTCTTGCAAAAAGACCCATTTAGAGCAAAAAAAAATTGCAGTGTTTTCTGCATATATGCAAGTGTGAGATTTACAAATTTATATATTTGTCTTGTATTGTGCTATTCCCCCAAAAAAAATTAGGGCAAAAACTTTTTTTTAATAGCATTTACTGTATTGCTGTAGGTGTGAGATACACCGTTTCCATACTGTGGGTGTATTGTGCTCTTGCAAAAAGACCCATTTAGGGCAAAAAAAAATTGCAGTGTTTTCTGCATATATGCAAGTGTGAAATTTACAAATTTATTAATTTTTCTTGTATTGTGATATTCCCCAAAAAATGTTTTAGGGCAAAAAAAATTGTTATAATAGCATTTTCTGTATTGCTGTAGGTGTGAGATACACTGTTTCCATGCTGTGGGTGTATTGTGCTCTTGCAAAAAGACACATTTAGTGTTTTCTGCATATATGCAAGTGTGAGATTTACAAATTTATATATTTTTCTTGTATTGTGCTATTCCAAAAAAAAATTAGGGCAAAAACTTTTTTTTAAGAGCATTTTCTGTATTGCTGTAGGTGTGAGATACACCATTTCCATACTGTGGGTGTATTGTGCTCTTGCAAAAAGACCCATTTAGAGCAAAAAAAATTGCAGTGTTTTCTGCATATATGCAAGTGTGAGATTTACAAATTTATATATTTTTCTTGTATTGTGCTATTCCAAAAAAAAAGTTTTAGGGCAAAAACTTTTTTTTAATAGCATTTTCTGAATTGCTGTAGGTGTGAGATACACTGTTTCCATACTGTGGGTGTATTGTGCTCTTGCAAAAAGACCCATTTAGGGCAAAAAAAATTGCAGTGTTTTCTGCATATATGCAAGTGTGAGATTTACAAATTTATATATTTTTCTTGTATTGTGCTATTCCAAAAAAAAATTAGGGCAAAAACTTTTTTTTAATAGCATTTTCTGTATTGCTGTAGGTGTGAAATACACAGTTTCCATACTGTGGCTGTATTGTGCTCTTGCAAAAAGACCCATTTAGGGCAATAAAAAATTGCAGTGTTTTCTGCATATATGCAAGTGTGAGATTTACAAATTTATATATTTTTCTTGTATTGTGCTATTCCAATTTTTTTTTTAGGGCAAAAACTTTTTTTTTAACAGCATTTTCTGTATTGCTGTAGGTGTGAGATACACCATTTCCATACTGTGGGTGTATTGTGCTCTTGCAAAAAGACCCATTTAGGGTAAAAAAAAATTGCAGTGTTTTCTGCATATATGCAAGTGTGAGATTTACAAATTTATATATTTGTCTTGTATTGTGCTATTCCCCCCCCAAAAAATTAGGGCAATTTTTTTTTTAATAGCATTTTCTGTATTGCTGTAGTTGTGAGATACACCATTTCCATACTGTGGGTGTATTGTGCTCTTGCAAAAAGACCCATTTAGGACAAAAAAATAAAAATTTGCAGTAATTTCTGCATATATGCAAGTGTGAGATTTACAAATTTATGTATTTGTCTTGTATTGTGCTATTCCCAAAATTTTTTTTTAGGGCAAAAACTTTTTTTTAATAGCATTTTCTGTATTGCTGTAGGTGTGAGATACACCGTTTCCATACTGTGGGTGTATTGTGCTCTTGCAAAAAGAAACATTTAGGGCAAAAAAAATTGCAGTGTTTTCTGCATATATGCAAGTGTGAGATTTATAAATTTATATACTTTTCTTGTATTGTGATATTCCCCAAAAAATGTTTTAGGGCAAAACTTTTTTTTAATAGCATTTTATGTATTGCTGTAGGTGTGAGATACACCGTTTCCATACTGTGGGTGTATTGTGCTCTTGCAAAAAGACCCATTTAGTGTTTTCTGCATATATGCAAGTGTGAGATTTACAAATTTATATATTTTTCTTCTATTGTGTTATTCCAAAAAAAACATTTTAGGGCAAAAACTTTTTTTAAATAGCATTTTCTGTATTGCTGTAGGTGTGAGATACACCGTTTCCATACTGTGGGTGTATTGTGCTCTTGCAAAAAGACCCATTTAGGGCAAAAAATAAAAAAATTCTGTGTTTTCTGCATATATGCAAGTGTGAGATTTACAAATTTCTATATTTTTCTTGTATTGTGCTATTCCAAAAAATATTTTTTAGGGCAAAAACGTTTTTTTTAATAGCATTTTCTGTATTGCTGTAGGTGTGAGATACACCATTTCCATACTGTGGGTGTATTGTGCTCTTGCAAAAAGACCCATTTAGGGCAAAAAAAATTGCAGTGTTTTCTGCATATATGCAAGTGTGAGATTTACAAACTTATATATTTTTCTTGTATTGTGCTATTCCCCCAAAAAATTTTTAGGGCAAATTTTTTTTTTTAATAGCATTTTCTGTATTGCTGTAGGTGTGAGATACACCATTTCCATACGGTGGGTGTATTGTGCTCTTGCAAAAAGACCCATTTAGAGCAAAAAATTGCAGTGTTTTCTGCATATATGCAAGTGTGAGATTTACAAATTTATATATTTGTCTTGTATTGTGCTATTCCCCCCCAAAAAATGTAGGGCAAAAAAAATTTTTTAATAGCATTTTCTGTATTGCTGTAGGTGTGAGATACACCATTTCCATACTGTGGGTGTATTGTGCTCTTGCAAAAAGACCCATTTAGGGCAAAAAAAATTGCAGTGTTTTCTGCACATATGCAAGTGTGAGATTTACAAATTTATATATTTTACTTGTATTGTGCTATTCCCCCAAAAATTTTTTAGGGCAAATTTTTTTTTTAATAGCAATTTCTGTATTGCTGTAGGTGTGAGATACACCGTTTCCATACTGTGGGTGTATTGTGCTCTCGCAAAAAGACCCATTTAGGGCAAAAAAAATTGCAGTGTTTTCTGCATATATGCAAGTGTGAGATTTACAAATTTATATATTTTTCTTGTATTGTGCTATTCCCCAATTTTTTTTAGGGCAAAAACTTGTATTCAATAGCATTTTCTGTATTGCTGTAGGTGTGAGATACACCGTTTCCATACTGTGGGTGTATTGTGCTCTTGCAAAAAGAAACATTTAGGGCAAAAAAAATTGCAGTGTTTTCTGCATATATGCAAGTGTGAGATTTATAAATTTATATATTTTTCTTGTATTGTGATATTCCCCAAAAAATGTTTTAGGGCAAAACTTTTTTTTAATAGCATTTTATGTATTGCTGTAGGTGTGAGATACACCGTTTCCATACTGTGGGTGTATTGTGCTCTTGCAAAAAGACCCATTTAGTGTTTTCTGCATATATGCAAGTGTGAGATTTACAAATTTATATATTTTTCTTCTATTGTGTTATTCCAAAAAAAACATTTTAGGGCAAAAACTTTTTTTAAATAGCATTTTCTGTATTGCTGTAGGTGTGAGATACACCGTTTCCATACTGTGGGTGTATTGTGCTCTTGCAAAAAGACCCATTTAGGGCAAAAAATAAAAAAATTCTGTGTTTTCTGCATATATGCAAGTGTGAGATTTACAAATTTCTATATTTTTCTTGTATTGTGCTATTCCAAAAAATATTTTTTAGGGCAAAAACGTTTTTTTTAATAGCATTTTCTGTATTGCTGTAGGTGTGAGATACACCATTTCCATACTGTGGGTGTATTGTGCTCTTGCAAAAAGACCCATTTAGGGCAAAAAAAATTGCAGTGTTTTCTGCATATATGCAAGTGTGAGATTTACAAACTTATATATTTTTCTTGTATTGTGCTATTCCCCCAAAAAAATTTTAGGGCAAATTTTTTTTTTTAATAGCATTTTCTGTATTGCTGTAGGTGTGAGATACACCATTTCCATACGGTGGGTGTATTGTGCTCTTGCAAAAAGACCCATTTAGAGCAAAAAATTGCAGTGTTTTCTGCATATATGCAAGTGTGAGATTTACAAATTTATATATTTGTCTTGTATTGTGCTATTCCCCCCAAAAAAATGTAGGGCAAAAAAAAATTTTTAATAGCATTTTCTGTATTGCTGTAGGTGTGAGATACACCATTTCCATACTGTGGGTGTATTGTGCTCTTGCAAAAAGACCCATTTAGGGCAAAAAAAATTGCAGTGTTTTCTGCACATATGCAAGTGTGAGATTTACAAATTTATATATTTTACTTGTATTGTGCTATTCCCCCAAAAAATTTTTAGGGCAAATTTTTTTTTTAATAGCAATTTCTGTATTGCTGTAGGTGTGAGATACACCGTTTCCATACTGTGGGTGTATTGTGCTCTCGCAAAAAGACCCATTTAGGGCAAAAAAAATTGCAGTGTTTTCTGCATATATGCAAGTGTGAGATTTACAAATTTATATATTTTTCTTGTATTGTGCTATTCCCCAATTTTTTTTAGGGCAAAAACTTGTATTCAATAGCATTTTCTGTATTGCTGTAGGTGTGAGATACACCATTTCCATACTGTGGGTGTATTGTGCTCTTGCAAAAAGACCCATTTAGGGCAAAAAAAAATTGCTGTGTTTTCTGCATATATGCAAATGTGAGATTTACAAATTTATATATTTTTCTTGTGTTGTGCTATTCCCCAAAAATGTTTTAGGGCAAAAACTTTTTTTTAATAGCATTTTCTGAATTGCTGTAGGTGTGAGATACACCGTTTCCATACTGTGGGTGTATTGTGCTCTTGCAAAAAGACCCATTTAGGGCAAAAAAAATTGCAGTGTTTTCTGCATATATGCAAGTGTGAGATTTACAAATTTATATATTTGTCTTGTATTGTGCTATTCCCCCCAAAAAAATTAGGGCAATTTTTTTTTTAATAGCATTTTCTGTATTGCTGTAGTTGTGAGATACACCATTTCCATACTGTGGGTGTATTGTGCTCTTGCAAAAAGACCCATTTAGGGCAAAAAAATAAAAATTTGCAGTAATTTCTGCATATATGCAAGTGTGAGATTTACAAATTTATGTATTTGTCTTGTATTGTGCTATTCCCAAATTTTTTTTTTAGGGCAAAAACTTTTTTTTAATAGCATTTTCTGTATTGCTGTAGGTGTGAGATACACCGTTTCCATACTGTGGGTGTATTGTGCTCTTGCAAAAAGAAACATTTAGGGCAAAAAAAAATTGCAGTGTTTTCTGCATATATGCAAGTGTGAGATTTATAAATTTATATATTTTTCTTGTATTGTGATATTCCCCAAAAAATGTTTTAGGGCAAAACTTTTTTTTAATAGCATTTTATGTATTACTGTAGGTGTGAGATACACCGTTTCCATACTGTGGGTGTATTGTGCTCTTGCAAAAAGACCCATTTAGTGTTTTCTGCATATATGCAAGTGTGAGATTTACAAATTTATATATTTTTCTTGTATTGTGTTATTCCAAAAAAAACATTTTAGGGCAAAAACTTTTTTTAAATAGCATTTTCTGTATTGCTGTAGGTGTGAGATACACTGTTTCCATACTGTGGGTGTATTGTGCTCTTGCAAAAAGACCCATTTAGGGCAAAAAAATTTGCAGTGTTTTCTGCATATATGCAAGTGTGAGATTTACAAATTTATAAACTTTTCTTGTATTGTGCTATTGGCCAAAAATTTTTTTAGGGCAAAAAATATTTTTTAATAGCATTTTCTGTATTTCTGTAGGTGTGAGATACACCATTTCCATACTGTGGGTGTATTGTGCTCTTGCAAAAAGACCCATTTAGGGCAAAAAATAAAAAATTTGCAGTGTTTTCTGCATATATATGCAAGTGTGAGATTTACAAATTTATATATTTTTCTTGTATTTTGCTATTCCCCCAAATTTTTTTTAGGGCAATTTTTTTTTTAATAGCATTTTCTGTATTGCTGTAGGTGTGAGATACACCGTTTCCATACGGTGGGTGTATTGTGCTCTTGCAAAAAGACCCATTTAGAGCAAAAAAATTGCAGTGTTTTCTGCATATATGCAAGTGTGAGATTTACAAATTTATATATTTGTCTTGTATTGTGCTATTCCCCCAAAAAAAAAATTAGGGCAAAAACTTTTTTTTAATAGCATTTTCTGTATTGCTGTAGGTGTGAGATACACCGTTTCCATACTGTGGGTGTATTGTGCTGTTGCAAAAAGACACATTTAGGGCAAAAAAAAATTGCAGTGTTTTCTGCATATATGCAAGTGTGAAATTTACAAATTTATTAATTTTTCTTGTATTGTGATATTCCCCAAAAAATGTTTTAGGGCAAAAAAAAATGTTATAATAGCATTTTCTGTATTGCTGTAGGTGTGAGATACACTGTTTCCATGCTGTGGGTGTATTGTGCTCTTGCAAAAAGACACATTTAGTGTTTTCTGCATATATGCAAGTGTGAGATTTACAAATTTATATATTTTTCTTGTATTGTGCTATTCCAAAAAAAATTAGGGCAAAAACTTTTTTTTAAGAGCATTTTCTGTATTGCTGTAGGTGTGAGATACACCATTTCCATACTGTGGGTGTATTGTGCTCTTGCAAAAAGACCCATTTAGAGCAAAAAAAAATTGCAGTGTTTTCTGCATATATGCAAGTGTGAGATTTACAAATTTATATATTTTTCTTGTATTGTGCTATTCCAAAAAAAAAAGTTTTAGGGCAAAAACTTTTTTTTAATAGCATTTTCTGAATTGCTGTAGGTGTGAGATACACTGTTTCCATACTGTGGGTGTATTGTGCTCTTGCAAAAAGACCCATTTAGGGCAAAAAAATTGCAGTGTTTTCTGCATATATGCAAGTGTGAGATTTACAAATTTATATATTTTTCTTGTATTGTGCTATTCCAAAAAAAAATTAGGGCAAAAACTTTTTTTTAATAGCATTTTCTGTATTGCTGTAGGTGTGAAATACACAGTTTCCATACTGTGGCTGTATTGTGCTCTTGCAAAAAGACCCATTTAGGGCAATAAAAAATTGCAGTGTTTTCTGCATATATGCAAGTGTGAGATTTACAAATTTATATATTTTTCTTGTATTGTGCTATTCCAATTTTTTTTTTAGGGCAAAAACTTTTTTTTTTAACAGCATTTTCTGTATTGCTGTAGGTGTGAGATACACCATTTCCATACTGTGGGTGTATTGTGCTCTTGCAAAAAGACCCATTTAGGGTAAAAAAAATTGCAGTGTTTTCTGCATATATGCAAGTGTGAGATTTACAAATTTATATATTTGTCTTGTATTGTGCTATTCCCCCCAAAAAAAATTAGGGCAATTTTTTTTTTAATAGCATTTTCTGTATTGCTGTAGTTGTGAGATACACCATTTCCATACTGTGGGTGTATTGTGCTCTTGCAAAAAGACCCATTTAGGGTAAAAAAATTGCAGTGTTTTCTGCATATATGCAAGTGTGAGATTTACAAATTTATGTATTTGTCTTGTATTGTGCTATTCCCAAATTTGTTTTTTAGGGCAAAAACTTTTTTTTAATAGCATTTTCTGTATTGCTGTAGGTGTGAGATACACTGTTTCCATACTGTGGGTGTATTGTGCTCTTGCAAAAAGAAACATTTAGGGCAAAAAAAAATTGCAGTGTTTTCTGCATATATGCAAGTGTGAGATTTATAAATTTATATATTTTTCTTGTATTGTGATATTCCCCAAAAAATGTTTTAGGGCAAAACTTTTTTTAATAGCATTTTATGTATTGCTGTAGGTGTGAGATACACCGTTTCCATACTGTGGGTGTATTGTGCTCTTGCAAAAAGACCCATTTAGTGTTTTCTGCATATATGCAAGTGTGAGATTTACAAATTTATATATTTTTCTTGTATTGTGTTATTCCAAAAAAAACATTTTAGGGCAAAAACTTTTTTTTAATAGCATTTTCTGTATTGCTGTAGGTGTGAGATACACCGTTTCCATACTGTGGGTGTATTGTGCTCTTGCAAAAAGACCCATTTAGGGCAAAAAAAATTGCAGTGTTTTCTGCATATATGCAACTGTGAGATTTACAAACTTATATATTTTTCTTGTATTGTGCTATTCCCCCCAAAAAAATTTAGGGCAAATTTTTTTTTTAATAGCATTTTCTGTATTGCTGTAGGTGTGAGATACACCATTTCCATACTGTGGGTGTATTGTGCTCTTGCAAAAAGACCCATTTAGGGCAAAAAATAAAAAAATTCTGTGTTTTCTGCATATATGCAAGTGTGAGATTTACAAATTTCTATATTTTTCTTGTATTGTGCTATTCCAAAAAATATTTTTTAGGGCAAAAAACTTTTTTTTAATAGCATTTTCTGTATTGCTGTAGGTGTGAGATACACCGTTTCCATACTGTGGGTGTATTGTGCTCTTGCAAAAAGACCCATTTAGGGCAAAAAAATTGCAGTGTTTTCTGCATATATGCAAGTGTGAGATTTACAAATTTATATATTTGTCTTGTATTGTGCTATTCCCCCAAAAAAATGTAGGGTAAAAAAAAAATTTTAATAGCATTTTCTGTATTGCTGTAGGTGTGAGATACACCATTTCCATACTGTGGGTGTATTGTGCTCTTGCAAAAAGACCCATTTAGGGCAAAAAAAATTGCAGTGTTTTCTGCACATATGCAAGTGTGAGATTTACAAATTTATATATTTTACTTGTATTGTGCTATTCCCCCCAAAAAAATTTAGGGCAAATTTTTTTTTTAATAGCAATTTCTGTATTGCTGTAGGTGTGAGATACACCGTTTCCATATTGTGGGTGTATTGTGCTCTCGCAAAAAGACCCATTTAGGGCAAAAAAAATTGCAGTGTTTTCTGCATATATGCAAGTGTGAGATTTACAAATTTATATATTTTTCTTGTATTGTGCTATTCCCCAATTTTTTTTAGGGCAAAAACTTGTATTTAATAGCATTTTCTGTATTGCTGTAGGTGTGAGATACACCATTTCCATACTGTGGGTGTATTGTGCTCTGGCAAAAAGACCCATTTAGGGCAAAAAAAAATTGCTGTGTTTTCTGCATATATGCAAATGTGAGATTTACAAATTTATATATTTTTCTTGTGTTGTGCTATTCCCCAAAAATGTTTTAGGGCAAAAACTTTTTTTTAATAGCATTTTCTGAATTGCTGTAGGTGTGAGATACACCGTTTCCATACTGTGGGTGTATTGTGCTCTTGCAAAAAGACCCATTTAGGGCAAAAAAAATTGCAGCGTTTTCTGCATATATGCAAGTGTGAGATTTACAAATTTATATATTTTTCTTGTATTGTGCTATTCCACAAAAAAATTAGGGCAAAAACTTTTTTTTAATAGCATTTTCTGTATTGCTGTAGGTGTGAAATACACAATTTCCATACTGTGGCTGTATTGTGCTCTTGCAAAAAGACCCATTTAGGGCAAAAAAAATTTGCAGTGTTATCTGCATATATGCAAGTGTGAGATTTACAAATTTATATATTTTTCTTGTATTGTGCTATTCCCCAAAAAAATTTTAGGGCAAAATTTTTTTTTAATAGCATTTTCTGTATTGCTGTAGGTGTGAGATACACCATTTCCATACTGTGGGTGTATTGTGCTCTTGCAAAAAGACCCATTTAGGGCAAAAAAAAATTGCAGTGTTTTCTGCATATATGCAAGTGTGAGATTTACAAATGTATATATTTTTCTTGTATTTTGCTATTCCCAAAAAAATTTTTTAGGGCAATTTTTTTTTTAATAGCATTTTCTGTATTGCTGTAGGTGTGAGATACACCGTTTCCATACTGTGGGTGTATTGTGCTCTTGCAAAAAGACCCATTTAGGGCAAAAAAAATTGCAGTGTTTTCTGCATATATGCAAGTGTGAAATTTACAAATTTATTAATTTTTCTTGTATTGTGATATTCCCCAAAAAATGTTTTAGGGCAAAAAAAAATTGTTATAATAGCATTTTCTCTATTGCTGTAGGTGTGAGATACACTGTTTCCATGCTGTGGGTGTATTGTGCTCTTGCAAAAAGACACATTTAGTGTTTTCTGCATATATGCAAGTGTGAGATTTACAAATTTATATATTTTTCTTGTATTGTGCTATTCCAAAAAAAAATTAGGGCAAAAACTTTTTTTTAATAGCATTTTCTGTATTGCTGTAGGTGTGAGATACACCATTTCCATACTGTGGGTGTATTGTGCTCTTGCAAAAAGACCCATTTAGGGCAAAAAAAATTGCAGTGTTTTCTGCATATATGCAAGTGTCAGGGACGTGCTGGGCTTGAACCTGGGACCTCTTCTGTGTCTGGCATTGACTCTTCCAGTGGAGCTATCTGAGATGCTGGACAGTTCCCTGCCTGATCTGCTGGATAACCTATCTGATCCATTAGACTACTCTGCTTGGTGTCTGATTACTGTTGAACTCTGAACCCCTTGCTCCTCCCATGTACTTCCTATAAAAGACATTCCAGAGATGTTGCCCCTTGCGGTTTGATCTGCTTCTGTTCCCTGAGTTCCTGATTCTGTGCTTGTATCCTGTTCCTGTGTTTGACCCGGCTTCCTGACCCCGCTTCTGTCTCCAGTCCTGACCTCGGCTCATTTGACCCTGCTCAGTTATCTGCCAGTCTGCCTGTTGCCAAGATTCGGCCTGGACTTTGACTACTCTCTGCCTGCCACTTGTGATGTTTACCTTGATGTGTATGACCCGGCTTGTCTGACTCTGCAAACCTGCACCAGATTACCTGCATCCTCTGCTCTGCAAGCTGCACACGCTGACCTGCATCCTTTGCAATGCAAATCTGCACCTGCTGACCTGCATCCCTGCTCAGCAAACCTGCACCTGCTGACCTGCATCCCTGCCCTGCAAACCGGCACCTGCTGACCTGCATCCTCTGCTCTGCAAGCTGCACCTGCTGACCTGCATCCGCTGCTTCCGGAACCAGCCGTTCCAGTCTCCACTCGGCTCCACTACTCCAAGCAGTGAGGATCAGACAGGCACCCTTACCTCACCGTGCTCTTACCACCACTGTCCCCACTCCAGTGGTCTCCGAGCCGGGGTTGTACGGGAGGTCCCTCTCCGCACGTCAGGCTCAAACCCAAGGTACGTTACAGCAAGTGTGAGATTTACAAATTTATATATTTGTCTTGTATTGTGCTATTCCAAAAAAAATTTTTAGGGCAATTTTTTTTTTTTAATAGCATTTTCTGTATTGCTGTAAGTGTGAGATACACCGTTTCCACACTGTGGGTGTATTTTGCTCTTGCAAAAAGACCCATTTAGGGCAAAAAAATTGCAGTGTTTTCTGCATATATGCAAGTGTGAGATTTACAAATTTATATATTTTTCTTGTATTGTGTTATTCCAAAAAAAACATTTTAGGGCAAAAACTTTTTTTTAATAGCATTTTCTGTATTGCTGTAGGTGTGAGATACACCGTTTCCATACTGTGGGTGTATTGTGCTCTTGCAAAAAGACCCATTTAGGGCAAAAAAAAATTGCAGTGTTTTCTGCATATATGCAAGTGTGAGATTTACAAACTTATATATTTTTCTTGTATTGTGCTATTCCCCCAAAAAAAATTTAGGGCAAATTTTTTTTTTAATAGCATTTTCTGTATTGCTGTAGGTGTGAGATACACCATTTCCATACTGTGGGTGTATTGTGCTCTTGCAAAAAGACCCATTTAGGGCAAAAAATAAAAAAATTCTGTGTTTTCTGCATATATGCAAGTGTGAGATTTACAAATTTCTATATTTTTCTTGTATTGTGCTATTCCAAAAAATATTTTTTAGGGCAAAAACGTTTTTTTTAATAGCATTTTCTGTATTGCTGTAGGTGTGAGATACACCGTTTCCATACTGTGGGTGTATTGTGCTCTTGCAAAAAGACCCATTTAGGGCAAAAAAAATTGCAGTGTTTTCTGCATATATGCAAGTGTGAGATTTACAAACTTATATATTTTTCTTGTATTGTGCTATTCCCCCAAAAAAAATTTAGGGCAAATTTTTTTTTTTAATAGCATTTTCTGTATTGCTGTAGGTGTGAGATACACCATTTCCATACGGTGGGTGTATTGTGCTCTTGCAAAAAGACCCATTTAGAGCAAAAAAATTGCAGTGTTTTCTGCATATATGCAAGTGTGAGATTTACAAATTTATATATTTGTCTTGTATTGTGCTATTCCCCCAAAAAAATGTAGCGTAAAAAAAAATTTTTAATAGCATTTTCTGTATTGCTGTAGGTGTGAGATACACCATTTCCATACTGTGGGTGTATTGTGCTCTTGCAAAAAGACCCATTTAGGGCAAAAAAAATTGCAGTGTTTTCTGCACATATGCAAGTGTGAGATTTACAAATTTATATATTTTACTTGTATTGTGCTATTCCCCCAAAAAAAAATTAGGGCAAATTTTTTTTTTAATAGCAATTTCTGTATTGCTGTAGGTGTGAGATACACCGTTTCCATATTGTGGGTGTATTGTGCTCTCGCAAAAAGACCCATTTAGGGCAAAAAAAATTGCAGTGTTTTCTGCATATATGCAAGTGTGAGATTTACAAATTTATATATTTTTCTTGTATTGTGCTATTCCCCAATTTTTTTTAGGGCAAAAACTTGTATTTAATAGCATTTTCTGTATTGCTGTAGGTGTGAGATACACCATTTCCATACTGTGGGTGTATTGTGCTCTGGCAAAAAGACCCATTTAGGGCAAAAAAAAATTGCTGTGTTTTCTGCATATATGCAAATGTGAGATTTACAAATTTATATATTTTTCTTGTGTTGTGCTATTCCCCAAAAATGTTTTAGGGCAAAAACTTTTTTTTAATAGCATTTTCTGAATTGCTGTAGGTGTGAGATACACCGTTTCCATACTGTGGGTGTATTGTGCTCTTGCAAAAAGACCCATTTAGGGCAAAAAAAATTGCAGCGTTTTCTGCATATATGCAAGTGTGAGATTTACAAATTTATATATTTTTCTTGTATTGTGCTATTCCACAAAAAAATTAGGGCAAAAACTTTTTTTAATAGCATTTTCTGTATTGCTGTAGGTGTGAAATACACAATTTCCATACTGTGGCTGTATTGTGCTCTTGCAAAAAGACCCATTTAGGGCAAAAAAAAAATTGCAGTGTTATCTGCATATATGCAAGTGTGAGATTTACAAATTTATATATTTTTCTTGTATTGTGCTATTCCCCCAAAAAATTTTAGGGCAAAATTTTTTTTTAATAGCATTTTCTGTATTGCTGTAGGTGTGAGATACACCATTTCCATACTGTGGGTGTATTGTGCTCTTGCAAAAAGACCCATTTAGGGCAAAAAAAAAATTGCAGTGTTTTCTGCATATATGCAAGTGTGAGATTTACAAATGTATATATTTTTCTTGTATTTTGCTATTCCCAAAAAATTTTTTTAGGGCAATTTTTTTTTTAATAGCATTTTCTGTATTGCTGTAGGTGTGAGATACACCATTTCCATACTGTGGGTGTATTGTGCTCTTGCAAAAAGACCCATTTAGGGCAAAAAAAATTGCAGTGTTTTCTGCATATATGCAAGTGTGAAATTTACAAATTTATTAATTTTTCTTGTATTGTGATATTCCCCAAAAAATGTTTTAGGGCAAAAAAAAATTGTTATAATAGCATTTTCTCTATTGCTGTAGGTGTGAGATACACTGTTTCCATGCTGTGGGTGTATTGTGCTCTTGCAAAAAGACACATTTAGTGTTTTCTGCATATATGCAAGTGTGAGATTTACAAATTTATATATTTTTCTTGTATTGTGCTATTCCAAAAAAAAATTAGGGCAAAAACTTTTTTTTAATAGCATTTTCTGTATTGCTGTAGGTATGAGATACACCATTTCCATACTGTGGGTGTATTGTGCTCTTGCAAAAAGACCCATTTAGGGCAAAAAAAATTGCAGTGTTTTCTGCATATATGCAAGTGTGAGATTTACAAATTTATAAACTTTTCTTGTATTGTGCTATTGGCCCAAATTTTTTTTAGGGCAAAACCTTTTTTTAATAGCATTTTCTGTTTCTCCGCACGTCAGGCTCAAACCCAAGGTACGTTACAGCAAGTGTGAGATTTACAAATTTATATATTTGTCTTGTATTGTGCTATTCCAAAAAAAATTTTTAGGGCAATTTTTTTTTTTTAATAGCATTTTCTGTATTGCTGTAAGTGTGAGATACACCGTTTCCACACTGTGGGTGTATTGTGCTCTTGCAAAAAGACCCATTTAGGGCAAAAAAATTGCAGTGTTTTCTGCATATATGCAAGTGTGAGATTTACAAATTTATATATTTTTCTTGTATTGTGCTATTCCAAAAAAAAAGTTTTAGGGCAAAAACTTTTTTTAATAGCATTTTCTGAATTGCTGTAGGTGTGAGATACACTGTTTCCATACTGTGGGTGTATTGTGCTCTTGCAAAAAGACCCATTTAGGGCAAACAAAATTGGAGTGTTTTTGCTGCATATATGCAAGTGTGAGTTTTACAAATTTATATATTTTTTGTGTATTGTGCTATTCCAAAATAAATGTTTTAGGGCAAAAACTATTTTTAATAGCATTTTCTGAATTGCTGTAGGTGTGAGATACACTGTTTCCATACTGTGGGTGTATTGTGCTCTTGCAAAAAGACCCATTTAGGGCAAAAAAAATTCCAGTGTTTTCTGCATATATGCAAGTGTGAGATTTAAAAATTCATATATTTTTCTTGTATTGTGCTATTCCAAAAAAAATTAGGGCAAAAACTTTTTTTAATAGCATTTTCTGTATTGCTGTAGGTGTGGAATACACAGTTTCCATACTGTGGCTGTATTGTGCTCTTGCAAAAAGACCCATTTAGGGAAAAAAATTGCAGTGTTTTCTGCATATATGCAAGTGTGAGATTTACAAATTTATAAACTTTTCTTGTATTGTGCTATTGGCCCAAATTTTTTTTAGGGCAAAACCTTTTTTTAATAGCATTTTCTGTATTGCTGTAGGTGTGAGATACACCATTTCCATACTGTGGGTGTATTGTGCTCTTGCAAAAAGACCCATTTAGGGCAAAAAATAAAAAAATTGCAGTGTTTTCTGCATATATGCAAGTGTGAGATTTACAAATTTATATATTTTTCTTGTATTTTGCTATTCCCCCAAATTTTTTTTAGGGCAAAAACTTTTTTTTAATAGCATTTTCTGTATTGCTGTAGGTGTGAGATACACCGTTTCCATACGGTGGGTGTATTGTGCTCTTGCAAAAAGACCCATTTAGAGCAAAAAAATTTGCAGTGTTTTCTGCATATATGCACGTGTGAGATTTACAAATTTATATATTTGTCTTGTATTGTGCTATTCCCCCAAAAAGATTTTAGGGCAAAAACTTTTTTTTAATAGCATTTTCTGTATTGCTGTAGGTGTGAGATACACCGTTTCCATACTGTGGGTGTATTGTGCTCTTGCAAAAAGACCCATTTAGGGCAAAAAAAATTGCAGTGTTTTCTGCATATATGCAAGTGTGAAATTTACAAATTTATTAATTTTTCTTGTATTGTGATATTCCCCAAAAAATGTTTTAGGGCAAAAAAAAATGTTATAATAGCATTTTCTGTATTGCTGTAGGTGTGAGATACACTGTTTTCATGCTGTGGGTGTATTGTGCTCTTGCAAAAAGACACATTTAGTGTTTTCTGCATATATGCAAGTGTGAGATTTACAAATTTATATATTTTTCTTGTATTGTGCTATTCCTAAAAAAAATTAGGGCAAAAACTTTTTTTAAGAGCATTTTCTGTATTGCTGTAGGTGTGAGATACACCATTTCCATACTGTGGGTGTATTGTGCTCTTGCAAAAAGACCCATTTAGGGCAAAAAAATTGCAGTGTTTTCTGCATATATGCAAGTGTGAGATTTACAAATTTATATATTTGTCTTGTATTGTGCTATTCCAAAAATTTTTTTTAGGGCAAAAACATTTTTTTAATAGCATTTTCTGAATTGCTGTAGGTGTGAGATACACTGTTTCCATACTGTGGGTGTATTGTGCTCTAGCAAAAAGACCCATTTAGGGTAAAAAAAAATTGCAGTGTTTTCTGCATATATGCAAGTGTGAGATTTACAAATTTATATAGTTTTCTTTTATTTTGCTATTCCCAAAAATTTTTTTTAGGGCAAAAACTTTATTTTAATAGCATTTTCTGTATTGCTGTAGGTGTGAGATACACCGTTTCCATACTGTGGGTGTATTGTGCTCTTGCAAAAAGACCCATTTAGGGCAAAAAAAAATTGCAGTGTTTTCTGCATATATGCAAGTGTGAGATTTACAAATTTACATATTTGTCTTGTATTGTGCTATTCCAAAAAAAGAATTTTAGGGCAATTTTTTTTAATAGCATGTTCTGTATTGCTGTAGGTGTGAGATACACCGTTTCCATACTGTGGGTGTATTGTGCTCTTGCAAAAAGACCCATTTAGGGCAAAAAAAAATTGCAGTGTTTTTGCTGCATATATGCAAGTGTGAGTTTTACAAATTTATATATTTTTCGTGTATTGTGCTATTCCAAAATAAATGTTTTAGGGCAAAAACTATTTTTTAATAGCATTTTCTGAATTGCTGTAGGTGTGAGATACACTGTTTCCATACTGTGGGTGTATTGTGCTCTTGCAAAAAGACCCATTTAGGGCAAAAAAAATTCCAGTGTTTTCTGCATATATGCAAGTGTGAGATTTAAAAATTCATATATTTTTCTTGTATTGTGCTATTCCAAAAAAAAATTAGGGCAAAAACTTTTTTTTAATAGCATTTTCTGTATTGCTGTAGGTGTGAAATACACAGTTTCCATACTGTGGCTGTATTGTGCTCTTGCAAAAAGACCCATTTAGGGAAAAAAATTGCAGGGTTTTCTGCATATATGCAAGTGTGAGATTTACAAATTTATAAACTTTTCTTGTATTGTGCTATTGGCGAAATTTTTTTTTAGGGCAAAAACTATTTTTTAATAGCATTTTCTGTATTTCTGTAGGTGTGAGATACACCATTTCCATACTGTGGGTGTATTGTGCTCTCTCAAAAAGACCCATTTAGGGCAAAAAATAAAAAATTTGCAGTGTTTTCTGCATATATATGCAAGTGTGAGATTTACAAATTTATATATTTTTCTTGTATTTTGCTATTCCCCCAAATTTTTTTTAGGGCAATTTTTTTTTAATAGCATTTTCTGTATTGCTGTAGGTGTGAGATACACCGTTTCCATACGGTGGGTGTATTGTGCTCTTGCAAAAAGACCCATTTAGAGCAAAAAAATTGCAGTGTTTTCTGCATATATGCAAGTGTGAGATTTACAAATTTATATATTTGTCTTGTATTGTGCTATTCCCCCAAAAAAAAATTAGGGCAAAAACTTTTTTTTAATAGCATTTTCTGTATTGCTGTAGGTGTGAGATACACCGTTTCCATACTGTGGGTGTATTGTGCTCTTGCAAAAAGACACATTTAGGGCAAAAAAAAATTGCAGTGTTTTCTGCATATATGCAAGTGTGAAATTTACAAATTTATTAATTTTTCTTGTATTGTGATATTCCCCAAAAAATGTTTTAGGGCAAAAAAAATTGTTATAATAGCATTTTCTGTATTGCTGTAGGTGTGAGATACACTGTTTCCATGCTGTGGGTGTAT
Organism: Rana muscosa; assembly: GCA_029206835.1. Taxonomy (NCBI): domain Eukaryota; kingdom Metazoa; phylum Chordata; class Amphibia; order Anura; family Ranidae; genus Rana; species Rana muscosa. Next base: position 1,137,090,276 of record CM055122.1, read on the forward strand.
TGTGCTCTTGCAAAAAGACCCATTTAGGGCAAAAAAATAAAAATTTGCAGTAATTTCTGCATATATGCAAGTGTGAGATTTACAAATTCATGTATTTGTCTTGTATTGTGCTATTCCCAAATTTTTTTTTAGGGCAAAAATTTTTTTTTTAATAGCATTTTCTGTATTGCTGTAGGTGTGAGATACACCGTTTCCATACTGTGGGTGTATTGTGCTCTTGCAAAAAGAAACATTTAGGGCAAAAAAAAAATTGCAGTGTTTTCTGCATATATGCAAGTGTGAGATTTATATATTTATATATTTTTCTTGTATTGTGATATTCCCCAAAAAATGTTTTAGGGCAAAACTTTTTTTTAATAGCATTTTATGTATTACTGTAGGTGTGAGATACACTGTTTCCATACTGTGGGTGTATTGTGCTCTTGCAAAAAGACCCATTTAGTGTTTTCTGCATATATGCAAGTGTGAGATTTACAAATTTATATATTTTTCTTGTATTGTGTTATTCCAAAAAAAACATTCTAGGGTAAAAACTTTTTTTAAATAGCATTTTCTGTATTGCTGTAGGTGTGAGATACACCGTTTCCATACTGTGGGTGTATTGTGCTCTTGCAAAAAGACCCATTTAGGGGAAAAAAATTTGCAGTGTTTTCTGCATATATGCAAGTGTGAGATTTACAAACTTATAAATTTTACTTGTATTGTGCTATTCCCCCAAAAAAATTTTAGGGCAAATTTTTTTTTTTAATAGCATTTTCTGTATTGCTGTAGGTGTGAGATACACCATTTCCATACTGTGGGTGTATTGTGCTCTTGCAAAAAGACCCATTTAGGGCAAAAAATAAAAAAAATCTGTGTTTTCTGCATATATGCAAGTGTGAGATTTACAAATTTCTATATTTTTCTTGTATTGTGCTATTCCAAAAAATATTTTTTAGGGCAAAAACGTTTTTTTTAATAGCATTTTCTGTATTGCTGTAGGTGTGAGATACACCGTTTCCATACTGTGGGTGTATTGTGCTCTTGCAAAAAGACCCATTTAGGGCAAAAAAAATTGCAGTGTTTTCTGCATATATGCAAGTGTGAGATTTACAAACTTATATATTTTTCTTGTATTGTGCTATTCCCCAAAAAAATTTTAGGGCATTTTTTTTTTTAATAGCATTTTCTGTATTGCTGTAGGTGTGAGATACACCATTTCCATATGGTGGGTGTATTGTGCTCTTGCAAAAAGACCCATTTAGAGCAAAAAAATTGCAGTGTTTTCTGCATATATGCAAGTGTGAGATTTACAAATTTATATATTTGTCTTGTATTGTGCTATTCCCCCCAAAAAAATGTAGGGCAAAAAAAATTTTTTAATAGCATTTTCTGTATTGCTGTAGGTGTGAGATACACCATTTCCATACTGTGGGTGTATTGTGCTCTTGCAAAAAGACCCATTTAGGGCAAAAAAAATTGCAGTGTTTTCTGCACATATGCAAGTGTGAGATTTACAAATTTATATATTTTACTTGTATTGTGCTATTCCCCCGAAAAATTTTTAGGGCAATTTTTTTTTTAATAGCAATTTCTGTATTACTGTAGGTGTGAGATACACCGTTTCCATACTGTGGGTGTATTGTGCTCTCGCAAAAAGACCCATTTAGGGCAAAAAAAATTGCAGTCTTTTCTGCATATATGCAAGTGTGAGATTTACAAATTTATATATTTTTCTTGTAATGTGCTATTCCCCAATTTTTTTTAGGGCAAAAACTTGTATTTAATAGCATTTTCTGTATTGCTGTAGGTGTGAGATACACCATTTCCATACTGTGGGTGTATTGTGCTCTTGCAAAAAGACCCATTTAGGGCAAAAAAAAAATTGCTGTGTTTTCTGCATATATGCAAATGTGAGATTTACAAATTTATATATTTTTCTTGTGTTGTGCTATTCCCCAAAAATGTTTTAGGGCAAAAACTTTTTTTTAATAGCATTTTCTGAATTGCTGTAGGTGTGAGATACACTGTTTCCATACTGTGGGTGTATTGTGCTCTTGCAAAAAGACCCATTTAGGGCAAAAAAAATTGCAGTGTTTTCTGCATATATGCAAGTGTGAGATTTACAAATTTATATATTTTTCTTGTATTGTGCTATTCCACAAAAAAATTAGGGCAAAAACTTTTTTTAATAGCATTTTCTGTATTGCTGTAGGTGTGAAATACACAGTTTCCATACTGTGGCTGTATTGTGCTCTTGCAAAAAGACCCATTTAGGGCAAAAAAAAATTGCAGTGTTATCTGCATATATGCAAGTGTGAGATTTACAAATTTATATATTTTTCTTGTATTGTGCTATTCCCCAAAAAATTTTTAGGGCAAATTTTTTTTTTAATAGCATTTTCTGTATTGCTGTAGGTGTGAGATACACCATTTCCATACTGTGGGTGTATTGTGCTCTTGCAAAAAGACCCATTTAGGGCAAAAAAAATTGCAGTGTTTTCTGCATATATGCAAGTGTGAGATTTACAAATTTACATATTTTTCTTGTATTTTGCTATTCCAAAAATAGAATTTTAGGGCAATTTTTTTTAATAGCATGTTCTGTATTGCTGTAGGTGTGAGATACACCGTTTCCATACTGTGGGTGTATTGTGCTCTTGCAAAAAGAGCCATTTAGGGCAAAAAAAATTGCAGTGTTTTTGCTGCATATATGCAAGTGTGAGTTTTACAAATTTATATATTTTTCGTGTATTGTGCTATTCCAAAATAAATGTTTTAGGGCAAAAACTATTTTTTAATAGCATTTTCTGAATTGCTGTAGGTGTGAGATACACTGTTTCCATACTGTGGGTGTATTGTGCTCTTGCAAAAAGACCCATTTAGGGCCAAAAAAAATCCAGTGTTTTCTGCATATATGCAAGTGTGAGATTTAAAAATTCATATATTTTTCTTGTATTGTGCTATTCCAAAAAAAAATCAGGGCAAAAACTTTTTTTTAATAGCATTTTCTGTATTGCTGTAGGTGTGAAATACACAGTTTCCATACTGTGGCTGTATTGTGCTCTTGCAAAAAGACCCATTTAGGGAAAAAAATTGCAGGGTTTTCTGCATATATGCAAGTGTGAGATTTACAAATTTATAAACTTTTCTTGTATTGTGCTATTGCCCAAAAATTTTTTAGGGCAAAAACTATTTTTTAATAGCATTTTCTGTATTTCTGTAGGTGTGAGATACACCATTTCCATACTGTGGGTGTATTGTGCTCTTGCAAAAAGACCCATTTAGGGCAAAAAATAAAAAATTTGCAGTGTTTTCTGCATATATATGCAAGTGTGAGATTTACAAATTTATATATTTTTCTTGTATTTTGCTATTCCCCCAAATTTTTTTTAGGGCAAAATTTTTTTTTAATAGCATTTTCTGTATTGCTGTAGGTGTGAGATACACCGTTTCCATACGGTGGGTGTATTGTGCTCTTGCAAAAAGACCCATTTAGAGCAAAAAAATTGCAGTGTTTTCTGCATATATGCAAGTGTGAGATTTACAAATTTATATATTTGTCTTGTATTGTGCTATTCCCCCAAAAATTTTTTAGGGCAAAAACTTTTTTTTAATAGCATTTTCTGTATTGCTGTAGGTGTGAGATACACCGTTTCCATACTGTGGGTGTATTGTGCTCTTGCAAAAAGACACATTTAGGGCAAAAAAAAATTGCAGTGTTTTCTGCATATATGCAAGTGTGAAATTTACAAATTTATTAATTTTTCTTCTATTGTGATATTCCCCAAAAAATGTTTTAGGGCAAAAAAAATTGTTATAATAGCATTTTCTGTATTGCTGTAGGTGTGAGATACACTGTTTCCATGCTGTGGGTGTATTGTGCTCTTGCAAAAAGACACATTTAGTGTTTTCTGCATATATGCAAGTGTGAGATTTACAAATTTATATATTTTTCTTGTATTGTGCTATTCCAAAAAAAATTAGGGCAAAAACTTTTTTTTAAGAGCATTTTCTGTATTGCTGTAGGTGTGAGATACACCATTTCCATACTGTGGGTGTATTGTGCTCTTGCAAAAAGATCCATTTAGAGCAAAAAAAATTGCAGTGTTTTCTGCATATATGCAAGTGTGAGATTTACAAATTTATATATTTTTCTTGTATTGTGCTATTCCAAAAAAAAAGTTTTAGGGCAAAAACTTTTTTTTAATAGCATTTTCTGAATTGCTGTAGGTGTGAGATACACTGTTTCCATACTGTGGGTGTATTGTGCTCTTGCAAAAAGACCCATTTAGGGCAAAAAAATTGCAGTGTTTTCTGCATATATGCAAGTGTGAGATTTACAAATTTATATATTTTTCTTGTATTGTGCTATTCCAATTTTTTTTTTAGGGCAAAAACTTTTTTTTTAACAGCATTTTCTGTATTGCTGTAGGTGTGAGATACACCATTTCCATACTGTGGGTGTATTGTGCTCTTGCAAAAAGACCCATTTAGGGTAAAAAAAAAATTGCAGTGTTTTCTGCATATATGCAAGTGTGAGATTTACAAATTTATATATTTTTCTTGTATTTTGCTATTCCAAAAAATATTTTTTAGGGCAAAAACTTTTTTTTTAATAGCATTTTCTGTATTGCTGTAGATGTGAGATACACCGTTTCCATACGGTTGGGTGTATTGTGCTCTTGCAAAAAGACCCATTTAGAGCAAAAAAAGTGCAGTGTTTTCTGCATATATGCAAGTGTGAGATTTACAAATTTATATATTTGTCTTGTATTGTGCTATTCCCCCAAAAATTTTTTAGGGCAAAAACTTTATTTTAATAGCATTTTCTGTATTGCTGTAGGTGTGAGATACACCGTTTCCATACTGTGGGTGTATTGTGCTCTTGCAAAAAGACCCATTTAGGGCAAAAAAAAATAATTGCAGTGTTTTCTGCATATATGCAAGTGTGAAATTTACAAATTTATATATTTGTCTTGTATTGTGCTATTCCCCAAAAAATGTTTTAGGGCAAAAATTGTTTTTTCTAATAGCATTTTCTGTATTGCTGTAGGTGTGAGATACACCATTTCCATGCTGTGGGTGTATTGTGCTCTTGCAAAAAGACACATTTAGTGTTTTCTGCATATATGCAAGTGTGAGATTTACAAATTTATATATTTTTCTTGTATTGTGCTATTCCAAAAAAAAAAATTAGGGCAAAAACTTTTTTTTAATAGCATTTTCTGTATTGCTGTAGGTGTGAAATACAGTTTCCATACTGTGGCTGTATTGTGCTCTTGCAAAAAGACCCATTTAGGGCAATAAAAAATTGCAGTGTTTTCTGCATATATGCAAGTGTGAGATTTACAAATTTATATATTTTTCTTGTATTGTGCTATTCCAATTTTTTTTTTTAGGGCAAAAACCTTTTTTTTAACAGCATTTTCTGTATTGCTGTAGGTGTGAGATACACCATTTCCATACTGTGGGTGTATTGTGCTCTTGCAAAAAGACCCATTTAGGGTAAAAAAAAATTGCAGTGTTTTCTGCATATATGCAAGTGTGAGATTTACAAATTTATATATTTGTCTTGTATTGTGCTATTCCCCCCAAAAAAAATTAGGGCAAATTTTTTTTTTAATAGCATTTTCTGTATTGCTGTAGGTGTGAGATACACCATTTCCATACTGTGGGTGTATTGTGCTCTTGCAAAAAGACCCATTTAGGGCAAAAAAAAATTGCAGTGTTTTCTGCACATATGCAAGTGTGAGATTTACAAATTTATATATTTTACTTGTATTGTGCTATTCCCCCGAAAAAAATTTAGGGCAAATTTTTTTTTTTAATAGCAACTTCTGTATTGCTGTAGGTGTGAGATACACCGTTTCCATACTGTGGGTGTATTGTGCTCTTGCAAAAAGACCCATTTAGGGCAAAAAAAATTGCAGTGTTTTCTGCATATATGCAAGTGTGAGATTTACAAATTTATATATTTTTCTTGTATTGTGCTATTCCCCAATTTTTTTTAGGGCAAAAACTTGTATTTAATAGCATTTTCTGTATTGCTGTAGGTGTGAGATACACCGTTTCCATACTGTGGGTGTATTGTGCTCTTGCAAAAAGACCCATTTAGGGCAAAAAAAAATTGCTGTGTTTTCTGCATATATGCAAATGTGAGATTTACAAATTTATATATTTTTCTTGTGTTGTGCTATTCCCCAAAAATGTTTTAGGGCAAAAACTTTTTTTTAATAGCATTTTCTGAATTGCTGTAGGTGTGAGATACACTGTTTCCATACTGTGGGTGTATTGTGCTCTTGCAAAAAGACCCATTTAGGGCAAAAAAAATTGCAGTGTTTTCTGCATATATGCAAGTGTGAGATTTACAAATTTATATATTTTTCTTGTATTGTGCTATTCCACAAAAAAATTAGGGCAAAAACTTTTTTTAATAGCATTTTCTGTATTGCTGTAGGTGTGAAATACACAGTTTCCATACTGTGGCTGTATTGTGCTCTTGCAAAAAGACCCATTTAAGGCAAAAAAAAATTGCAGTGTTATCTGCATATATGCAAGTGTGAGATTTACAAATTTATATATTTTTCTTGTATTGTGCTATTCCCCAAAAAAATTTTAGGGCAATTTTTTTTTTAATAGCATTTTCTGTATTGCTGTAGGTGTGAGATACACCATTTCCATACTGTGGGTGTATTGTGCTCTTGCAAAAAGACCCATTTAGGGCAAAAAAAATTGCAGTGTTTTCTGCATATATGCAAGTGTGAGATTTACAAATTTACATATTTTTCTTGTATTTTGCTATTCCAAAAATAGAATTTTAGGGCAATTTTTTTTAATAGCATGTTCTGTATTGCTGTAGGTGTGAGATACACCGTTTCCATACTGTGGGTGTATTGTGCTCTTGCAAAAAGAGCCATTTAGGGCAAAAAAAATTGCAGTGTTTTTGCTGCATATATGCAAGTGTGAGTTTTACAAATTTATATATTTTTCGTGTATTGTGCTATTCCAAAATAAATGTTTTAGGGCAAAAACTATTTTTTAATAGCATTTTCTGAATTGCTGTAGGTGTGAGATACACTGTTTCCATACTGTGGGTGTATTGTGCACTTGCAAAAAGACCCATTTAGGGCCAAAAAAATTCCAGTGTTTTCTGCATATATGCAAGTGTGAGATTTAAAAATTCATATATTTTTCTTGTATTGTGCTATTCCAAAAAAAAATTAGGGCAAAAACTTTTTTTTAATAGCATTTTCTGTATTGCTGTAGGTGTGAAATACACAGTTTCCATACTGTGGCTGTATTGTGCTCTTGCAAAAAGACCCATTTAGGGAAAAAAATTGCAGGGTTTTCTGCATATATGCAAGTGTGAGATTTACAAATTTATAAACTTTTCTTGTATTGTGCTATTGCCCAAAATTTTTTTTAGGGCAAAAACTATTTTTTAATAGCATTTTCTGTATTTCTGTAGGTGTGAGATACACCATTTCCATACTGTGGGTGTATTGTGCTCTTGCAAAAAGACCCATTTAGGGCAAAAAATAAAAAATTTGCAGTGTTTTCTGCATATATATGCAAGTGTGAGATTTACAAATTTATATATTTTTCTTGTATTTTGCTATTCCCCCAAATTTTTTTTAGGGCAAATTTTTTTTTTAATAGCATTTTCTGTATTGCTGTAGGTGTGAGATACACCGTTTCCATACGGTGGGTGTATTGTGCTCTTGCAAAAAGACCCATTTAGAGCAAAAAAATTGCAGTGTTTTCTGCATATATGCAAGTGTGAGATTTACAAATTTATATATTTGTCTTGTATTGTGCTATTCCCCCAAAAAATTTTTAGGGCAAAAACTTTTTTTTAATAGCATTTTCTGTATTGCTGTAGGTGTGAGATACACCGTTTCCATACTGTGGGTGTATTGTGCTCTTGCAAAAAGACACATTTAGGGCAAAAAAAAATTGCAGTGTTTTCTGCATATATGCAAGTGTGAAATTTACAAATTTATTAATTTTTCTTCTATTGTGATATTCCCCAAAAAATGTTTTAGGGCAAAAAAAATTTGTTATAATAGCATTTTCTATATTGCTGTAGGTGTGAGATACACTGTTTCCATGCTGTGGGTGTATTGTGCTCTTGCAAAAAGACACATTTAGTGTTTTCTGCATATATGCAAGTGTGAGATTTACAAATTTATATATTTTTCTTGTATTGTGCTATTCCAAAAAAAATTAGGGCAAAAACTTTTTTTTAAGAGCATTTTCTGTATTGCTGTAGGTGTGAGATACACCATTTCCATACTGTGGGTGTATTGTGCTCTTGCAAAAAGACCCATTTAGGGCAAAAAAATTGCAGTGTTTTCTGCATATATGCAAGTGTGAGATTTACAAATTTATATATTTTTCTTGTATTGTGCTATTCCAAAAAAAAAAATTAGGGCAAAAACTTTTTTTTAATAGCATTTTCTGTATTGCTGTAGGTGTGAAATACACAGTTTCCATACTGTGGGTGTATTGTGCTCTTGCAAAAAGACCCATTTAGGGCAATAAAAAATTGCAGTGTTTTCTGCATATATGCAAGTGTGAGATATACAAATTTATATATTTTTCTTGTATTGTGCTATTCCAATTTTTTTTTTAGGGCAAAAACTTTTTTTTTAACAGCATTTTCTGTATTGCTGTAGGTGTGAGATACACCATTTCCATACTGTGGGTGTATTGTGCTCTTGCAAAAAGACCCATTTAGAGCAAAAAAAGTGCAGTGTTTTCTGCATATATGCAAGTGTGAGATTTACAAATTTATATATTTTTCTTGTATTTTGCTATTCCAAAAAATATTTTTTAGGGCAAAACCTTTTTTTTTAATAGCATTTTCTGTATTGCTGTAGATGTGAGATACACCGTTTCCATACTGTGGGTGTATTGTGCTCTTGCAAAAAGACCCATTTAGGGCAAAAAAAAATAATTGCAGTGTTTTCTGCATATATGCAAGTGTGAAATTTACAAATTTATATATTTGTCTTGTATTGTGCTATTCCCCAAAAAATGTTTTAGGGCAAAAATTGTTTTTTCTAATAGCATTTTCTGTATTGCTGTAGGTGTGAGATACACCATTTCCATGCTGTGGGTGTATTGTGCTCTTGCAAAAAGACACATTTAGTGTTTTCTGCATATATGCAAGTGTGAGATTTACAAATTTATATATTTTTCTTGTATTGTGCTATTCCAAAAAAAAATTAGGGCAAAAACTTTTTTTTAATAGCATTTTCTGTATTGCTGTAGGTGTGAAATACAGTTTCCATACTGTGGCTGTATTGTGCTCTTGCAAAAAGACCCATTTAGGGCAATAAAAAATTGCAGTGTTTTCTGCATATATGCAAGTGTGAGATTTACAAATTTATATATTTTTCTTGTATTGTGCTATTCCAATTTATTTTTTTAGGGCAAAAACCTTTTTTTTAACAGCATTTTCTGTATTGCTGTAGGTGTGAGATACACCATTTCCATACTGTGGGTGTATTGTGCTCTTGCAAAAAGACCCATTTAGGGTAAAAAAAAAATTGCAGTGTTTTCTGCATAAATGCAAGTGTGAGATTTACAAATTTATATATTTGTCTTGTATTGTGCTATTCCCCCCCAAAAAAATTAGGGCAATTTTTTTTTAATAGCATTTTCTGTATTGCTGTAGTTGTGAGATACACCATTTCCATACTGTGGGTGTATTGTGCTCTTGCAAAAAGACCCATTTAGGGCAAAAAAATAAAAATTTGCAGTAATTTCTGCATATATGCAAGTGTGAGATTTACAAATTTATGTATTTGTCTTGTATTGTGCTATTCCCAAATTTTTTTTTTAGGGCAAAAACTTTTTTTTAATAGCATTTTCTGTATTGCTGTAGGTGTGAGATACACCGTTTCCATACTGTGGGTGTATTGTGCTCTTGCAAAAAGAAACATTTAGGGCAAAAAAAAATTGCAGTGTTTTCTGCATATATGCAAGTGTGAGATTTACAAATTTATATATTTTTCTTGTATTGTGATATTCCCCAAAAAATGTTTTAGGGCAAAACTGTTTTTTTAATAGCATTTTATGTATTGCTGTAGGTGTGAGATACACCGTTTCCATACTGTGGGTGTATTGTGCTCTCGCAAAAAGACCCATTTAGTGTTTTCTGCATATATGCAAGTGTGAGATTTACAAATTTATATATTTTTCTTGTATTGTGTTATTCCAAAAAAAACATTTTAGGGCAAAAACTTTTTTTAAATAGCATTTTCTGTATTGCTGTAGGTGTGAGATACACTGTTTCCATACTGTGGGTGTATTGTGCTCTAGCAAAAAGACCCATTTAGGGCAAAAAAAATTTGCAGTGTTTTCTGCATATATGCAAGTGTGAGATTTACAAACTTATATATTTTTCTTGTATTGTGCTATTCCCCCAAAAAAAATTTAGGGCAATTTTTTTTTTTAATAGCATTTTCTGTATTGCTGTAGGTGTGAGATACACCATTTCCATATCGTGGGTGTATTGTGCTCTTGCAAAAAGACCCATTTAGGGCAAAAAATAAAAAAATTCAGTGTTTTCTGTATATATGCAAGTGTGAGATTTACAAATTTCTATATTTTGCTTGTATTGTGCTATTCCAAAAAATATTTTTTAGGGCAAAAACTTTTTTTTTAATAGCATTTTCTGTATTGCTGTAGGTGTGAGATACACCGTTTCCATACTGTGGGTGTATTGTGCTCTTGCAAAAAGACCCATTTAGGGCAAAAAAAATTGCAGTGTTTTCTGCATAAATGCAAGTGTGAGATTTACAAACTTATATATTTTTCTTGTATTGTGCTATTCCCCCCAAAAAAATTTTAGGGCAATTTTTTTTTTTAAATAGCATTTTCTGTATTGCTGTAGGTGTGAGATACACCATTTCCATACGGTGGGTGTATTGTGCTCTTGCAAAAAGACCCATTTAGGGCAAAAAATAAAAAAATTCAGTGTTTTCTGCATATATGCAAGTGTGAGATTTACAAATTTCTATATTTTTCTTGTATTGTGCTATTCCAAAAAATATTTTTTAGTACAAAAACGTTTTTTTTAATAGCATTTTCTGTATTGCTGTAGGTGTGAGATACACCGTTTCCATACTGTGGGTGTATTGTGCTCTTGCAAAAAGACCCATTTAGAGCAAAAAAATTGCAGTGTTTTCTGCATATATGCAAGTGTGAGATTTACAAATTTATATATTTGTCTTGTATTGTGCTATTCCCCCCAAAAAAATGTAGGGAACATTTTTTTTTTAATAGCATTTTCTGTATTGCTGTAGGTGTGAGATACACCATTTCCATACTGTGGGTGTATTGTGCTCTTGCAAAAACCCCCATTTAGGGCAAAAAAAAATTGCAGTGTTTTCTGCACATATGCAAGTGTGAGATTTACAAATTTATATATTTTACTTGTATTGTGCTATTCCCCCCAAAAATTTTTAGGGCAATTTTTTTTTTTAATAGCAATTTCTGTATTGCTGTAGGTGTGAGATACACCGTTTCCATACTGTGGGTGTATTGTGCTCTTGCAAAAAGACCCATTTAGGGCAAAAAAAATTGCAGTGTTTTCTGCATATATGCAAGTGTGAGATTTACAAATTTATATATTTTTCTTGTATTGTGCTATTCCCCAATTTTTTTTTAGGGCAAAAACTTGTATTTAATAGCATTTTCTGTATTGCTGTAGGTGTGAGATACACCATTTCCATACTGTGGGTGTATTGTGCTCTTGCAAAAAGACCCATTTAGGGCAAAAAAAAATTGCTGTGTTTTCTGCATATATGCAAATGTGAGATTTACAAATTTATATATTTTTCTTGTGTTGTGCTATTCCCCAAAAATGTTTAGGGCAAAAACTTTTTTTTAATAGCATTTTCTGAATTGCTGTAGGTGTGAGATACACCGTTTCCATACTGTGGGTGTATTGTGCTCTTGCAAAAAGACCCATTTAGGGCAAAAAAAATTGCAGTGTTTTCTGCATATATGCAAGTGTGAGATTTACAAATTTATATATTTTTCTTGTATTGTGCTATTCCACCCAAAAAATTGGGGCAAAAACTTTTTTTAATAGCATTTTCTGTATTGCTGTAGGTGTGAAATACACCGTTTCCATACTGTGGCTGTATTGTGCTCTTGCAAAAAGACCCATTTAGGGCAAAAAAAAAATTGCAGTGTTATCTGCATATATGCAAGTGTGAGATTTACAAATTTATATATTTTTCTTGTATTGTGCTATTCCCCAAAAAATTTTTTAGGGCAATTTTTTTTTTAATAGCATTTTCTGTATTGCTGTAGGTGTGAGATACACCATTTCCATACTGTGGGTGTATTGTGCTCTTGCAAAAAGACCCATTTAGGGCAACAAAAAAAATTGCAGTGTTTTCTGCATATATGCAAGTGTGAGATTTACAAATTTAAATATTTTTCTTGTATTTTGCTATTCCGAAAAAATTTTTTTAGGGCAAAAACTTTATTTTAATAGCATTTTCTGTATTGCTGTAGGTGTGAGATACACCGTTTCCATACTGTGGGTGTATTGTGCTCTTGCAAAAAGACCCATTTAGGGCAAAAAAAATTGCAGTGTTTTCTGCATATATGCAAGTGTGAGATTTACAAATTTACATATTTGTCTTGTATTGTGCTATTCCAAAAATAGAATTTTAGGGCAATTTTTTTTAATAGCATGTTCTGTATTGCTGTAGGTGTGAGATACACGTTTCCATACTGTGGGTGTATTGTGCTCTAGCAAAAAGACCCATTTAGGGCAAAAAAAAAAATTGCAGTGTTTTTGCTGCATATACGCAAGTGTGAGTTTTACAAATTTATATATTTTTCGTGTATTGTGCTATTCCAAAATAAATGTTTTAGGGCAAAAACTATTTTTTAATAGCATCTTCTGAATTGCTGTAGGTGTGAGATACACTGTTTCCATACTGTGGGTGTATTGTGCTCTTGCAAAAAGACCCATTTAGGGCAAAAAAAATTCCAGTGTTTTCTGCATATATGCAAGTGTGAGATTTAAAAATTCATATATTTTTCTTGTATTGTGCTATTCCAAAAAAAATTAGGGCAAAAACTTTTTTTAATAGCATTTTCTGTATTGCTGTAGGTGTGAAATACACCGTTTCCATACTGTGGCTGTATTGTGCTCTTGCAAAAAGACCCATTTAGGGAAAAAAATTGCAGGGTTTTCTGCATATATGCAAGTGTGAGATTTACAAATTTATAAACTTTTCTTGTATTGTGCTATTGGCCAAAAATTTTTTTAGGGCAAAAACTATTTTTTAATAGCATTTTCTGTATTTCTTCAGGTGTGAGATACACCATTTCCATACTGTGGGTGTATTGTGCTCTTGCAAAAAGACCCATTTAGGGCAAAAAATAAAAAATTTGCAGTGTTTTCTGCATATATATGCAAGTGTGAGATTTACAAATTTATATATTTTTCTTGTATTTTGCTATTCCCCCATATTTTTTTTAGGGCAAAATTTTTTTTAATAGCATTTTCTGTATTGCTGTAGGTGTGAGATACACCGTTTCCATACGGTGGGTGTATTGTGCTCTTGCAAAAAGACCCATTTAGAGCAAAAAAATTGCAGTGTTTTCTGCATATATGCAAGTGTGAGATTTACAAATTTATATATTTGTCTTGTATTGTGCTATTCCCCCAAAAAATTTTTAGGGCAAAAACTTTTTTTTAATAGCATTTTCTGTATTGCTGTAGGTGTGAGATACACCGTTTCCATACTGTGGGTGTATTGTGCTCTTGCAAAAAGACGCATTTAGGGCAAAAAAAATTGCAGTGTTTTCTGCATATATGCAAGTGTGAAATTTACAAATTTATTAATTTTTCTTGTATTGTGATATTCCCCAAAAAATGTTTTAGGGCAAAAAAAATTGTTATAATAGCATTTTCTGTATTGCTGTAGGTGTGAGATACACTGTTTCCATGCTGTGGGTGTATTGTGCTCTTGCAAAAAGACACATTTAGTGTTTTCTGCATATATGCAAGTGTGAGATTTACAAATTTATATATTTTTCTTGTATTGTGCTATTCCAAAAAAAAATTAGGGCAAAAACTTTTTTTAAGAGCATTTTCTGTATTGCTGTAGGTGTGAGATACACCATTTCCATACTGTGAATGTATTGTGCTCTTGCAAAAAGACCCATTTAGAGCAAAAAAAATTGCAGTGTTTTCTGCATATATGCAAGTGTGAGATTTACAAATTTATATATTTTTCTTGTATTGTGCTATTCCAAAAAAAAAGTTTTAGGGCAAAAACTTTTTTTAATAGCATTTTCTGAATTGCTGTAGGTGTGAGATACACTGTTTCCATACCGTGGGTGTATTGTGCTCTTGCAAAAAGACCAATTTAGGGCAAAAAAAATTGCAGTGTTTTCTGCATATATGCAAGTGTGAGATTTACAAATTTCTATATTTTTCTTGTATTGTGCTATTCCAAAAAAAAAATTAGGGCAAAAACTTTTTTTTAATAGCATTTTCTGTATTGCTGTAGGTGTGAAATACACAGTTTCCATACTGTGGCTGTATTGTGCTCTTGCAAAAAGACCCATTTAGGGCAATAAAAAATTGCAGTGTTTTCTGCATATATGCAAGTGTGAGATTTACAAATTTATATATTTTTCTTGTATTTTGCTATTCCAAAAAATATTTTTTAGGGCAAAACCTTTTTTTTTTTAATTGCATTTTCTGTATTGCTGTAGATGTGAGATACACCGTTTCCATACGGTTGGGTGTATTGTGCTCTTGCAAAAAGACCCATTTAGAGCAAAAAAAAGTGCAGTGTTTTCTGCATATATGCAAGTGTGAGATTTACAAATTTATATATTTGTCTTGTATTGTGCTATTCCCCCAAAAAATTTTTAGGGCAAAAACTTTATTTTAATAGCATTTTCTGTATTGCTGTAGGTGTGAAATACACCGTTTCCATACTGTGGCTGTATTGTGCTCTTGCAAAAAGACCCATTTAGGGCAAAAAAATTGCAGTGTTTTCTGCATATATGCAAGTGTAAGATTTACAAATTTATATATTTTTCTTGTATTGTGCTATTCCCCCCCAAAAAAATTAGGGCAAATTTTTTTTTTAATAGCATTTTCTGTATTGCTGTAGGTGTGAGATACACCATTTCCATACTGTGGGTGTATTGTGCTCTTGCAAAAAGACCCATTTAGGGCAATAAAAATTTGCAGTGTTTTCTGCATATATGCAAGTGTGAGATTTACAAATTTATATATTTTTCTTGTATTGTGATATTCCCCAAAAAATGTTTTAGGGCAAAACTTTTTTTTAATAGCATTTTATGTATTGCTGTAGGTGTGAGATACACCGTTTCCATACTGTGGGTGTATTGTGCTCTTGCAAAAAGACCCATTTAGTGTTTTCTGCATATATGCAAGTGTGAGATTTACAAATTTATATATTTTTCTTGTATTGTGCTATTCCCCCAAAAAAACTTTTAGGGCAATTTTTTTTTTTAATAGCAATTTCTGTATTGCTGTAGGTGTGAGATACACTGTTTCCATACTGTGGGTGTATTGTGCTCTTGCAAAAAGACCCATTTAGGGCAAAAAAAATTGCAGTGTTTTCTGCATATATGCAAGTGTGAGATTTACAAATTTATATATTTTTCTTGTGTTGTGCTATTCCCCAATTTTTTTTAGGGCAAAAACTTGTATTTAATAGCATTTTCTGTATTGCTGTAGGTGTGAGATACACCATTTCCATACTGTGGGTGTATTGTGCTCTTGCAAAAAGACCCATTTAGGGCAAAAAAAAATTGCTGTGTTTTCTGCATATATGCAAATGTGAGATTTACAAATTTATATATTTTTCTTGTGTTGTGCTATTCCCCAAAAATGTTTTAGGGCAAAAACTTTTTTTTAATAGCATTTTCTGAATTGCTGTAGGTGTGAGATACACCGTTTCCATACTGTGGGTGTATTGTGCTCTTGCAAAAAGACCCATTTAGGGCAAAAATATTGCAGTGTTTTCTGCATATATGCAAGTGTGAGATTTCCAAATTTATATATTTGTCTTGTATTGTGCTTTTCCCCCAAAAAATTTTTAGGGCAATTTATTTTTTTAATAGCATTTTCTGTATTGCTGTAGGTGTGAGATACACCGTTTCCATACTGTGGGTGTATTGTGCTCTTGCAAAAAGACCCATTTAGGGCAAAAAAATAATTTGCAGTGTTTTCTGCATATATGCAAGTGTGAGATTTACAAATTTTTATATTTTTCTTATATTGTGATATTCCCAAAAAAATGTTTTAGGGCAAAAACTTTTGTTTTAATAGCATTTTCTGTATTGCTGTAGGTGTGAGATACACCGTTTCCATACTGTGGGTGTATTGTGCTCTTGCAAAAAGACCCATTTAGGGCAAAAAAATAATTTGCAGTGTTTTCTGCATATATGCAAGTGTGAGATTTACAAATTTATATATTTTTCTTGTATTGTGCTCTTCCAAAAAATATTTTTATGGCAAAAACTTTTTTTAATAGCATTTTCTGTATTGCTGTAGGTGTGAGATACACCGTTTCCATACTGTGGGTGTATTGTGCTCTTGCAAAAAGACCCATTTAGGGCAAAAAAATTGCAGTGTTTTCTGCACATATGCAAGTGTGAGATTTACAAATTTATATATTTTTCTTGTATTGTGCTATTCCCCCAAAAAAAATTGAGGGCAAATTTTTTTTTTAATAGCATTTTCTGTATTGCTGTAGGTGTGAGATACACCATTTCCATACTGTGGGTGTATTGTGCTCTTGCAAAAAGACCCATTTAGGGCAAAAAAAATTCTGCATTTTTTTTCTGCATATATGCAAGTGTGAGATTTACAAATTTATATATTTTTCTTGTATTGTGCTATTCCAAAAAATATTTTTTAGGGCAAAACCTTTTTTTAACAGCATTTTCGGTATTTCTGTAGGTGTGAGATACACCGTTTCCATACGGTGGGTGTATTGTGCTCTTGCAAAAAGACCCATTTAGAGGGAAAAAAAATTGCAGTGTTTTCTGCATATATGCAAGTGTGAGATTTCCAAATTTATATATTTGTCTTGTATTGTGCTTTTCCCCAAAAAATTTTTTAGGGCAATTTATTTTTTTAATAGCATTTTCTGTATTGCTGTAGGTGTGAGATACACCGTTTCCATACTGTGGGTGCATTGTGCTCTTGCAAAAAGACCCATTTAGGGCAAAAAAAATTGCAGTGTTTTCTGCATATATGCAAGTGTGAGATTTACTAATTTTTATATTTTTCTTATATTGTGATATTCCCCAAAAAATGTTTTAGGGCAAAAACTTTTGTTTTAATAGCATTTTCTGTATTGCTGTAGGTGTGAGATACACCGTTTCCATACTGTGGGTGTATTGTGCTCTTGCAAAAAGACCCATTTAGGGCAAAAAAATAATTTGCAGTGTTTTCTGCATATATGCAAGTGTGAGATTTACAAATTTATATATTTTTCTTGTATTGTGCTCTTCCAAAAAATATTTTTATGGCAAAAACTTTTTTTTTAATAGCATTTTCTGTATTTCTGTAGGTGTGAGATACACCATTTCCATACTGTGGGTGTATTGTGCTCTTGCAAAAAGACCCATTTAGGGCAAAAATAAAAAATTGCAGTGTTTTCTGCATATATGCAAGTGTGAGATTTACAAATTTATGTATTTTTCCTGTATTGTGCTATTCCCCAAATTTTTTTTTAGGGCAAAAACTTTTTTTTAATAGCATTTTCTGTATTGCTGTAGGTGTGAGATACACCATTTCCATACTGTGGGTGTATTGTGCTCTTGCAAAAAGACCCATTTAGGGCAAAAATAAAAAATTGCAGTGTTTTCTGCATATATGAAAATGTGAGATTTACAAATTTATATATTTTTCTTGTATTGTGCTATTCCCAAAAATATTTTTTAGGTTAAAACCTTTTTTTTTAATAGCATTTTTTGTATTGCTGTAGGTGTGAGATACACCGTTTCCATACTGTGGGTGTATTGTTTTCTTGCAAAAAGACCCATTTAGGGCAAAAAATGCAGTGTTTTCTGCATATATGCAAGTGTGAGATTTACAAATTTATATATTTTTCTTGTATTGTGCTATTCCCCCAAAAAATTTTAGGGCAAATTTTTTTTTAATAGCATTTTCTTTATTGCTGTAGGTGTGAGATACACAGTTTCCATACTGTGGGTATATTGTGCTCTTGCAAAAAGACCCATTTAGGGAAAAAAAATTGCAGTGTTTTCTGTATATATGCAAGTGTGAGATTTACAAATTGATATATTTTTCTTGTATTGTGCTATTCCCAAAAAAATGTTTTAGGGCAAAAACTTTTTTTAATAGCATTTTCTGAATCGCTGTAGGTGTGAGATACACCCACAGTGTGCTCTTGCAAAAAGACCCATTTAGGGCAAAAAAATTGCAGTGTTTTCTGCATATATGCAAATGTGAGATTTACACATTTATATATGTTTCTTGTATTGTGCTATTCCAAAAAATATTTTTTAGGGCCAAATTTTATTTTTAATAGCATTTTCTGTATTGCTGTAGGTGTGAGATACACGTTTTCCATACTGTGGGTGTATTGTGCTCTTGCAAAAAGACCCATTTAGGGCAAAAAAAATTGCAGTGTTTTCTGCATATATGCAAGTGTGAGATTTACAAATTCATATATTTTTCTTGTATTGTGCTATTCCCCAAATTTTTTTTAGGGCAAAACCTTTTTTAATAGCATTTTCTGTATTGCTGTAGGTGTGAGATACACCGTTTCCATACTGTGGGTGTATTGTGCTCTTGCAAAAAGACCCATTTAGGGCAAAAAATAAAAAATTGCAGTGTTTTCTGCATATATGCAAATGTGAGATTTACAAATTTATATATTTTTCTTGTATTGTGCTATTCCAAAAATTTTTTTTAGGGCAAAACATTTTTTTAATAGCATTTTCTGTATTGCTGTAGGTGTGAGATACACCGTTTCCATACTGTGGGTGTATTGTGCTCTTGCAAAAAGACCCATTTAGGGCAAAATAAATTGCAGTGTTTTCTGCATATATGCAAGTGTGAGATTTACAAATTTATATATTTGTCTTGTATTGTGCTATTCCCAAATTTTTTTTTAGGGCAAATATTTTTTTTAATAGCATTTTCTGTATTGCTGTAGGTGTGAGATACACCGTTTCCATACCATGGGTGTATTGTGCTCTTGCAAAAAGACACATTTAGGACAAAAAAAATTTGCAGTGTTTTCTGCATATATGCAAGTGTGAGATTTACAAATTTATATATTTTTCTTGTATTGTGCTATTCCAAAAAAAATAAATAGTGCAAAAACTTTGTTTAATAGCATTTTCTGTATTGCTGTAGGTGTGAGATACACCATTTCCATACTGTGGGTGTATTGTGCTCTTGCAAAAAGACCCATTTAGGGCAAAAAATTAAAAAATTGCAGTGTTTTCTGCATATATGCAAGTGTGAGATTTACAAATTTATATATTTGTCTTGTATTGTGCTATTCCCCAAATTTTTTTTAGGGCAAAAATATTTTTTTAATAGCATTTTCTGTATTGCTGTAGGTGTGAGATACACTGTTTCCATACTGTGGGTGTATTGTGCTCTTGCAAAAACACCCATTTAGGGCCAAAAAAAATTTGCAGTGTTTTCTGCATATATGCAAGTGTGAGATTTACAAATTTATATATTTTTCTTGTATTGTGCTATTCCCAAAAAAATGCTTTAGGGCAAAAACTTTTTTTTAATAGCATTTTCTGAATTGCTGTAGGTGTGAGATACACCGTTTCCATACTGTGGGTGTATTGTGCTCTTGCAAAAAGACCCATTTACGGCAAAAAAATTGCACTGTTTTGTGCATATATGCAAGTGTGAGATTTACAAATTTATATATTTTTCTTGTATTGTGCTATTCCCCAAATTTTTTTTTAGGGCAAAAACTTTTTTTTAATAGCATTTTCTGTATTGCTGTAGGTGTGAGATACACCGTTTCCATACTGTGGGTGTATTGTGCTCTTGCAAAAACACAGTTTCCATACTGTGGGTGTATTGTGCTCTTGCAAAAAGACACATTTAGGACAAAAAAAATTGCAGTGTTTTCTGCATATATGCAAGTGTGAGATTTACAAATTTATATATTTTTCTTGTATTGTGCTATTCCCCAAATTTTTTTTAGGGCAAAAACTTTTTTTTAATAGCATTTTCTGTATTGCTGTAGGTGTGAGATACAACATTTCCATACTGTGGGTGTATTGTGCTCTTGCAAAAAGACCCATTTAGGGCAAAAAAAGAAAATTGCAGTGTTTTCTGCATATATGCAAATGTGAGATTTACATATTTATATATTTTTCTTGTATTGTGCTATTCCCAAAAATATTTTTTAGGGCAAAAACTTTTTTTTTAATAGCATTTTCTGTATTGCTGTAGGTGTGAGATACACCGTTTCCATACTGTGGGTGTATTGTTTTCATGCAAAAAGACCCATTTAGGGCAAAAAAAATTGCAGTGTTTTCTGCATATATGCAAGTGTGAGATTTACAAATTTATATATTTTTCTTGTATTGTGCTATTCCAAAAAAAATTAGGGCAAAAACTTTTTTTAATAGCATTTTCTGTATTGCTGTAGGTGTGAGATACACCATTTCCATACTGTGGGTGTATTGTGCTCTTGCAAAAAGACCCATTTAGGGCAAAAATAAAATTGCAGTGTTTTCTGCATATATATGCAAGTGTGAGATTTACAAATGTATATATTTTTCTTGTATTGTGCTATTCCCCCAAAAAATTTTAAGGCAAAAACTTTTTTTTCAATAGCATTTTCTGTATTGCTGTAGGTGTGAGATACACCATTTCCATACTGTGGGTGTATTGTGCTCTTGCAAAAAAAAACATTTAGGGCAAACAAAAAAATTGCAGTGTTTTCTGCATATATGCAAATGTGAGATTTACAAATTTATATATTTTTCTTGTATTGTGCTATTGCAAAAAAAATGTTTTAGGGCAAAAACTTTTTTTTAATAGCATTTTTGAATTGCTGTAGGTGTGAGATACACAGTTTCCATACTGTGGGTGTATTGTGCTCTTGCAAAAAGACCCATTTAGGGCAAAAAAAAATAATTGCAGTGTTTTCTGCATATATGCAAGTGTGAGATTTACAAATGTATATATTTTTCTTGTATTGTGCTATTCCCAAAAAATTTTTAGGGCAAAAAACATTTTTTAATAGCATTTTCTGTATTGCTGTAGGTGTGAGATAAACCGTTTCCATACTGTGGGTGTATTGTGCTCTTGCAAAAAGACCCATTTAGGGCAAAAAATTGCAGTGTTTTCTGCATATATGCAAGTGTGAGATTTACAAATTTATATATTTTTCTTTTATTGTGCTATTTCCCAAATTTGTTTTTTAGTGCAAAAACTTTTGTTTAATAACATTTTCTGTATTGCTGTAGGTGTGAGATACACCATTTCCATACTGTGGGTGTATTGTGCTCTTGCAAAAAGACCCATTTAGGGCAAAAAATTGCAGTGTTTTCTGCATATATGCAAGTGTGAGATTTACAAATTAATATATTTTTCTTGTATTGTGCTATTCCCCCAAAAATTTTAGGGCAAATTTTTTTTTTAATAGCATTTTCTGTATTGCTCTAGGTGTGAGATACACGGTTTCCATACTGTGGGTGTATTGTGCTCTTGCAAAAAGATCCATTTAGGGCAAAAAAAAATTGCAGTGTTTTCTGCATATATGCAAGTGTGAGATTTACAAATTTATGTATTTTTCCTGTATTGTGCTATTCCCCAAATTTTTTTTTAGGGCAAAAACTTTTTTTTAATAGCATTTTCTGTATTGCTGTAGGTGTGAGATACACCATTTCCATACTGTGGGTGTATTGTGCTCTTGCAAAAAGACCCATTTAGGGCAAAAATAAAAAATTGCAGTGTTTTCTGCATATATGAAAATGTGAGATTTACAAATTTATATATTTTTCTTGTATTGTGCTATTCCCAAAAATATTTTTTAGGTTAAAACCTTTTTTTTTAATAGCATTTTTTGTATTGCTGTAGGTGTGAGATACACCGTTTCCATACTGTGGGTGTATTGTTTTCTTGCAAAAAGACCCATTTAGGGCAAAAAATGCAGTGTTTTCTGCATATATGCAAGTGTGAGATTTACAAATTTATATATTTTTCTTGTATTGTGCTATTCCCCCAAAAAATTTTAGGGCAAATTTTTTTTTAATAGCATTTTCTTTATTGCTGTAGGTGTGAGATACACAGTTTCCATACTGTGGGTATATTGTGCTCTTGCAAAAAGACCCATTTAGGGAAAAAAAATTGCAGTGTTTTCTGTATATATGCAAGTGTGAGATTTACAAATTGATATATTTTTCTTGTATTGTGCTATTCCCAAAAAAATGTTTTAGGGCAAAAACTTTTTTTAATAGCATTTTCTGAATCGCTCTAGGTGTGAGATACACCCACAGTGTGCTCTTGCAAAAAGACCCATTTAGGGCAAAAAAAATTGCAGTGTTTTCTGCATATATGCAAGTGTGAGATTTACAAATTTATATATTTTTCTTGTATTGTGCTATTCCCCAAATTTTTTAAGGGCAAAACTTTTTTTTTTAATAGCATTTTCTGTATTGCTGTAGGTGTGAGATACACGTTTTCCATACTGTGGGTGTATTGTGCTCTTGCAAAAAGACCCATTTAGGGCAAAAAAAATTGCAGTGTTTTCTGCATATATGCAAGTGTGAGATTTACAAATTCATATATTTTTCTTGTATTGTGCTATTCCCCAAATTTTTTTTAGGGCAAAACCTTTTTTAATAGCATTTTCTGTATTGCTGTAGGTGTGAGATACACCGTTTCCATACTGTGGGTGTATTGTGCTCTTGCAAAAAGACCCATTTAGGGCAAAAAATAAAAAATTGCAGTGTTTTCTGCATATATGCAAATGTGAGATTTACAAATTTATATATTTTTCTTGTATTGTGCTATTCCAAAAATTTTTTTTAGGGCAAAACATTTTTTTAATAGCATTTTCTGTATTGCTGTAGGTGTGAGATACACCGTTTCCATACTGTGGGTGTATTGTGCTCTTGCAAAAAGACCCATTTAGGGCAAAATAAATTGCAGTGTTTTCTGCATATATGCAAGTGTGAGATTTACAAATTTATATATTTGTCTTGTATTGTGCTATTCCCAAATTTTTTTTTAGGGCAAATATTTTTTTTAATAGCATTTTCTGTATTGCTGTAGGTGTGAGATACACCGTTTCCATACCATGGGTGTATTGTGCTCTTGCAAAAAGACACATTTAGGACAAAAAAAATTTGCAGGGTTTTCTGCATATATGCAAGTGTGAGATTTACAAATTTATATATTTTTCTTGTATTGTGCTATTCCAAAAAAAAAAATAGTGCAAAAACTTTGTTTAATAGCATTTTCTGTATTGCTGTAGGTGTGAGATACACCATTTCCATACTGTGGGTGTATTGTGCTCTTGTAAAAAGACCCATTTAGGGCAAAAAATTAAAAAATTGCAGTGTTTTCTGCATATATGCAAGTGTGAGATTTACAAATTTATATATTTGTCTTGTATTGTGCTATTCCCCAAATTTTTTTTAGGGCAAAAATATTTTTTTAATAGCATTTTCTGTATTGCTGTAGGTGTGAGATACACTGTTTCCATACTGTGGGTGTATTGTGCTCTTGCAAAAATACCCATTTAGGGCCAAAAAAAATTTGCAGTGTTTTCTGCATATATGCAAGTGTGAGATTTACAAATTTATATATTTTTCTTGTATTGTGCTATTCCCAAAAAAATGCTTTAGGGCAAAAACTTTTTTTTAATAGCATTTTCTGAATTGCTGTAGGTGTGAGATACACCGTTTCCATACTGTGGGTGTATTGTGCTCTTGCAAAAAGACCCATTTATGGCAAAAAAATTGCAC
Source organism: Rana muscosa (assembly GCA_029206835.1). Taxonomy (NCBI): domain Eukaryota; kingdom Metazoa; phylum Chordata; class Amphibia; order Anura; family Ranidae; genus Rana; species Rana muscosa. Next base: position 1,137,114,276 of record CM055122.1, read on the forward strand.
TGTTTTGTGCATATATGCAAGTGTGAGATTTACAAATTTATATATTTTTCTTGTATTGTGCTATTCCCCAAATTTTTTTTAGGGCAAAAACTTTTTTTTAATAGCATTTTCTGTATTGCTGTAGGTGTGAGATACACCGTTTCCATACTGTGGGTGTATTGTGCTCTTGCAAAAACACCGTTTCCATACTGTGGGTGTATTGTGCTCTTGCAAAAAGACACATTTAGGACAAAAAAAAATTGCAGTGTTTTCTGCATATATGCAAGTGTGAGATTTACAAATTTATATATTTTTCTTGTATTGTGCTATTCCCCAAATTTTTTTTAGGGCAAAAACTTTTTTTAATAGCATTTTCTGTATTGCTGTAGGTGTGAGATACAACATTTCCATACTGTGGGTGTATTGTGCTCTTGCAAAAAGACCCATTTAGGGCAAAAAAAGAAAATTGCAGTGTTTTCTGCATATATGCAAATGTGAGATTTACATATTTATATATTTTTCTTGTATTGTGCTATTCCCAAAAATATTTTTTAGGGCAAAAACTTTTTTTTTTAATAGCATTTTCTGTATTGCTGTAGGTGTGAGATACACCATTTCCATACTGTGGGTGTATTGTTTTCTTGCAAAAAGACCCATTTAGGGCAAAAAAAATTGCAGTGTTTTCTGCATATATGCAAGTGTGAGATTTACAAATTTATATATTTTTCTTGTATTGTGCTATTCCAAAAAAAATTAGGGCAAAAACTTTTTTTAATAGCATTTTCTGTATTGCTGTAGGTGTGAGATACACCATTTCCATACTGTGGGTGTATTGTGCTCTTGCAAAAAGACCCATTTAGGGCAAAAATAAAATTGCAGTGTTTTCTGCATATATATGCAAGTGTGAGATTTACAAATTTATATATTTTTCTTGTATTGTGCTATTCCCCCAAAAATTTTTAAGGCAAAAACTTTTTTTTCAATAGCATTTTCTGTATTGCTGTAGGTGTGAGATACACCATTTCCATACTGTGGGTGTATTGTGCTCTTGCAAAAAAACCCATTTAGGGCAAACAAAAAAATTGCAGTGTTTTCTGCATATATGCAAATGTGAGATTTACAAATTTATATATTTTTCTTGTATTGTGCTATTGCAAAAAAAATGTTTTAGGGCAAAAACTTTTTTTTAATAGCATTTTTGAATTGCTGTAGGTGTGAGATACACCGTTTCCATACTGTGGGTGTATTGTGCTCTTGCAAAAAGACCCATTTAGGGCAAAAAAAAATAATTGCAGTGTTTTCTGCATATATGCAAGTGTGAGATTTACAAATGTATATATTTTTCTTGTATTGTGCTATTCCCAAAAATTTTTTAGGGCAAAAAACATTTTTTTAATAGCATTTTCTGTATTGCTGTAGGTGTGAGATAAACCGTTTCCATACTGTGGGTGTATTGTGCTCTTGCAAAAAGACCCATTTAGGGCAAAAAAAAATTGCAGTGTTTTCTGCATATATGCAAGTGTGAGATTTACAAATTTATATATTTTTCTTTTATTGTGCTATTTCCCAAATTTTTTTTTAGTGCAAAAACTTTTGTTTAATAGCATTTTCTGTATTGCTGTAGGTGTGAGATACACCATTTCCATACTGTGGGTGTATTGTGCTCTTGCAAAAAGACCCATTTAGGGCAAAAAAATTGCAGTGTTTTCTGCATATATGCAAGTGTGAGATTTACAAATTAATATATTTTTCTTGTATTGTGCTATTCCCAAAAATATTTTTTAGGTTAAAACCTTTTTTTTTAATAGCATTTTTTGTATTGCTGTAGGTGTGAGATACACCGTTTCCATACTGTGGGTGTATTGTTTTCTTGCAAAAAGACCCATTTAGGGCAAAACAAATGCAGTGTTTTCTGCATATATGCAAGTGTGAGATTTACAAATTTATATATTTTTCTTGTATTGTGCTATTCCCCCAAAAAATTTTAGGGCAAATTTTTTTTTAATAGCATTTTCTTTATTGCTGTAGGTGTGAGATACACAGTTTCCATACTGTGGGTATATTGTGCTCTTGCAAAAAGACCCATTTAGGGCAAAAAAAATTGCAGTGTTTTCTGCATATATGCAAGTGTGAGATTTACAAATTTATATATTTTTCTTGTATTGTGCTATTCCCCAAAAATTTTTTTAGGGCAAAAACTTTTTTTTAATAGCATTTTCTGTATTGCTGTAGGTGTGAGATACACCGTTTCCATACTGTGGGTGTATTGTGCTCTTGCAAAAAGACCCATTTAGGGCAAAAAATAAAAAATTGCAGTGTTTTCTGCATATATGCAAATGTGAGATTTACAAATTTATATATTTTTCTTGTATTGTGCTATTCCAAAATTTTTTTTTAGGGCAAAAACTTTTTTTTAATAGCATTTTCTGTATTGCTGTAGGTGTGAGATACACAGTTTCCATACTGTGGGTATATTGTGCTCTCGCAAAAAGACCCATTTAGGGAAAAAAAATTGCAGTGTTTTCTGTATATATGCAAGTGTGAGATTTACAAATTTATATATTTTTCTTGTATTGTGCTATTCCCAAAAAAATGTTTTAGGGCAAAAACTTTTTTTTAATAGCATTTTCTGAATCGCTGTAGGTGTGAGATACACCCACAGTGTGCTCTTGCAAAAAGACCCATTTAGGGCAAAAAAATTGCAGTGTTTTCTGCATATATGCAAGTGTGAGATTTACAAATGTATATATTTTTCTTGCATTGTGCTATTCCCCAAATTTTTTTAGGGCAAAACTTTTTTTTTTAATAGCATTTTCTGTATTGCTGTAGGTGTGGGATACACGTTTTCCATACTGTGGGTGTATTGTGCTCTTGCAAAAAGACCCATTTAGGGCAAAATAAATTGCAGTGTTTTCTGCATATATGCAAGTGTGAGATTTACAAATTTATATATTTGTCTTGTATTGTGCTATTCCCAAAAATTTTTTTAGGGCAAATATTTTTTTTTAATAGCATTTTCTGTATTGCTGTAGGTGTGAGATACACCGTTTCCATACTGTGGGTGTATTGTGCTCTTGCAAAAAGACACATTTAGGGCAAAAAAAAATTGCAGTGTTTTCTGCATATATGCAAGTGTGAGATTTACAAATTTATATATTTTTCTTGTATTGTGCTATTCCCCAAATTTTTTTTAGGGCAAAAACTTTTTTTAATAGCATTTTCTGTATTGCTGTAAGTGTGAGATACACCATTTCCATACTGTGGGTGTATTGTGCTCTTGCAAAAAGACCCATTTAGGGCAAAAAAAATTGCAGTATTTTCTGCATATATGCAAATGTGAGATTTACATATTTATATATTTTTCTTGTATTGTGCTATTCCCCAAAAAAATTAGGGAAAAAACTTTTTTTAATAGCATTTTCTGTATTGCTGTAGGTGTGAGATACACCGTTTCCATACTGTGGGTGTATTGTGCTCTTGCAAAAAGACACATTTAGGGCAAAAAAAAAATTGCAGTGTTTTCTGCATATATGCAAGTGTGAGATTTACAAATTTATATATTTTTCTTGTATTGTGGTATTCCCCAAATTTTTTTTTAGGGCAAAAACTTTTTTTAATAGCATTTTCTGTATTGCTGTAAGTGTGAGATACACCATTTCCATACTGTGGGTGTATTGTGCTCTTGCAAAAAGACCCATTTAGGGCAAAAAATAAAAAAATTGCAGTGTTTTCTGCATATATGCAAGTGTGAGATTTACAAATTTATATATTTGTCTTGTATTGTGCTATTCCCAAAAATATTTTTTAGGGCAAATTTTTTTTTAATAGCATTTTCTGTATTGCTGTAGGTGTGAGATACACAGTTTCCATACTGTGGGTGTATTGTGCTCTTGCAAAAAGACCCATTTAGGGCAAAACAATTAAAAATTGAGGTGTTTTCTGCATATATGCAAGTGTGAGATTTACAAATTTATATATTTTTCTTGTATTTTGCTATTCCCCAGAAAATGTTTTAGGGCAAAAACTTTTTTTTAATAGCATTTTCCGAATTGCTGTAGGTGTGAGATACACCCACTGTGTGCTCTTGCAAAAAGACCCTTTTAGGGCAAAAAAATTGCAGTGTTTTCTGCATATATGCAAGTGTGAGATTTACAAATTTATATATTTGTCTTGTATTGTGCTATTCCCAATTTTTTTTAGGGCAAATATTTTTTTAATAGCATTTTCTGTATTGCTGTAGGTGTGAGATACACCGTTTCCATACTGTGGGTGTATTGTGCTCTTGCAAAAAGACCCATTTAGGGCAAAAAAAAATTTGCTGTGTTTTCTGCATATATGCAAGTGTGAGATTTACAAATTTATATATTTTTCTTGTATTGTGCTATTCCAAAAAAAAATTAGGGTAAAAACTTTTTTTTAATATCATTTTCTGTATTGCTGTAAATGTGAAATACACCGTTTCCATACTGTGGCTGTATTGTGCTCTTGCAAAAAGACCCATGTAGGGCAAAAAAAATTGCAGTGTTTTCTGCATATATGCAAGTGTGAGATTTACAAATTTATATATTTTTCTTGAATTGTGCTATTCCAAAAAAATTTTTTTAGGCCAAAACATTTTTTTTATAGCATTTTCTGTATTGCTGTAGGTGTGAGATACACCATTTCCATACTGTGGGTGTATTGTGCTCTTTCAAAAAGACCCATTTAGGGCAAAAAATTAAAAAATTTGCAGTGTTTTCTGCATATATGCAAGTGTGAGATTTACAAATTTATATATTTTTCTTGTATTTTGCTATTCCCAAAAATATTTTTTAGGGCAAAACCTTTTTTTTTAATAGCATTTTCTGTATTGCTGTAGGTGTGAGATACACCGTTTCCATACGGTGGGTGTATTGTGCTCTTGCAAAAAGACCCATTTAGAGCAAAAAAAATTGCAGTGTTTTCTGCATATATGCAAGTGTGAGATTTACAAATTTATATATTTGTCTTGTATTGTGCTATTGCCCAAAAATTTTTTTAGGGCAAAAACTTTTTTTTAATAGCATTTTCTGTATTGCTGAAGGTGTGAGATACACCGTTTCCATACTGTGGGTGTATTGTGCTCTTGCAAAAAGACCCATTTAGGGCAAAATAAATTGCAGTGTTTTCTGCATATATGCAAGTGTGAGATGTACAAATTTATATATTTGTCTTGTATTGTGCTATTCCCAAAAAATTTTTTAGGGCAAATATTTTTTTTTAATAGCATTTTCTGTATTGCTGTAGGTGTGAGATACACCGTTTCCATACTGTGGGTGTATTGTGCTCTTGCAAAAAGACACATTTAGGGCAAAAAAAATTGCAGTGTTTTCTGCATATATGCAAGTGTGAGATTTACAAATTTATATATTTTTCTTGTATTGTGCTATTCCCCAAATTTTTTTTTAGGGCAAAAACTTTTTTTTAATAGCATTTTCTGTATTGCTGTAAGTGTGAGATACACCATTTCCATACTGTGGGTGTATTGTGCTCTTGCAAAAAGACCCATTTAGGGCAAAAAAAATTGCAGTGTTTTCTGCATATATGCAAGTGTGAGATTTACAAATTTATATATTTTTCTTGTATTGTGCTATTCCCAAAAAAAATTAGGGAAAAAACTTTTTTTAATAGCATTTTCTGTATTGCTGTAGGTGTGAGATACACCGTTTCCTTATTGTGGGTGTATTGTGCTCTTGCAAAAAGACACATTTAGGGCAAAAAAAAATTGCAGTGTTTTTTGCATATATGCAAGTGTGAGATTTACAAATTTATATATTTTTCTTGTATTGTGCTATTCCCCAATTTTTTTTTTAGGGCAAAAACTTTTTTTTAATAGCATTTTCTGTATTGCTGTAAGTGTGAGATACACCATTTCCATACTGTGGGTGTATTGTGCTCTTGCAAAAAGACCCATTTAGGGCAAAAAATAAAAAAAATTGCAGTGTTTTCTGCATATATGCAAGTGTGAGATTTACAAATTTATATATTTGTCTTGTAGTGTGCTATTCCCCAAAAAATTTTTAGGGCAATTTTTTTTTTTAATAGCATTTTCTGTATTGCTGTAGGTGTGAGATACACAGTTTCCATACTGTGGGTGTATTGTGCTCTTGCAAAAAGACCCATTTAGGGCAAAAAAATTAAAAATTGCAGTGTTTTCTGCATATATGCAAGTGTGAGATTTACAAATTTATATATTTTTCTTGTATTGTGCTATTCCCCAGAAAATGTTTTAGGGCAAAAACTTTTTTTTAATAGCATTTTCCGAATTGCTGTAGGTGTGAGATACACCCACTGTGTGCTCTTGCAAAAAGACCCTTTTAGGGCAAAAAAATTGCAGTGTTTTCTGCATATATGCAAGTGTGAGATTTACAAATTTATATATTTTTCTTGTATTGTGCTATTCCCCAATTTTTTTTTTAGGGCAAAAACTTTTTTTTAATAGCATTTTCTGTATTGCTGTAAGTGTGAGATACACCATTTCCATACTGTGGGTGTATTGTGCTCTTGCAAAAAGACCCATTTAGGGCAAAAAATAAAAAAAATTGCAGTGTTTTCTGCATGTATGCAAGTGTGAGATTTACAAATTTATATATTTGTCTTGTAGTGTGCTATTCCCCAAAAAATTTTTAGGGCAATTTTTTTTTTTAATAGCATTTTCTGTATTGCTGTAGGTGTGAGATACACAGTTTCCATACTGTGGGTGTATTGTGCTCTTGCAAAAAGACCCATTTAGGGCAAAAAAATTAAAAATTGCAGTGTTTTCTGCATATATGCAAGTGTGAGATTTACAAATTTATATATTTTTCTTGTATTGTGCTATTCCCCAGAAAATGTTTTAGGGCAAAAACTTTTTTTTAATAGCATTTTCCGAATTGCTGTAGGTGTGAGATACACCCACTGTGTGCTCTTGCAAAAAGACCCTTTTAGGGCAAAAAAATTGCAGTGTTTTCTGCATATATGCAAGTGTGAGATTTACAAATTTATATATTTGTCTTGTATTGTGCTATTCCCAATTTTTTTTTAGGGCAAATATTTTTTTTAATAGCATTTTCTGTATTGCTGTAGGTGTGAGATACACCGTTTCCATACTGTGGGTGTATTGTTTTCTTGCAAAAAGACCCATTTAGGGCAAAAAAAACTTTTGCTGTGTTTTCTGCATATATGCAAGTGTGAGATTTACAAATTTATATATTTTTCTTGTATTGTGCTATTCCAAAAAAAAATTAGGGTAAAAACTTTTTTTTAATATCATTTTCTGTATTGCTGTAAGTGTGAAATACACCGTTTCCATACTGTGGCTGTATTGTGCTCTTGCAAAAAGACCCATGTAGGGCAAAAAAAAATTGCAGTGTTTTCTGCATATATGCAAGTGTGAGATTTACAAATTTATATATTTTTCTTGTATTGTGCTATTCCAAAAATTTTTTTTTAGGGCAAAAATTTTTTTTTATAGCATTTTCTGTATTGCTGTAGGTGTGAGATACACCATTTCCATACTGTGGGTGTATTGTGCTCTTTCAAAAAGACCCATTTAGGGCAAAAAATTAAAAATTTGCAGTGTTTTCTGCATATATGCAAGTGTGAGATTTACAAATTTATATATTTTTCTTGTATTTTGCTATTCCCAAAAATATTTTTTAGGGCAAAAACTTTTTTTTTAATAGCATTTTCTGTATTGCTGTAGGTGTGAGATACACCGTTTCCATACGGTGGGTGTATTGTGCTCTTGCAAAAAGACCCATTTAGAGCAAAAAAAATTGCAGTGTTTTCTGCATATATGCAAGTGTGAGATTTACAAATTTATATATTTGTCTTGTATTGTGCTATTGCCCGAAATTTTTTTTAGAGCAAAAACTTTTTTTTAACCCCTTCCTTACTGGGCACATATACCCCCTTCCTGCCCAGGCGAAATTTCAGCTTTCAGCACTGTCACGCTTTGAATGACAATTGCGCGGTCGTGCGACGTGGCTCCCAAACAAAATTGACGTCCTTTTTTTCGCACAAATAGAGCTTTCTTTTGGTGGTATTTGATCACCTCGGCGGTTTTTATTTTTTGCGCTATAAACAAAAATAGAGCGACAATTTTGAAAAAAAAGCAATATTTTTTGATTTTTGCTATAATAAATATCCCAATTTTTATTTTATATATTTTTTTTTCCTCAGTTTAGGCCGATACGTATTCTTCTACATATTTTTGGTAAAAAAAAATCGCAATCAGTGTTTATTGATTGGTTTGCGCAAAAGTTATAGCGTTTACAAAATAGGGGGTAGTTTTATGGCATTTTTATATATATATTTTTTATTAGTAATGGCGGCGATCAGTGATTTTTTTCGTGACTGCGACATTATGGCGGACACATCGGACACTTTTGACACTAATTTGGGACCATTCACATTTATACAGCGAACAGTGCTATAAATATGCACTGATTACTGTATAAATGTGACTGGCAGGGAAGGGGTTAACACTAGGGGGCGAGGAAGGGGTTAAATGTGTTCCCTATGTGTGATTGTTACTGTGGGGGGAGGGGACTGACTGGGGGAGGTGACCGATCTGTGTCCCTATGTACAAGGGACACAGCATCGGTCCCCTCTCCCTGACAGGACATGGATCTGTGTGTTTACACACACAGATCCATGTCCTTGTCTCTGTAACCGTCGATCGCGGGTGCCTGGCGGACATCGCGGCTGCCAGGCACGCGCATCGGCATCTCAGTGATGCGCCGGGCACGCGCGCGCGTGCCGCCGGTGGCGCTCGCGCGCCCCCCAGTGGCCAAATAGCGGAGGCCGTATATTAACGGCCTCCCGGCATTTGACAACCACCTTGCGGCCGTATATTCTCATACGGCGGGCGCGAGGTGGTTAATAGCATTTTCTGTATTGCTGTAGGTGTGAGATACACAATTTCCATACTGTGGGTGTATTGTGCTCTTGCGAAAAGACCTATTTAGGGCAAAAAATAAAAAAATTGCAGTGTTTTCTGCATATATGCAAGTGTGAGATTTACAAATTTATATATTTGTCTTGTATTGTGCTATTCCCCAAAAAAATTTTAGGGCATTTTTTTTTATAGCATTTTCTGTATTGCTGTAGGTGTGGGATACACCGTTTCCATACTGTGGGTGTATTGTGCTCTTGCAAAAAGACCCATTTAGGGCAAAAAAAATAAAAATTGCAGTGTTTTCTGCATATATGCAAGTGTGAGATTTACAAATTTATATATTTTTCTTGTTTTGTGCTATTCCCAAAAAAATGTTTTAGGGCAAAAACTTTTTTTTAAAAGCATTTTCTGAATTGCTGTAGGTGTGAGATACACCCACAGTGTGCTCTTGCAAAAAGACCCATTTAGGGCAAAAAAATTGCAGTGTTTTCTGCATATATGCAAGTGTGAGATTTACAAATTTATATATTTTTCTTGTATTGTGCTATTCCCCAAAAATTTTTTTAGGGCAAAAACTTTTTTTTAATAGCATTTTCTGTATTGCTGTAGGTGTGAGATACACCGTTTCCATACTGTGGGTGTATTGTGCTCTTGCAAAAATACCCATTTAGGGCCAAAAAAAATTGCAGTTTTTTCTGCATATATGCAAGTGTAAGATTTACAAATTTATATATTTTTCTTGTATTGTGCTATTCCAAAAAAAATGCTTTAGGGCAAAAACTTTTTTTTAATAGCATTTTCTGAATTGCTGTAGGTGTGAGATACACCGTTTCCATACTGTGGGTGTATTGTGCTCTTGCAAAAAGACCCATTCAGGGCAAAAAAATTGCACTGTTTTGTGCATATATGCAAGTGTGAGATTTACAAATTTATATATTTTTCGTGTATTGTGCTATTCCCCCCAAAAAATTTTAAGGCAAAAACTTTTTTTTTAATAGCATTTTCTGTATTGCTGTAGGTGTGAGATACACCATTTCCATACTGTGGGTGTATTGTGCTCTTGCAAAAAGACCCATTTAGGGCAAACAAAAAAATTGCAGTGTTTTCTGCATATATGCAAATGTGAGATTTACAAATTTATATATTTTTCTTGTATTGTGCTATTCCCAAATTTTTTTTTAGGGCAAATATTTTTTTTAATAGCATTTTCTGTATTGCTGTAGGTGTGAGATACACCGTTTCCATACTGTGGGTGTTTTGTGCTCTTGCAAAAAGACACATTTAGGGCAAAAAAAAAATTGCAGTGTTTTCTGCATATATGCAAGTGTGAGATTTACAAATTTATATATTTTTCTTGTATTGTGCTATTCCCAAATTTTTTTTTAGGGCAAATATTTTTTTTAATAGCATTTTCTGTATTGCTGTAGGTGTGAGATACACCATTTCCATACTGTGGGTGTATTGTGCTCTTGCAAAAAGACCCATTTAGGGCAAAAAAAATTGCAGTGTTTTCTGCATATATGCAAGTGTGAGATTTACAAATTTATATATTTTTCTTGTATTGTGCTATTCCAAAAAAAAATAGGGCAAAAACTTTTTTTAATAGCATTTTCTGTATTGCTGTAGGTGTGAGATACACCATTTCCATACTGTGGGTGTATTGTGCTCTTGCAAAAAGACCCATTTAGGGCAAAAAATAAAAGAATTGCAGTGTTTTCTGCATATATGCAAGTGTGAGATTTACAAATTTATATATTTGTCTTGTATTGTGCTATTCCCCAAATTTTTTTTAGGGCAAAAATATTTTTTTAATAGCATTTTCAGTATTGCTGTAGGTGTGAGATACACTGTTTCCATACTGTGGGTGTATTGTGCTCTTGCAAAAATACCCATTTAGGGCCAAAAAAAAATTGCAGTTTTTTCTGCATATATGCAAGTGTGAGATTTACAAATTTATATATTTTTCTTGTATTGTGCTATTCCAAAAAAAATGCTTTAGGGCAAAAACTTTTTTTAATAGCATTTTCTGAATTGCTGTAGGTGTGAGATACACCGTTTCCATACTGTGGGTGTATTGTGCTCTTGCAAAAAGACCCATTCAGGGCAAAAAAAATTGCACTGTTTTGTGCATATATGCAAGTGTGAGATTTACAAATTTATATATTTTTCGTGTATTGTGCTATTCCCCCCAAAAAATTTTAAGGCAAAAACTTTTTTTTTAATAGCATTTTCTGTATTGCTGTAGGTGTGAGATACACCATTTCCATACTGTGGGTGTATTGTGCTCTTGCAAAAAGACCCATTTAGGGCAAACAAAAAAATTGCAGTGTTTTCTGCATATATGCAAATGTAAGATTTACAAATTTATATATTTTTCTTGTATTGTGCTATTGCAAAAAAAATGTTTTAGGGCAAAAACTTTTTTTTAATAGCATTTTCTGAATTGCTGTAGGTGTGAGATACACCGTTTCCATACTGTGGGTGTATTGTGCTCTTGCAAAAAGACCCATTTAGGGCAACAAAAAAAATGCAGTGTTTTCTGCATATATGCAAGTGTGAGATTTACAAATGTATATATTTTTCTTGTATTGTGCTATTCCCAAATTTTTTTTAGGGCAAAAAACATTTTTTTAATAGCATTTTCTGTATTGCTGTAGGTGTGAGATAAACCGTTTCCATACTGTGGGTGTATTGTGCTGTTGCAAAAAGACCCATTTAGGGCAAAAAAAATTGCAGTGTTTTCTGCATATATGCAAGTGTGAGATTTACAAATTTATATATTTTTCTTGTATTGTGCTATTCCCCAAAAATTTTTTTAGGGCAAAAACTTTTCTTTAATAGCATTTTCTGTATTGCTGTAGGTGTGAGATACACCATTTCCATACTGTGGGTGTATTGTGCTCTTGCAAAAAGACCCATTTAGGGCAAAAAAAATGCAGTGTTTTCTGCATATATGCAAATGTGAGATTTACAAATTGATATTTTTTTCTAGTATTGTGCTATTCCAAAAAATACTTTTTAGGGCAAAAACTTTTTTTAATAGCATTTTCTGTATTGCTGTAGGTGTGAGATACACCGTTTCCATACTGTGGGTGTATTGTTTTCTTGCAAAAAGACACATTTAGGGCAAAAAAAATTGCAGTGTTTTCTGCATATATGCAAGTGTGAGATTTACAAATTTATATATTTTTCTTGTATTGTGCTATTCCAAAAACAAATAGGGCAAAAACTTTTTTTAATAGCATTTTCTGTATTGCTGTAGGTGTGAGATACACCATTTCCCTACTGTGGGTGTATTGTGCTCTTGCAAAAAGACCTATTTAGGGCAAAAAATAAAAAAAATTGCAGTGTTTTCTGCATATATGCAAGTGTGAGATTTACAAATTTATATATTTGTCTTGTATTGTACTATTCCCCAAAAAAATTTTAGGGCAATTTTTTTTTTTATAGCATTTTCTGTATTGCTGTAGGTGTGAGATACACCGTTTCCATACTGTGGGTGTATTGTGCTCTTGCAAAAAGACCCATTTAGGGCAAAAAAATAAAAAATTGCAGTGTTTTCTGCACATATGCAAGTGTGAGATTTGCAAATTTATATATTTTTCTTGTATTGTGCTATTCCCCAAAAAATGTTTTAGGGCAAAAACTTTTTTTAATAGCATTTTCTGAATTGCTGTAGGTGTGAGATACACCCACAGTGTGCTCTTGCAAAAAGACCCATTTAGGGCAAAAAAAATTGCAGTGTTTTCTGCATATATGCAAGTGTGAGATTTACAAAATAATATATTTTTCTTGTATTGTGCTATTCCCCAAAAATTTTTAGGGCAATTTTTTTTTTTAATAGCATTTTCTGTATTGCTGTAGGTGTGAGATACATGGTTTCCATACTGTGGGTGTATTGTGCTCTTGCAAAAAGACCCATTTAGGGCAAAAAAAATTGCAGTGTTTTCTGCATATATGCAAGTGTGAGATTTACAAATTTATATATTTTTCTTGTATTGTGCTATTCCCCAAATTTTTTTTTAGAGCAAAAAATTTTTTTTAATAGCATTTTCTGTATTGCTGTAGGTGTGAGATACACCATTTCCATACTGTGGGTGTATTGTGCTCTTGCAAAAAGACCCATTTAGGGCAAAAACTAAAAAATTGCAGTGTTTTCTGCATATATGCAAATGTGAGATTTACAAATTTATATATTTTTCTTGTATTGTGCTATTCCCAAAAATATTTTTTAGGTTAAAACCTTTTTTTTAATAGCATTTTTTGTATTGCTGTAGGTGTGAGATACACCGTTTCCATACTGTGGGTGTATTGTTTTCTTGCAAAAAGACCCATTTAGGGCAAAAAAATGCAGTGTTTTCTGCATATATGCAAGTGTGAGATTTACAAATGTATATATTTTTCTTGTATTGTGCTATTCCCCCATAAAAATTTAGGGCAATTTTTTTTTTTAATAGCATTTTCTTTATTGCTGTAGGTGTGAGATACACAGTTTCCATACTGTGGGTATATTGTGCTCTTGCAAAAACACCCATTTAGGGAAAAAAAATTGCAATGTTTTCTGTATATATGCAAGTGTGAGATTTACAAATTTATATATTTTTCTTGTATTGTGCTATTCCCAAAAAAATGTTTTAGGGCAAAATTTTTTTTTTAATAGCATTTTCTGTATTGCTGTAGGTGTGAGATACACGTTTTCCATACTGTGGGTGTATTGTGCTCTTGCAAAAAGACCCATTTAGGGCAAAAAAATTGCAGTGTTTTCTGCATATATGCAAGTGTGAGATTTACAAATTTATATATTTTTCTTGTATTGTGCTATTCCCCAAAAAATTTTTTAGGGCAAAAACTTTTTTTTAATAGCATTTTCTGTATTGCTGTAGGTGTGAGATACACCGTTTCCATACTGTGGGTGTATTGTGCTCTTGCAAAAAGACCCATTTAGGGCAAAAAATAAAAAATTGCAGTGTTTTCTGCATATATGCAAATGTGAGATTTACAAATTTATATATTTTCCTTGTATTGTGCTATTCCAAAAAAATTTTTTTAGGGCAAAATTTTTTTTTTATAGCATTTTCTGTATTGCTGTAGGTGTGAGATACACCGTTTCCATACTGTGGGTGTATTGTGCTCTTGCAAAAAGACCCATTTAGGGCAAAATAAATTGCAGTGTTTTCTGCATATATGCAAGTGTGAGATTTACAAATTTATATATTTGTCTTGTATTGTGCTATTCCCAAAATTTTTTTTAGGGCAAATATTTTTTTTAATAGCATTTTCTGTATTGCTGTAGGTGTGAGATACACCGTTTCCATACTGTGGGTGTATTGTGCTCTTGCAAAAAGACACATTTAGGACAAATATTTTTTTTAATAGCATTTTCTGTATTGCTGTAGGTGTGAGATACACCGTTTCCATACTGTGGGTGTATTGTGCTCTTGCAAAAAGACACATTTAGGACAAAAAAAAAATTGCAGTGTTTTCTGCATATATGCAAGTGTGAGATTTACAAATTTATATATTTTTCTTGTATTGTGCTATTCCCCAAATTTTTTTTAGGGCAAAAACTTTTTTTTAATAGCATTTTCTGTATTGCTGTAGGTGTGAGATACACCATTTCCATACTGTGGGTGTATTGTGCTCTTGCAAAAAGACCCATTTAAGGCAAAAAAAGAAAATTGCAGTGTTTTCTGCATATATGCAAATGTGAGATTTACATATTTATATATTTTTCTTGTATTGTGCTATTCCCAAAAATATTTTTTAGGTCAAAAACTTTTTTTTTAATAGCATTTTCTGTATTGCTGTAGGTGTGAGATACACCGTTTCCATACTGTGGGTGTATTGTTTTCTTGCAAAAAGACCCATTTAGGGCAAAAAAAATTGCAGTGTTTTCTGCATATATGCAAGTGTGAGATTTACAAATTTATATATTTTTCTTGTATTGTGCTATTCCAAAAAAAAATTAGGGCAAAAACTTTTTTTAATAGCATTTTCTGTATTGCTGTAGGTGTGAGATACACCATTTCCATACTGTGGGTGTATTGTGCTCTTGCAAAAAGACCCATTTAGGGCAAAAAATAAAAAAATTGCAGTGTTTTCTGCATATATGCAAGTGTGAGATTTACAAATTTATATATTTGTCTTGTATTGTGCTATTCCCCAAATTATTTTTAGGGCAAAAATATTTTTTTAATAGCATTTTCTGTATTGCTGTAGGTGTGAAATACACTGTTTCCATACTGTGGGTGTATTGTGCTCTTGCAAAAATACCCATTTAGGGCCAAAAAAAATTTGCAGTGTTTTCTGCATATATGCAAGTGTGAGATTTACAAATTTATATATTTGTCTTGTATTGTGCTATTCCCCAATTTTTTTTAGGGCAAAAATATTTTTTTAATAGCATTTTCTGTATTGCTGTAGGTGTGAGATACACTGTTTCCATACTGTGGGTGTATTGTGCTCTTGCAAAAATACCCATTTAGGGCCAAAAAAAATTGCAGTGTTTTCTGCATATATGCAAGTGTGAGATTTACAAACTTAT
The DNA here is from genome assembly GCA_029206835.1 of Rana muscosa. Classification (NCBI taxonomy): domain Eukaryota; kingdom Metazoa; phylum Chordata; class Amphibia; order Anura; family Ranidae; genus Rana; species Rana muscosa. Next base: position 1,137,129,698 of record CM055122.1, read on the forward strand.
ATATTTTTCTTGTATTGTGCTATTCCAAAAAAAATGCTTTAGGGCAAAAACTTTTTTTTAATAGCATTTTCTGAATTGCTGTAGGTGTGAGATACACCGTTTCCATACTGTGGGTGTATTGTGCTCTTGCAAAAAGACCCATTTACGGCAAAAAAAATTGCACTGTTTTGTGCATATATGCAAGTGTGAGATTTACAAATTTATATATTTTTCGTGTATTGTGCTATTCCAAAAAAATTTTTAGGGCAAAAACTTTTTTTTAATAGCATTTTCTGTATTGCTGTAGGTGTGAGCTACACCATTTCCATACTGTGGGTGTATTGTGCTCTTGCAAAAAGACCCATTTAGGGCAAAAATAAAATTGCAGTGTTTTCTGCATATATATGCAAGTGTGAGATTTACAAATTTATATATTTTTCTTGTATTGTGCTATTCCCCCCAAAAATATTTTTTAGGTTAAAAACTTTTTTTTAATAGCATTTTTTGTATTGCTGTAGGTGTGAGATACACCGTTTCCATACTGTGGGTGTATTGTTTTCTTGCAAAAAGACCCATTTAGGGCAAAAAAAAATGCAGTGTTTTCTGCATATATGCAAATGTGAGATTTACAAATTTATATATTTTTCTTGCATTGTGCTATTCCCAAAAATATTTTTTAGGTTAAAACCTTTTTTTTAATAGCATTTTCTTTATTGCTGTAGGTGTGAGATACACAGTTTCCATACTGTGGGTATATTGTGCTCTTGCAAAAAGACCCATTTAGGGAAAAAAAATTGCAGTGTTTTCTGTATATATGCAAGTGTGAGATTTACAAATATATATATTTTTCTTGTATTGTGCTATTCCCAAAAAAATGTTTTAGGGCAAAAACTTTTTTTTAATAGCATTTTCTGAATCGCTGTAGGTGTGAGATACACCCACAGTGTGCTCTTGCAAAAAGACCCATTTAGAGCAAAAAAAATTGCAGTGTTTTCTGCATATATGCAAGTGTGAGATTTACAAATTTATATATTTTTCTTGTATTGTGCTATTCCCCAAATTTTTTTAGGGCAAAACTTTTTTTTTAATAGCATTTTCTGTATTGCTGTAGGAGTGAGATACACGTTTTCCATACTGTGGGTGTATTGTGCTCTTGCAAAAAGACCCATTTAGGGCAAAAAAAACTGCAGTGTTTTCTGCATATATGCAAGTGTGAGATTTACAAATTTATATATTTGTCTTGTATTGTGCTATTCCCAAAAATTTTTTTAGGGCAAATATTTTTTTTAATAGCATTTTATGTATTGCTGTAGGTGTGAGATACACCGTTTCCATACTGTGGGTGTATTGTGCTCTTGCAAAAAGACACATTTAGGGAAAAAAAAATTGCAGTGTTTTCTGCATATATGCAAGTGTGAGATTTACAAATTTATATATTTTTCTTGTATTGTGCTATTCCCCCAATTTTTTTTAGGGCAAAAACTTTTTTTTAATAGCATTTTCTGTATTGCTGTAAGTGTGAGATACACCATTTCCATACTGTGGGTGTATTGTGCTCTTGCAAAAAGACCCATTTAGGGCAAAAAAAAATTGCAGTGTTTTCTACATATATGCAAATGTGAAATTTACATATTTATATATTTTTCTTGTATTGTGCTATTCCCAAAAATATTTTTTAGGGCAAAAACTTTTTTTTTTAATAGCATTTTCTGTATTGCTGTAGGTGTGAGATACACCATTTCCATACTGTGGGTGTATTGTTTTCTTGCAAAAAGACCCATTTAGGGCAAAAAAAATTGCAGTGTTTTCTGCATATATGCAAGTGTGAGATTTACAAATTTATATATTTTTCTTGTATTGTGCTATTCCAAAAAAAATTAGGGAAAAAACTTTTTTAATAGCATTTTCTGTATTGCTGTAGGTGTGAGATACACCATTTCCATACTGTGGGTGTATTGTGCTCTTGCAAAAAGACCCATTTAGGGCAAAAAATAAAAAAATTGCAGTGTTTTCTGCATATATGCAAGTATGAGATTTACAAATTTATATATTTGTCTTGTATTGTGCTATTCCCCAGAAAATGTTTTAGGGCAAAAACTTTTTTTTAATAGCATTTTCCGAATTGCTGTAGGTGTGAGATACACCCACAGTGTGCTCTTGCAAAAAGACCCTTTTAGGGCAAAAAAATTGCAGTGTTTTCTGCATATATGCAAGTGTGAGATTTACAAATTTATATATTTTTCTTGTATTGTGCTATTCCCCAAATTTTTTTTAGGACAAAAACTTTTTTTTAATAGCATTTTCTGTATTGCTGTAGGTGTGAGATACACCATTTCCATACTGTGGGTGTATTGTGCTCTTGCAAAAAGACCCATTTAGGGAAAAAAATAAAAAAATTGCAGTGTTTTCTGCATATATGCAAATGTGAGATTTACGAATTTATATATTTTTCTTGTATTGTGCTATTCCCAAAAATATTTTTTAGGGCAAAAACTTTTTTTTTAATAGCATTTTCTGTATTGCTGTAGGTATGAGATACACCGTTTCCATACTGTGGGTGTATTGTGCTCTTGCAAAAAGACCCATTTAGGGCAAAAAAATATTGCAGTGTTTTCTGCATATATGCAAGTGTGAGATTTACAAATTTATATATTTGTCTTGTATTGTGCTATACCCAATTTTTTTTTTAGGGCAAATATTTTTTTTAATAGCATTTTCTGTATTGCTGTAGGTGTGAGATACACCGTTTCCATACTGTGGGTGTATTGTGCGCTAGCAAAAAGACCCATTTAGGGCAAAAAAAAAATTTGCTGTGTTTTCTGCATATATGCAAGTGTGAGATTTACAAATTTATATATTTGTCTTGTATTGTGCTATTCCCAATTTTTTTTTTAGGGCAAATATTTTTTTTAATAGCATTTTCTGAATCGCTGTAGGTGTGAGATACACCCACAGTGTGCTGTTGCAAAAAGACCCATTTAGAGCAAAAAAAATTGCAGTGTTTTCTGCATATATGCAAGTGTGAGATTTACAAATTTATATATTTTTCTTGTATTGTGCTATTCCCCAAATTTTTTTAGGGCAAAACTTTTTTTTTTTAATAGCATTTTCTGTATTGCTGTAGGTGTGAGATACACGTTTTCCATACTGTGGGTGTATTGTGCTCTTGCAAAAAGACCCATTTAGGGCAAAAAAAACTGCAGTGTTTTCTGCATATATGCAAGTGTGAGATTTACAAATTTATATATTTGTCTTGTATTGTGCTATTCCCAAAATTTTTTTTAGGGCAAATATTTTTTTTAATAGCATTTTATGTATTGCTGTAGGTGTGAGATACACCGTTTCCATACTGTGGGTGTATTGTGCTCTTGCAAAAAGACCCATTTAGGGCAAAACATAAAAAATTGCAGTGTTTTCTGCATATATGCAAATGTGAGATTTACAAATTTATATATTTTTCTTGTATTGTGCTATTCCAAAAAAAATTTTTCAGGGCAAAATTTTTTTTTTTAATAGCATTTTCTGTATTGCTGTAGGTGTGAGATACACCGTTTCCATACTGTGGGTGTATTGTGCTCTTGCAAAAAGACCCATTTAGGGCAAAAAATAAAAAAATTGCAGTGTTTTCTGCATATATGCAAGAGTGAGATTTACAAATTTATATATTTGTCTTGTATTGTGCTATTCCCCAAATTTCTTTAGGGCAAAAATATTTTTTTAATAGCATTTTCTGTATTGCTGTAGGTGTGAGATACACTGTTTCCATACTGTGGGTGTATTGTGCTCTTGCAAAAATACCCATTTAGGGCCAAAAAAAATTGCAGTGTTTTCTGCATATATGCAAGTGTGAGATTTACAAATTTATATATTTTTCTTGTATTGTGCTATTCCAAAAAAAATGCTTTAGGGCAAAAACTTTTTTTTAATAGCATTTTCTGAATTGCTGTAGGTGTGAGATACACCGTTTCCATACTGTGGGTGTATTGTGCTCTTGCAAAAAGACCCATTTACGGCAAAAAAAAATTGCACTGTTTTGTGCATATATGCAAGTGTGAGATTTACAAATTTATATATTTTTCGTGTATTGTGCTATTCCAAAAAATTTTTTAGGGCAAAAACTTTTTTTTAATAGCATTTTCTGTATTGCTGTAGGTGTGAGCTACACCATTTCCATACTGTGGGTGTATTGTGCTCTTGCAAAAAGACCCATTTAGGGCAAAAATAAAATTGCAGTGTTTTCTGCATATATATGCAAGTGTGAGATTTACAAATTTATATATTTTTCTTGTATTGTGCTATTCCAAAAAAAATGCTTTAGGGCAAAAACTTTTTTTTAATAGCATTTTCTGAATTGCTGTAGGTGTGAGATACACCGTTTCCATACTGTGGGTGTATTGTGCTCTTGCAAAAAGACCCATTTACGGCAAAAAAAATTGCACTGTTTTGTGCATATATGCAAGTGTGAGATTTACAAATTTATATATTTTTCGTGTATTGTGCTATTCCAAAAAAATTTTTAGGGCAAAAACTTTTTTTTAATAGCATTTTCTGTATTGCTGTAGGTGTGAGCTACACCATTTCCATACTGTGGGTGTATTGTGCTCTTGCAAAAAGACCCATTTAGGGCAAAAATAAAATTGCAGTGTTTTCTGCATATATATGCAAGTGTGAGATTTACAAATTTATATATTTGTCTTGTATTGTGCTATTCCCAATTTTTTTTTTAGGGCAAATATTTTTTTTAATAGCATTTTCTGTATTGCTGTAGGTGTGAGATACACCGTTTCCATACTGTGGGTGTATTGTGCGCTAGCAAAAAGACCCATTTAGGGCAAAAAAAAAATTTGCTGTGTTTTCTGCATATATGCAAGTGTGAGATTTACAAATTTATATATTTGTCTTGTATTGTGCTATTCCCAATTTTTTTTTAGGGCAAATATTTTTTTTAATAGCATTTTCTGAATCGCTGTAGGTGTGAGATACACCCACAGTGTGCTGTTGCAAAAAGACCCATTTAGAGCAAAAAAAATTGCAGTGTTTTCTGCATATATGCAAGTGTGAGATTTACAAATTTATATATTTTTCTTGTATTGTGCTATTCCCCAAATTTTTTTAGGGCAAAACTTTTTTTTTTTAATAGCATTTTCTGTATTGCTGTAGGTGTGAGATACACGTTTTCCATACTGTGGGTGTATTGTGCTCTTGCAAAAAGACCCATTTAGGGCAAAAAAACTGCAGTGTTTTCTGCATATATGCAAGTGTGAGATTTACAAATTTATATATTTGTCTTGTATTGTGCTATTCCCAAAAATTTTTTTAGGGCAAATATTTTTTTTAATAGCATTTTATGTATTGCTGTAGGTGTGAGATACACCGTTTCCATACTGTGGGTGTATTGTGCTCTTGCAAAAAGACCCATTTAGGGCAAAAAATAAAAAAATTGCAGTGTTTTCTGCATATATGCAAGAGTGAGATTTACAAATTTATATATTTGTCTTGTATTGTGCTATTCCCCAAATTTTTTTAGGGCAAAAATATTTTTTTAATAGCATTTTCTGTATTGCTGTAGGTGTGAGATACACTGTTTCCATACTGTGGGTGTATTGTGCTCTTGCAAAAATACCCATTTAGGGCCAAAAAAAATTGCAGTGTTTTCTGCATATATGCAAGTGTGAGATTTACAAATTTATATATTTTTCTTGTATTGTGCTATTCCAAAAAAAATGCTTTAGGGCAAAAACTTTTTTTTAATAGCATTTTCTGAATTGCTGTAGGTGTGAGATACACCGTTTCCATACTGTGGGTGTATTGTGCTCTTGCAAAAAGACCCATTTATGGCAAAAAAAAATTGCACTGTTTTGTGCATATATGCAAGTGTGAGATTTACAAATTTATATATTTTTCGTGTATTGTGCTATTCCAAAAATTTTTTTAGGGCAAAAACTTTTTTTTAATAGCATTTTCTGTATTGCTGTAGGTGTGAGCTACACCATTTCCATACTGTGGGTGTATTGTGCTCTTGCAAAAAGACCCATTTAGGGCAAAAATAAAATTGCAGTGTTTTCTGCATATATATGCAAGTGTGAGATTTACAAATTTATATATTTTTCTTGTATTGTGCTATTCCAAAAAAAATGCTTTAGGGCAAAACCTTTTTTTTAATAGCATTTTCTGAATTGCTGTAGGTGTGAGATACACCGTTTCCATACTGTGGGTGTATTGTGCTCTTGCAAAAAGACCCATTTACGGCAAAAAAAAATTGCACTGTTTTGTGCATATATGCAAGTGTGAGATTTACAAATTTATATATTTTTCGTGTATTGTGCTATTCCAAAAAATTTTTTAGGGCAAAAACTTTTTTTTAATAGCATTTTCTGTATTGCTGTAGGTGTGAGCTACACCATTTCCATACTGTGGGTGTATTGTGCTCTTGCAAAAAGACCCATTTAGGGCAAAAATAAAATTGCAGTGTTTTCTGCATATATATGCAAGTGTGAGATTTACAAATTTATATATTTGTCTTGTATTGTGCTATTCCCAATTTTTTTTTTAGGGCAAATATTTTTTTTAATAGCATTTTCTGTATTGCTGTAGGTGTGAGATACACCGTTTCCATACTGTGGGTGTATTGTGCACTAGCAAAAAGACCCATTTAGGGCAAAAAAAAAATTTGCTGTGTTTTCTGCATATATGCAAGTGTGAGATTTACAAATTTATATATTTGTCTTGTATTGTGCTATTCCCAATTTTTTTTTAGGGCAAATATTTTTTTTAATAGCATTTTCTGAATCGCTGTAGGTGTGAGATACACCCACAGTGTGCTGTTGCAAAAAGACCCATTTAGAGCAAAAAAAATTGCAGTGTTTTCTGCATATATGCAAGTGTGAGATTTACAAATTTATATATTTTTCTTGTATTGTGCTATTCCCCAAATTTTTTTAGGGCAAAACTTTTTTTTTTTAATAGCATTTTCTGTATTGCTGTAGGTGTGAGATACACGTTTTCCATACTGTGGGTGTATTGTGCTCTTGCAAAAAGACCCATTTAGGGCAAAAAAACTGCAGTGTTTTCTGCATATATGCAAGTGTGAGATTTACAAATTTATATATTTGTCTTGTATTGTGCTATTCCCAAAATTTTTTTTAGGGCAAATATTTTTTTTAATAGCATTTTATGTATTGCTGTAGGTGTGAGATACACCGTTTCCATACTGTGGGTGTATTGTGCTCTTGCAAAAAGACCCATTTAGGGCAAAACATAAAAAATTGCAGTGTTTTCTGCATATATGCAAATGTGAGATTTACAAATTTATATATTTTTCTTGTATTGTGCTATTCCAAAAAAATTTTTTCAGGGCAAAATTTTTTTTTTTAATAGCATTTTCTGTATTGCTGTAGGTGTGAGATACACCGTTTCCATACTGTGGGTGTATTGTGCTCTTGCAAAAAGACCCATTTAGGGCAAAAAATAAAAAAATTGCAGTGTTTTCTGCATATATGCAAGAGTGAGATTTACAAATTTATATATTTGTCTTGTATTGTGCTATTCCCCAAATTTTTTTAGGGCAAAAATATTTTTTTAATAGCATTTTCTGTATTGCTGTAGGTGTGAGATACACTGTTTCCATACTGTGGGTGTATTGTGCTCTTGCAAAAATACCCATTTAGGGCCAAAAAAAATTGCAGTGTTTTCTGCATATATGCAAGTGTGAGATTTACAAATTTATATATTTTTCTTGTATTGTGCTATTCCAAAAAAAATGCTTTAGGGCAAAAACTTTTTTTTAATAGCATTTTCTGAATTGCTGTAGGTGTGAGATACACCGTTTCCATACTGTGGGTGTATTGTGCTCTTGCAAAAAGACCCATTTACGGCAAAAAAAAATTGCACTGTTTTGTGCATATATGCAAGTGTGAGATTTACAAATTTATATATTTTTCGTGTATTGTGCTATTCCAAAAAATTTTTTAGGGCAAAAACTTTTTTTTAATAGCATTTTCTGTATTGCTGTAGGTGTGAGCTACACCATTTCCATACTGTGGGTGTATTGTGCTCTTGCAAAGAGACCCATTTAGGGCAAAAAAAAATTGCAGTGTTTTCTGCATATATGCAAATGTGAGATTTACATATTTATATATTTTTCTTGTATTGTGCTATTCCCAAAAATATTTTTTAGGGCAAAAACTTTTTTTTTGAATAGCATTTTCTGTATTGCTGTAGGTGTGAGATACACCGTTTCCATACTGTGGGTGTATTGTTTTCTTGCAAAAAGACCCATTTAGGGCAAAAAAAATTGCAGTGTTTTCTGCATATATGCAAGTGTGAGATTTACAAATTTATATATTTTTCTTGTATTGTGCTATTCCAAAAAAAAAATTAGGGAAAAAACTTTTTTTAATAGCATTTTCTGTATTGCTTTAGGTGTGAGATACACCATTTCCATACTGTGGGCGTATTGTGCTCTTGCAAAAAGACCCATTTAGGGCAAAAAATAAAAAAATTGCAGTGTTTTCTGCATATATGTGTCATGGATATGCAGTAGTGTTTGTCTGTCAGCTTACCTTCCTCCCCATGTGTTCATCTTAGAGGCCTGAGCCCTTTCACCTGGCTTCCTTTATAATCTCCTCCCAGCCAGACTCCACCCCAGGCCCTATCACAGAACACTATATTAACCTGTGCACTGCAAGCCTGCTTTGCTGATCAACGTGTTTGTTAGGCATTGTGTGTTTGGGTTCCTGCCTGCCGTGTGCTACGTCTGTCTCTCTGTTACATTATTGGCTTGTCCCCGACTATCCCTGTCTGCTCGTGACCCTTGACCTTTGGCTCGTTCTTCGTTATCCTTGTCTGCTTGTGGCCCCTGACCTTCAGCTTGTTATTCGGTTCTCTCTATCGTGTGCTGCTGCTTCCCCTCTTTTCCCCTTATCCTACGGGGCGTGAGCTAGGAAACTCCAGGGGCCGCGACCTGGTCCCAGCCTGCAGCGTAACATCCTCACCACTAGAGGCCCTGGAGAAGACCAGCTGGGTCTTAGAATCTGCGCCCTGGGGAATCTTGGCTCTCGCTTCCGTTGGGATCCCGGTTGTGCTCCTCTGGTCCCGCTTTCCACAACCACCCAGTTTCCTATCCGCAGAAGCCAGCCATAGGGTTCACTACCTCGCGGTGCACTCCTGTCCCCCTACGGTGTGCATCTGTCACCTGGCCACAGGTGACCCTGACAGTTTGATCAGCCATGAACCCGGCTGACATCCCGCTACCCGCGGATGATCCATTGCAGGGCATAGTTTGCAGACTTGAAACCCAGGAATCGAATCAGACTCAGGTGATGCGATTCCTCCAGGATCTAGCTTCTCGCTTCGAGCAGCTTCAGGCCTCCTTGGGAACCCTGAATCTGCAACCTCAAATACAATCAGCGGCTGCACCTATTGCACCAGTCGCAGCCACACACTCACTACAACTGCCAGCTCCGTCCCGTTTCTCTGGGGACTCCAAGGCCTGCAGGGGGTTCCTTAGCCAATGCACGATTCATTTTGAGCTCCAGCCCCAAAACTTCCTGTCTGATCGGGCTAAGGTAGCCCATATCATTTCCCTCCTCTCTGGTGAAGCTTTAGCCTGGGCAGCCCCTCTGTGGGAACTGAATGATCCAGTGGTTTCTAGCCTGTCTGGCTTCTTGAAACTTTTTCGGAATATCTTCGAAGAACCGGCTCGTGTCTCTTCAGCGGCCAGCGCCCTTTTACGTCTCCGCCAAGAGTCTGCTTCTGTGGGACAGTATGCCCTTCATATCTGCATACTGTCGGCTGAGTTGAGCTGGAACAATGAGGCCTTAGTCGCAACCTTTTTGCATGGCCTGTCTGATAGAGTGAAGGATGAATTAGCAGGAAGAACCATCCCCACTGATCTGGCCGGCGTTATCTCCTTGTGTAACCAGATCGATATTCGCTTTCAGGAGAGGACCTTAGAAAAGCAACGCCAGCACTCCTTGGTTCTTAGTCAGCCTGAGCTCCCCTCTCTTCGACCCGTAGAGCATCTCCTACCAGCTGAGGAACCCATGCAGCTGGGTCGGACCAGGCTATCCCCCGAGGAACGTGCTAGGCGCAGAACTCTTGGTCTGTGTCTTTACTGTGGGGGCAAAGGTAATTTTCGTGACACTTGCTCTCTTTGTCCAGAAAAACGTTTGGGTCCACTTCATCTGGAAAGTGGAGTATTGGACCCAGAAATATCACCTTCCCCTTCTCGTCTTCTGCTTTCTGTGTTCCTTCATGTTGGTGCTTCTTCTCATTCGGTCTCAGCATATCTGGATTCCGGAGCCGCTGGTAATTTCATGGACTGGGAAATCGCATCGTCCATGAGACTTACTCTTTTGCCCCTCACCACGCCATTGGTGGTCTTGGCGATTGATGGTACTGTTCTCCCAGGGGGACCTATCCGCTTCCAGACTCTCCCTGTTAAGATGTCGGTAGGGACACTCCACCAGGAGTGGATATCCTTCCTTATCTTACCCAAGGCCTCAACGCCTATAATTTTGGGTCTCCCATGGTTACAGCTCCATTCTCCTCATGTGGACTGGACTACTGGACAGATTCTGGCTTGGGGTCCCTCCTGTTCCTCGTCCTGCCTACCCAAGGTTGCCCCCTGTGAATCTGAGCCGGTCATTCATTCCAGGTTGCATAACCATTTACATTTCTCTGTCCCTAACCACCCTTGGACGCACAGCCAGGCTAGCTTGTCTACAAGTCCTGCAGTCGCTACGTCTTGCGATGCGATTCAGGTAGTCGCTACACCTGACTCAGCTATTCACTCTGCCTCTGTACTAGTTATGCCAGTCCAGCCCATGCCCAGTGAGCCTCCTACTTTTTCTTGTTCGGGACATTCTGCTTGTCCTTCAGCTATTCAGCTTGACTCCGGCGACATGTCACCTTCTAACCAACCTGACTTCAGGGTTCCACTGACATCTGCCCAGTCTGATGGTCCTGTGCAAGATGAGCAGTTCCCCTTTAAGGGTCTAGGGGACCCTCCTCAGATTCCTGTTGATCCTCTCATGCCCTTGCTTATTCCTAGAGAGCCTTTGGTCCTCAATAGATCTTCTTGTCATCTCCCTACCTCGTTTTCGGTCTCTGAGGATAATCTTAAGTACGAGGTTAGACAAGTTCTGGATTCTCGGCTCTGCAGAGGCATTCTTCAGTACCTTGTGCATTGGAGAGGTTTTTGTCCTGAGGAGGCGTCTTGGATCGCTGCATCTGATGTCGCTGCACCTCATCTGTTGAGAAGGTTTCATCAGAGATTTCCCTTTAAGCCTGGGTCCAGGCGGGGGAGGGGCCATAAGAGGGAGGGTACTGTCATGGATATGCAGTAGTGTTTGTCTGTCAGCTTACCTTCCTCCCCATGTGTTCATCTTAGAGGCCTGAGCCCTTTCACCTGGCTTCCTTTATAATCTCCTCCCAGCCAGACTCCACCCCAGGCCCTATCACAGAACACTATATTAACCTGTGCACTGCAAGCCTGCTTTGCTGATCAACGTGTTTGTTAGGCATTGTGTGTTTGGGTTCCTGCCTGCCGTGTGCTACGTCTGTCTCTCTGTTACGTTATTGGCTTGTCCCCGACTATCCCTGTCTGCTCGTGACCCTTGACCTTCGGCTCGTTCTTCGTTATCCTTATCTGCTTGTGGCCCCTGACCTTCAGCTTGTTATTCGGTTCTCTCTATCGTGTGCTGCTGCTTCCCCTCTTTTCCCCTTATCCTACGGGGCGTGAGCTAGAAAACTCCAGGGGCCGCGACCTGGTCCCAGCCTGCAGCGTAACATCCTCACCACTAGAGGCCCTGGAGAAGACCAGCTGGGTCTTAGACTCCGCGCCCTGGGGAATCTTGGCTCTCGCTTCCGTTGGGATCCCGGTTGTGCTCCTCTGGTCCCGCTTTCCACAACCACCCAGTTTCCTATCCGCAGAAGCCAGCCATAGGGTTCACTACCTCGCGGTGCACTCCTGTCCCCCTACGGTGTGCATCTGTCACCTGGCCACAGGTGACCCTGACAATATGAAAGTGTGAGATTTACAAATTTATATATTTGTCTTGTATTGTGCTATTCCCAAAAAAAATTTTAGGGCATTTTTTTTTTTAATAGCATTTTCTGTATTGCTGTAGGTGTGAGATACACAGTTTCCATACTGTGGGTGTATTGTGCTCTTGCAAAAAGACCCATTTAGGGCAAAAAAATGAAAAATTGCAGTGTTTTCTGAATATATGCAAGTGTGAGATTTACAAATTTATATATTTTTCTTGTATTGTGCTATTCCCCAGAAAATGTTTTAGGGCAAAAAGTTTTTTTTAATAGCATTTTCCGAATTGCTGTAGGTGTGAGATACACCCACAGTGTGCTCTTGCAAAAAGACCCATTTAGGGCAAAAAAAATATTGCAGTGTTTTCTGCATATATGCAAGTGTGAGATTTACAAATTTATATATTTGTCTTGTATTGTGCTATTCCCAATTTTTTTTTTAGGGCAAATATTTTTTTTTAATAGCATTTTCTGTATTGCTGTAAGTGTGAGATACACCGTTTCCATACTGTGGGTGTATTGTGCTCTTGCAAAAAGACCCATTTAGGGCAAAAAAAAAATTTGCTGTGTTTTCTGCATATATGCAAGTGTGAGATTTACAAATTTATATATTTTTCTTGTATTGTGCTATTCCCAAAAAAATGTTTTAGGGCAAAAACTTTTTTTTAATAGCATTTTCTGAATTGCTGTAGGTGTGAGATACACCCACAGTGTGCTCTTGCAAAAAGACCCATTTAGGGCAAAAAAAATTGCAGTGTTTTCTGCATATATGCAAGTGTGAGATTTACAAATTAATATATTTTTCTTGTATTGTGCTATTCCCCAAAAAATTTTAGGGCAATTTTTTTTTAATAGCATTTTCTGTATTGCTGTAGGTGTGAGATACACGGTTTCCATACTGTGGGTGTATTGTGCTCTTGCAAAAAGACCCATTTAGGGCAAAAAAAAATTGCAGTGTTTTCTGCATATATGCAAGTGTGAGATTTACAAATTTATATATTTGTCTTGTATTGTGCTATTCCCAAATTTTTTTTTAGGGCAAATATTTTTTTTAATAGCATTTTCTGTATTGCTGTAGGTGTGAGATACACCGTTTCCATACTGTGGGTGTATTGTGCTCTTGCAAAAAGACCCATTTAGGGCAAAAAAAAATTGCTGTGTTTTCTGCATATATACAAGTGTGAGATTTACACATTTATATATTTTTCTTGTATTGTGCTATTCCAAAAAAAATTAGGGTAAAAACTTTTTTTTAATAGCATTTTCTGTATTGCTGTAAGTGTGAAATACACCGTTTCCATACTGTGGCTGTATTGTGCTCTTGCAAAAAGACCCATGTAGGGCAAAAAAAATTGCAGTGTTTTCTGCATATATGCAAGTGTGAGATTTACAAATTTATATATTTGTCTTGTATTGTGCTATTCCAAAAAAAATTTTTTAGGGCAAAATTTTTTTTTTATAGCATTTTCTGTATTGCTGTAGGTGTGAGATACACCATTTCCATACTGTGGGTGTATTGTGCTCTTGCAAAAATACCTATTTAGGGCAAAAAATAAAAAATTTGCAGTGTTTTCTGCATATATGCAAGTGTGAGATTTACAAATTTATATATTTTTCTTGTATTTTGCTATTCCCAAAAATATTTTTTAGGGCAAAAACTTTTTTTTAATAGCATTTTCTGTATTGCTGTAGGTGTGAGATACACCGTTTCCATACGGTGGGTGTATTGTGCTCTTGCAAAAAGACCCATTTAGAGCAAAAAAAAATTGCAGTGTTTTCTGCATATATGCAAGTGTGAGATTTACAAATTTATATATTTGTCTTGTATTGTGCTATTGCCCAAAATGTTTTTTAGAGCAAAAACTTTTTTTTAACCCCTTCCTTACTGGGCACATATACCCCCTTCCTGCCCAGGCGAAATTTCAGCTTTCAGCACTGTCACGCTTTGAATGACAATTGCGCGGTCGTGCGACGTGGCTCCCAAACAAAATTGACGTCCTTTTTTTCGCACAAATAGAGCTTTCTTTTGGTGGTATTTGATCACCTCGGCGGTTTTTATTCTTTGCGCTATAAACAAAAATAGAGCGACAATTTTGAAAAAAAAGCAATATTTTTTGATTTTTGCTATAATAAATATCCCAATTTTTTTTTATATATATTTTTTTCCTCAGTTTAGGCCGATACGTATTCTTCTACATATTTTTGGTAAAAAAATCGCAATCAGCGTTTATTGATTGGTTTGCGCAAAAGTTATAGCGTTTACAAAATAGGGGGTAGTTTTATGGCATTTTTATATATATATATTTTTTATTAGTAATGGCGGCGATCAGTGATTTTTTTCGTGACTGCGACATTATGGCGGACACATCAGACACTTTTGACACTAATTTGGGACCATTCACATTTATACAGCGAACAGTGCTATAAATATGCACTGATTACTGTATAAATGTGACTGGCAGGGAAGGGGTTAACACTAGGGGGCAAGGAAGGGGTTAAATGTGTTCCCTATGTGTGATTGTTACTGTGGGGGGAGGGGACTGACTGGGGGAGGTGACCGATCTGTGTCCCTATGTACAAGGGACACAGCATCGGTCCCCTCTCCCTGACAGGACATGGATCTGTGTGTTTACACACACAGATCCATGTCCTTGTCTCTGTAACCGCCGATTGCGGGTGACTGGCGGACATCGCGGCCGCCAGGCACACGCATCGGCATCTCAGTGATGCGCCGGGCGCTCGCGCGCCCCCAGTGGCCAAATAGCGGAGGCCGTATATTAACGGCCTCCCGGCATTTGACAACCACCTTGCGGCCGTATATTCTCATACGGCGGGCGCGAGGTGGTAATAGCATTTTCTGTATTGCTGTAGATGTGAGATACACCGTTTCCATACTGTGGGTGTATTGTTTTCTTGCAAAAAGACCCATTTAGGGCAAAACAAATTGCAGTGTTTTCTGCATATATGCAAGTGTGAGATTTACAAATTTATATATTTTCCTTGTATTGTGCTATTCCCAAAAAAATAGGGCAATTTTTTTTTTTTTAATAGCATTTTCTGTATTGCTGTAGGTGTGAGATACACCATTTCCATACTGTGGGTGTATTGTGCTCTTGCAAAAAGACCTATTTAGGGCAAAAAATTTAAAAATTGCAGTGTTTTCTGCATATATGCAAGTGTGAGATTTACAAATTTATATATTTGTCTTGTATTGTGCTATTCCCCAAAAAATTTTTAGGGCCAAATTTTTTTTTTATAGCATTTTCTGTATTGCTGTAGGTGTGAGATACACCGTTTCCATACTGTGGGTGTATTGTGCTCTTGCAAAAAGACCCATTTAGGGCAAAAAAATTAAAAATTGCAGTGTTTTCTGCATATATGCAAGTGTGAGATTTACAAATTTATATATTTTTCTTGTTTTGTGCTATTCCCAAAAAAATGTTTTAGGGCAAAAAAAAATTTTAATAGCATTTTCTGAATTGCTGTAGGTGTGAGATACACCCACAGTGTGCTCTTGCAAAAAGACCCATTTAGGGCAAAAAAATTGCAGAGTTTTCTGCATATATGCAAGTGTGAGATTTACAAATTTATATATTTTTCTTGTATTGTGCTATTCCCAAAAATATTTTTTAGGTTAAAAACTTTTTTTTTAATAGCATTTTCTGTATTGCTGTAGGTGTGAGATACACCGTTTCCATACTGTGGGTGTATTGTTTTCTTGCAAAAAGACCCATTTAGGGCAATAAAAAAAATTGCAGTGTTTTCTGCATATATGCAAGTGTGAGATTTACAAATTTATATATTTTTCTTGTATTGTGCTATTCCCCAAAAAAAATTTAGGGCAAATTTTTTTTTTAATAGCATTTTCTGTATTGCTGTAGGTGTGAGATACACAGTTTCCATACTGTGGGTGTATTGTGCTCTTGCAAAAAGACCCATTTAGGGCACAAAAATAAAAAATTGCAGTGTTTTCTGCATATATGCAAGTGTGAGATTTACAAATTTATAGATTTTTCTTGTATTGTGCTATTCCCCAAAAAATGTTTTAGGGCAAAAACTTTTTTGTTAATAGCATTTTGTGAATTTCTGTAGGTGTGAGATACACCCACAGTGTGCTCTTGCAAAAAGACCCATTTAGGGCAAAAAAAATTGCAGTGTTTTCTGCATATATGCAAGTGTGAGATTTACAAATTTATATATTTTTCTTGTATTGTGCTATTCCCCAAAAAATTTTAGGGCAAAACTTTTTTTTTTCTTAATAGCATTTTCTGTATTGCTGTAGGTGTGAGATACACATTTTCCATACTGTGGGTGTATTGTGCTCTTGCAAAAAGACCCATTTAGGGCAAAAAAAAATTGCAGTGTTTTCTGCATATATGCAAGTGTGAGATTTACAAATTTATATATTTTTCTTGTATTGTGCTATTCCCCAAAAAATTTTTTAGGGCAAATTTTTTTTTTTAATAGCATGTTCTGTATTGCTGTAGGTGTGAGATACACCGTTTCCATACTGTGGGTGTATTGTGCTCTTGCAAAAAGACCCATTTAGGGCAAAAAATAAAAAATTGCAGTGTTTTCTGCATATATGCAAATGTGGGATTTTTTTTTTGTTCAATATATTTTTATTGAGAAAGATATATAAGCATCTCAATCAAATGAAGCACATTGGAACAGAGAGGGGTACACTGGGCGAACGTGTGAAAATAATCACTCATGAGTATAGTAGAGACATTAAGAGTGACCCAGCATACCAAAATTAAAATAACAATACAAAAAGCATAAAAAGAGAAACAAAAGGGGGGAGGAAGAGAGAAGTGCAAGAGAGGAAGGTGGGATGGGGGGGAGGGAGAAGAAGGAAGGGGGTTGGCACACATGGCAGCAAAAAAATTAATATTTGGCATGTGCTAACATTGAATTTAATCCTTATATAGAAATAAAATCCACAGCATTTACATAAAAAAGAGTGAAACATCAAGGACCTGGGTTGTTCAGGGGGAAGAAGAAAGTATGTCCTTATAACATTGGGTAGATAGGAAGGAGGACCACGGGGCCCAGGTTAGAGTAAATTGTTTGGTAGTGTCTCTCGCAATGTGGGTGAGGTCTTCCATGAGGTAAACGTCAGAGACTCTTTGCAGCCAACACTTAGTGGACGGAGATGTAGATTGACCCCAAAGCACAGGAATGAGAGCCTTAGTCGTGTTCAGAAGATGTGGAATCAGCGAGCGTTTATATCTACCTATTGACATTGAGGTAGCATGGAAGAGCACTGTCCAAGGATCCAAAGGGAACTTGATCTCAGTGATCTGGTGAATAAGGTCTATTACCGCGGACCAGTAAGGGCGAATGATCGGGCAGAACCACCAGATGTGAGCATGGGTGGCCTCCTCTCCGCAATTTCTCCAGCATAGCGGGGAGTTGGAAGGGAACATGCGGTTTAATTTAACAGGTGTATGATGCCATCTAGTGATGAGTTTGAAGTTAGAGTCAGCCATGGAAGAAGCTAGAGAGGAGGTATGCGTAAGAAGTAAAACTTTATCCTTTGTCTTATCTGTGAGAACAACACCCAGGTCACGCTCCCAACTGGTCAGATACTGCGGGTGGGTAGGATTTTGTAAGTTGATAAGCGCTTTGTAAAATAGGGCAATACCGTGGAGAGGGGGATCCTTATGAAGGAACACATGTTCAATGCCATTCAGATCTTGGATTCCCCGTAGTGGTTGGGGGAGTGTTTGAAGAAAGCAGCTCAGTTGATTATATCTCCACTTATCCATAAACTTTGATGGTCCATGGCCTAGTAGTTCAGACAAAGGTTTAAGTGTATTGGAGTTTAAAACATGGTGCAAGAGAAGGGGGCCTCCAGGCGACCAGGATTGGAAACCCGGGTCTAAGGATCCTGGTACAAAGTAGTTATGATTCAGGAGAGGAGTTAGCGGGGAGTTATAAGGCCATAAGAATTTCCTATGAAGGCCATCCCAGACGTCTAGAGAGGATACGGTAATAGGTGAGGTATTGTGGCCGAGGGTTCTAAAAGATCGTGGTATCCACGGAGCAGAGGAAAGGTCAGAGTCACATAGGGCATATTCCAGCTGTACCCAGAGTTTAGAAGCAAAGGCATATTTCCAATCTGCTATACGTGACAGAATGACAGCATGATAATAAGTCCTAAAATCGGGCAGGGATAGTCCCCCAGAGCGCTTGGTCCGAAATAGGACCTTCCTAGAGACTCTGGGGTGACCATCCCTCCAAATAAAGCGGGTAACCATGGTCTGCAATAAAGTAAAGAAGCCTACAGGAATCTTTAAGGGAATCATTTGAAGGATAAAGAGAACGTGGGGAAGTATGTTCATCTTAACTATGTTCACCTTACCTAGCCATGAATGTGAGAGGGAGGACCATTTTCTGAGGTCAGCTCTTATGTTATTAAGAAGAGGAATATAGTTATATCTAAAAAGGGAGTGGAGGTGAGGAGTTAAGTATATGCCAAGGTATTTCATGCGTGAGGTTTCCCAACGAAAGGGAAATAGGGGCTTCAGCTGATCAACTACTGGTTGAGGTACCGAAATATTCAGAATTTCAGATTTTGACAGATTAATTTTAAAATTGGATAGCATTTGGAAGGTAGAGAATTCCGACATCAAGTTAGGTAATGAAATGCGTGGTTGTTGAACAAAAAATAGGATGTCGTCAGCATAGGCTGCGTATTTATTGGGATCTACAACCAACTTGAATGCCATGTATATTTCTATTATGTCTAATTGTGGCCAGAAAGGGTTCCAGAGAGATAGCAAAAAGGAGAGGAGATAAAGGACAACCTTGTCTTGTTCCATTATGTAGTGTAAATGGGTCGCTCAAGGAGCCATTAATCCGAATCTGCGCAGTAGAGTAGAGAGAAGAAATACAATGAAACATTCTGGGGCCCAAACCGAAATAGCGGAGAGTGGTTTTGAGGTAGCCCCAGTCCACCCTGTCAAACGCCTTTTCGGCGTCCGTAGAAAGGAGGAGGGTGGACCGGGAGCACCTACGCACATAGTGGATCAGGGACAAAGCGCGTAGCGAGTTGTCCCTGGCCTCTCTGTTAGGGATAAATCCAGTTTGATCAGCCGAAACCCATTGGGATAGAAAGGGAAGTAGCCTGTTAGCCAAAACCTTGGAATAGAGTTTAGTGTCGATGTTTAAGAGGGAAATAGGTCTATAACTACTGCACAGAGTGGGATCTTTGTCAGATTTGGGGATAACAGTAATATGAGCGGATAGTGATTCCGGACGAAGGCCAGATTTGAGGGAGATGGAATTTGCATATGCCGTAAGATGAGGAAGAAGGATGTCACTAAAGGTTTTGTAGTATAACACGGTGAAACCATCAGGGCCGGGGGCCTTACCTGAGGGGGAGAATTTAAGAGCGTGTTGAATAGTGATGAGCCGAACACCCCCGGGTTCGGTTCGCACCAGAACCCGCGAACGGACCGAAAGTTCGTACGAACATTAGAACCCTATTAAATACAATGGATGCGAACGTTCGAATTCTAAAGTGCTAATTATAACAACTATTATGCATGTTATTGTCCTAAAAAGGGTTTGGGAACCCGGGTTCTGCACCAGGGGACATGTATCAATGCAAAAAGAAGTTTTAAAAACGGTCGTTTTTCGGGAGCAGCCATTTTAATGATGCATAAAGTGAAAAAAAAAGTCAAATATTCCTTTAAATATCGTACCTGGGGGGTGTCTAAAGTATGCCTGTGAAGTGCCACGTGTTTCCCGTGTTTAGAACTGTCCCTGCACAAAATGACACTTCTAAAGGAAAAAAAAGCCATTTAAAACTGCTTGCGGCTTTAATGTAATGTCTGGTCCCGGTAATATGGATGAAAATCTTTAAGAAAAATGGCATAGCTACCCCATGACCCCCCCCCCCTACCCCAGCCCATTACCAGCCCCTTTGGGTCTTGTATGGATATTAAGGGGAACCCCGCACATAAAATAAAAAAGGCCCTATATACTCTGAACAGCCGTATACAGGCGGTGCATACAAGACAGGGACTGTAGGTTTGTTCTTATGTAGAATCTGTTTGTAATTTTGAACAGGTACATTGTTGAAGTGTAGCTCCAGCCCAAAAATCTATTTTTAAACTTTTTGGAAAACATAGGTAAGGGTTATCACCCCTGTAACATTTGTTTTGCTGTCTGTGCCCCTGTTCAGAACATTTCACCTCACTTTCCGTCCCAATGTCAACTGTTTTTGAAATGTGGTGTTTTTCTTGAAACAAGGATTGCTGATAAAGCATCAGTACAGAGGAGACACCTTTCTCCCATATTTATTCTTACAGGAGAGAATTTTCCTTCCTAGGGGTAGATTTCCTCTCACTTCCTGTTGTCTTCTTGCGTTTGCAAGTAGGAGTCGTTTGTAAGTTGGATGTTTGAAAGTAGGGACCTGCCGTATATACTCTGCAGAAATAGGCTCCTTAGTTGTTGGTGTTGGCACAACACTGTAAGCACTCACAGTTACTCTTGGTTGGTGCTGGAACGCCCTGCTGTCAACTATTATATCAGGAATTTTAATTACATATAATTGTTGAACAGTGGTAGTAAAAATTGGGCCTTTGATGGTGGTGCTGGTGCCACAACACTGTAAGCCCTGACAGTTACTCTTGGTGGGTGCAGCAATGGGCCCTGCTGTGAATTATTAGATCAAGAATTGTAATTGCATGCCCCTGTTGAACAGGGGCTGAAAAATTGGGCCTTTCGTGGTGGTGGTGGTGGTGTTGCCACAACACTGTAAGCCCTCAGAGTTACTCTTGGTGGGTGCAGCAATGGGCCCTGCTGTGAATTATTAGATCAAGAATTGTAATTGCATGCCCCTGTTGAACAGGGGCTGAAAAATTGGGCCTTTCGTGGTGGTGGTGGTGGTGGTGGCGTTGCCACAACACTGTAAGCCCTCAGAGTTACTCTTGGTGGGTGCAGCAATGGGCCCTGCTGTGAATTATTAGATCAAGAATTGTAATTGCATGCCCCTGTTGAACAGGGGCTGAAAAATTGGGCCTTAGGCACTGGTGGCACAACACTACAACCCCTCACAGATACATTACTTGGAGCACAGCAATGAGCCCTGTTGCAAAGTATTGCTTCAAAAATTGTAATGACACGCCCCTGTTAAACAGGGGCTGAAAAATTGGGCCTTAGGCACTGGTGCCACAACACTCCAACCCCTCACAGATACTGTACTTGGAGCACAGCAATGAGCCCTATGGCAAATTATTGCTAAAAAAATTGTAATTACACGCCCCTGTAAAACAGGGGCTGAAAAATTGGGCCTTAGCCACTGGTGGCGGCACCCATAAACAAAAATGATCTTCCAAGCTATCATCATCAATCGTATCATTGAGGACTCGGAGGAGGAGGATAGCCAGTCAACATAACAGCACAGGCACTCAGCATCAGCATCAGTCTTGAAGGGATGTGACATGTTAAAATCAATTAGTCTGTTATATCAGCATCAGGTGTGTGGTAGCTGGTGGTGATCCAAGACTGGTTCATCTTGATGAAAGTCAGTCGATCAACCGAGTCGGTGGACAGGCGCACCCTGTGATCCGTGACAAATCCTCCAGCAGCACTGAATGTGCGTTCCGAAAGAACGCTGGAGGCAGGACAGGCCAGTAGCTCAATTGCATACTGTGCAAGCTCTGGCCAGTGATCCATCCTCAAGACCCAGTAAGCCAGAGGATTTTCGGTGGGGAAGGTGTCCAAGTCTGACCTTGCCCCTAGATATTCCTGCACCATGTTTATCAGACGCTGGCGATGGTTGCTGGAACCGATCATACTTTGGGGCTGCGGACTAAAGAATTGTCTGAACGCATCGGTCAGACGGCCACCTTCCCCACCGCTCCTTCTTTGACTGGCCGAAGCCTCAGCAACTCGTTGTCCAGGACCAGGAGTTTGTAACCTCCCAGTCTCTGGGAACGCGTTGCACAGACCTTTCTGCAAGGCCTCCCAGAGTTGTCTCATCCTCTGCTCCCTCTGCGAAGGTAACATAAGGTCCGCAACCTTACCCTTGTACCGTGGATCAAGGAGAGTGGCCAGCCAGTAATGGTCCCTCTCCTTGATCCGAAGAATACGAGGATCCTTCCGCAGACTTTGCAGGATCAGGGAGGCCATGCAGCGTAGGTTTGCTGAGGCATTTGCTCCGGAGTCCTCTGGGTCACTAAGGACGACATGATCCGCAGCCACCTCCTCCCAGCCACGTACAAGTCCACTGGTTTCTTGGGACTGTAAATCATCCCTAAAAGACTGCTGCTGATGATGCTGAGTGCCAGCCTCCACCTCCATGCTGACACAATCCTCCTCCTCCTCCTCCTCCTCTTCCTCTTCCTGTGCGATGGGTGGGACAGAAGGAACACTGTCTGGGTAAAGGGGGCCTTGAGAGGCAAGGAAGTCCTCCTCTTCCTGCCTCTGTTCTGCCTCAAGTGCCCTGTCCATTATTCCACACAGCGTGTGCTCCAACAGGTGGACAAGAGGTACAGTGTCACTGATGCATGCACTGTCACTGCTCACCATCCTCGTGGCCTCCTCAAATGGTGCCAGGACAGTGCATGCATCCCTGATCATGCCCCACTGGCGTGGAGAAAAAAAACCAAGCTCCCCTGACCCTGTCCTGGTGCCGTAGTCGCACAGGTACTCATTGATGGCCCTCTGCTGCGTGTGCAGCCGCTGCAGCATGGCCAACGTTGAGTTCCACCTGGTGGGCATGTCACATATAAGGCGGTTCTTGGGCAGGATCAACTCCTTTTGCAGCTCAGCCAGGCGAGCACTGGCATTATAAGATCTGCGGAAATGCACACAGACTTTCCTGGCCTGCCTCAGGACATCCTGTAAGCCCGGGTACCTGCCCAAGAACCGCTGCACCACCAGGTTAAGGACGTGAGCCACACAGGGCACATGGGTCAGTTGTCCCTGTCGGAGGGCGGAGAGGAGGTTGGTGCCATTGTCGCAAACCACCATTCCTGGCTTAAGCTGGCGTGGCGTCAACCACCTCTCGGCCTGGCCCTGCAGAGCAGACAGGACCTCTGCCCCAGTGTGGCTTCTGTCCCCCAAACACACCAGCGCAAGCACGGCATGGCATCTTTTTGCCTGCGTACTTGCGTAGCCCCCTGAACGGCTACGGAGCACCGCTGGTTCATAGGACAAACCACAGGAAGAGGCCATGGAGGAAGAAGAAGAGGAGGGGTGGAGGAGAGAGGTGTGTCACAACCAGTAGTAGCATTTTGGAGGCGTGGCGGTGGAACAACCTCCAACACTACTGCACCTTGTCCTGCATCCTTCCCAGCTGCCAAAAGAGTGACCCAATGGGCCGTGAAAGAAAGGTAACGTCCCTGTCCATGCCTGCTGGACCATGAGTCAGCGGTAATATGCACCTTACCGCTGACCGCCCTGTCCAGCGAGGCCAAGACATTGCCTTCCACATGCCGGTAGAGAGCCGGAATAGCCTTCCGTGAGAAAAAGTGGCGTTTGGGAACCTGCCACTGAGGAACCGCACATTGCACAAACTCACGGAAGGGGGCCGAGTCTACCAACTGAAAAGGCAGCAGTTGAAGCGCTAGCAATTTAGCCAAGCTAGCATTCAACCGCTGGGCATGTGGATGGCTGGGAGTGAACTTCTTTCGACGGTCCAGCAGCTGGGGCAGGGAAATTTGCCTGCTAGAATCGGACGTCGGTGTACTGCTAGCAGAGTGGCCGCAAGTACTTGGCTGTGACACACCTAATTCTACACCTTCATTCCTCTCAGTGCATGTTTCAGAGGACTGAAGTTATAGTGGGGTTGGAGATCCCAGCTGATGCGGTGCAAGGAGAGGTCCGCTTTGTTCTTTGGTGTGGGTCTTTGAGGTAGGCTTGCCAACGAGCTGCATGGCAGGTCAACATATGTCTGGTCAGGCATGTGGTACCCAAGCGGCTGATGTTTTGGCCACGCGATATACGCTTGAGACATATGTTGCAAACAGCAGCTGTGCGATCTGATGCACTAGCCTCAAAAAAGGCCCACAGCAAGGAACTTTTTGAATGACGGGCAGAGGCAGCGCCCTGCACAGGCGGAGCTCTGTGGTGTGATTCCGTCCGTGTACTGCCCTTACGCTGGCCACCAAAGGGCATCCTGCCTCGTTGGAGATGTGCCTCCTCCTCATCCTCCTCCTCCTCCTCTCTCCTATTAGGCACCCACGTGGAGTCAGTGACCTCATCATCCCCTCCCTCCTCATCACTGGAGCCAATCTGGCAGTATGCTGCAGCTGCTGGAACATGACTGCCAGATTGGTGTCCTTCTTGAGCATCCCCTCTGTCTGCTCTCACGCTACTGCCTTCCTGTAGCTGGGTTTCATCATCAGACCCTTCGAAACGCTGGGCATCCTCCTGGAGCATGTACCCAACACTGTGCTCAAACAGTTCGGGGGACTCCTCAGGAGGAGGACATGGTGGATCTAGGGAAGGAGTGACTGATGATGAGTCTGACATTGATACCAGGGAAGAGGACGCTTTGGCAGCTGCTTTGCCAGTACCCTGAGCCTGGGTGAGAGAGGATGAGGAGGAGGAGGAGGGCTTGGTCATCCACTCTACCAAGTCTTCGGCATGATGTGGCTCAACATGTCCAGCTGCCGAAAACAAGGACAAGCGTGTCCCATGGCCATGTGCTGATGACAATGCACCGCGTCCACGACCAGCACTGTTGCCCCCAGACACAGAGCCTGCTTGCCCTCTTTTATTGCCTCCTGACTGTCTGCCTCTCCTTGTTTGCCTTCCAGACATTCTAATAGATGGCCTGCAGGGAGATGGGAAAAAAGCAATAAGGGTTACCTTCAGGTGTCCTTCTCTGTCCCTTTACTTAAGGATTTCTAAATATGGTTGAGGATTATTGCTTTTGCACAGAATAGCACAACGACAATTTCCCTGACTGTCCAAAAAACAAGGATTTCAAAGATGGTTGATGAGGAATGCTTTGGCACACTATAGCACAAGGAGAATTCCCCTCACTTTCCTTCTTTGTCCCTAGAAACAAGGACTGGCACAGTGAAAGAAACTGACACTCTCCCTACCTACAGTTTTCTGTCCCTAGAAAAAATGTTTTTTTAAAGCACACTATAGCACAAGGAGAAATCCCCTCACTTTCCTTCTTTGTCCCTAGAAACAAGGACTGGCACAGTGAAAGAAACTGACACTCTCCCTACCTACAGTTTTCT
Source organism: Rana muscosa (assembly GCA_029206835.1). Classification (NCBI taxonomy): domain Eukaryota; kingdom Metazoa; phylum Chordata; class Amphibia; order Anura; family Ranidae; genus Rana; species Rana muscosa. Next base: position 1,137,154,936 of record CM055122.1, read on the forward strand.
GTCCCTAGAAAAAATGTTTTTTTAAAGCACACTATAGCACAAGGAGAAATCCCCTCACTTTCCTTCTTTGTCCCTAGAAACAAGGACTGGCACAGTGAAAGAAACTGACACTCTCCCTACCTACAGTTTTCTGTCCCTAGAAAAAAATGTTTTTTTAAAGCACACTATAGCACAAGGAGAAATCCCCTCACTTTCCTTCTTTGTCCCTAGAAAGAAGGACTGGCACAGTGAAAGAAACTGACACTCTCCCTACCTACAGTTTTCTGTCCCTAGAAAAAATGTTTTTTTAAAGCACACTATAGCACAAGGAGAAATCCCCTCACTTTCCTTCTTTGTCCCTAGAAACAAGGACTGGCACAGTGAAAGAAACTGACACTCTCCCTACCTACAGTTTTCTGTCCCTAGAAAAAATGTTTTTTTAAAGCACACTATAGCACAAGGAGAAATCCCCTCACTTTCCTTCTTTGTCCCTAGAAACAAGGACTGGCACAGTGAAAGAAACTGACACTCTCCCTACCTACAGTTTTCTGTCCCTAGAAAAAATGTTTTTTTAAAGCACACTATAGCACAAGGAGAAATCCCCTCACTTTCCTTCTTTGTCCCTAGAAACAAGGACTGGCACAGTGAAAGAAACTGACACTCTCCCTACCTACAGTTTTCTGTCCCTAGAAAAAATGTTTTTTTAAAGCACACTATAGCACAAGGAGAAATCCCCTCACTTTCCTTCTTTGTCCCTAGAAACAAGGACTGGCACAGTGAAAGAAACTAACACTCTCCCTACCTACAGTTTTCTGTCCCTAGAAAAATTTTTTTTTTAAAGCACACTATAGCACAAGGAGAAATCCCCTCACTTTCCTTCTTTGTCCCTAGAAACAAGGACTGGCACAGTGAAAGAAACTAACACTCTCCCTACCTACAGTTTTCTGTCCCTAGAAAAAATGTTTTTTTAAAGCACACTATAGCACAAGGAGAAATCCCCTCACTTTCCTTCTTTGTCCCTAGAAACAAGGACTGGCACAGTGAAAGAAACTGACACTCTCCCTACCTACAGTTTTCTGTCCCTAGAAAAAATGTTTTTTTAAAGCACACTATAGCACAAGGAGAAATCCCCTCACTTTCCTTCTTTGTCCCTAGAAACAAGGACTGGCACAGTGAAAGAAACTGACACTCTCCCTACCTACAGTTTTCTGTCCCTAGAAAACATGTTTTTTTAAAGCACACTATAGCACAAGGAGAAATCCCCTCACTTTCCTTCTTTGTCCCTAGAAACAAGGACTGGCACAGTGAAAGAAACTGACACTCTCCCTACCTACAGTTTCTGTCCCTAGAAAAAATGTTTTTTTAAAGCACACTATAGCACAAGGAGAAATCCCCTCACTTTCCTTCTTTGTCCCTAGAAACAAGGACTGGCACAGTGAAAGAAACTGACACTCTCCCTACCTATCCTTCTCTTTCCCTAAACTAAAGGAATCCAGGTTAAGCAAGAAAGAAATAAATGTCACTGTCCCTGCCTATGCTTGTCTTTCCCTGCTCCGGAACACACTACACTAGGCCGCCGTGCTGGCGGCCTTTTATAGTGTGGGGCGTGTACTAAACACCCTCAGCAATAATTGGCCACAGGCATCCTGCCTGTGGCCAATCATTGCTCTCCTCGCTGCCGGCGCTGTGATTGGCCAAGCATGCGGGGTCACAGTGCATGCTTGGCCAATCACAGCGCCTGGATGACACTGCGATGGCGTAGTGCATTGTGGGCCGTTCGCGTCACTCGAATTTGGCGCGAACGGCCCAAATCGTTCGATCTTCGTCGAACGATCGAACAGCCGATGTTCGAGTCGAACGTATGTTCGACTCGAACACGAAGCTCATCCCTAGTGTTGAAATTCCTCAGTGGAAAAATCAGCTTCTAATCCAGCGAGTGCTGACTTCGACAACTTGGGGAGGCCGGCCTCTCTGAGATAAGAGAGTATACGTTTACGTTTTTCCGACAGTGGTAGAGAGGCCAGGCCACCCTCCACACCGTATAGGTCAGCATAAAACTCCCGGAAGGCTTTCGAAATTTGAGGGGTGGTGTGGACTAGTTCTCCTGTTGGTAATTTTATTTTGGGAATGAAGGATAGAGTTTTTCGGGCCGTGAGGGATCTAGCCAACTGTCTACCTGGTTTATTACCCCATTTGTATATTTTCTGGGAAACAGAATGAAATTTCCGCTTGGTTTCAAGATTGAGGAGAGTTTTAAGCTCCTCTCTCTGAAGGGCGAGGGCCTCGAGATGTGAGATATGTAAAGAAAGTTTATGCTTTTTCTCTAGGTCAGCAATCCGCTGTAGGACCTGTTTAAGCTGTTGCCCGTGCTCTCTCTTTCTCCTCGCGCCCAATTCAATAAGAATACCCCTCATGGAGGCCTTATGCGCCTCCCACAAAACAGAGGGGGAGGTGTCCGAGGTTGTGTTTTCTTTGAAATATTGAGCCAAGGTATTAGATAACATGGAGACCTCTGTTGGATTAGAAATGAGAAAGTCATTGAGCTTCCAGTTATTGGGGCGAGGAGGCAGATCGGGCACGTCCAAGCAAATGGAAACAGGGGCATGGTCGGAAAGGGTAGCAACACCAATGTGGGCTGAGCGGAGAAAAGGCAGGTGAAAGTGATCAAGGAAGATGTTATCAATTCTAGAGTAAGAGTTGTGCGTTTTAGAGAAGTGGGAGTAGTCCTTTTCTTTAGGGTGCATGAGACGCCAAACGTCCATAAGCTGAAGATCTAGGAGGTTTTTTTTGACCTGAGCTAATCTTTTAAATGGGATACCCGAGCGGCCTTGGGAGGTATCCATAATGGGATCCAGAGGTATATTTATATCTCCAGCCAAAACTATCATACCCTCAGCAAAATGGGATAGTTTCGTGAGTATATGATTAAGGAAAACAGGTTGATTGTGGTTGGGGCAATAAATGTTTGCTAGAGTACATCTAGTATTGCCTATAAACCCCTTTACAAAAAGGAAGCGACCATGATCATCCGCTAACATGTCTGAAAACCGAAATGAAGCACTCTTGCTGAGTCCAATAGCCACTCCCTTGGCTTTGTTAGTGTCAGACAGGCTATAATACCATTGTGGAAAATACTGTGAGTATAATTTAACTGACGTTGTATGGGTCAAATAGGTTTCTTGGAGGAAGGCAATAGAGCAAGCAGAGTTCTTCAATTCCCGTAACACTTTATGTCTCTTTGCGGGGACACAGAGGCCTCTAACATTGTACGAGAGAATCTTCAGAGTAGCCATATCATCAGCAAAGAGTGGATCAATAAAACATATAGCCAAGCGTGCCAACAAAACAGAGAAGGGAGGGGGGACAGGAAGGAGAGAAGGGGAAGGAGAAAAGTCAGAAAAAAAGAGAAAGAGGAAATAAGACATACATGAAGAACAGTAGAACAACCATTATAACGATTGGGAATGGTATCAAAATCACGCAGCGGTCTGCGGTGGTCCCAGTGGGGATGAGGGGAGCAGGCAACCAGGAAGGGTTGCAGACAAAGATCAAGAAGAAAAGATAAATTGCCAACTCCCACCAACCCCAAGAGGAGAGGGGCAGAGAACGGACTCCTTTGTGGAGGCATGGATTAGGAGCATAAAGCCCCGTCAGCTAACGGCCTGTAAAATAGTAAGAAACATTGATGATACCAGCAATGGTCAGGACAAATATGCACATAGACATAACAACAGGTCCTCAACAAAAAACGAAAACAGAGGATGATTAATAGGGTTAATTAAACCTTTGGCCTAAAAGATGACACCATCATAACCAAGGTATAGTCAAGGAAGGTGAGTGTGGGCAGTAAGACGCCTCATCCATTTTTCTGAGATGAGCCAGGATTGGAGACACACCCTTGCTTGGCTGGGGTTTTCCGCCAACGAGGGGAACAGGAAGCGGAAAAGGTGGGTATAGTATTCTGCAAGCCCGGTAACTCCGTGTGCGGCAAATTGAGATCCTGTAGGAAGGTAGGTAGGTCTTCGTGGAACCGCAGAGTTGAAGAGCGACCGTTTTTAGTAGCAATTAAGCATGCAGGAAAACCCCATCTGTAAGTAGTCCCGTCACCCCGCAGATGCTCCAAAAGAGGTTTTAAAGCCCTGCGGCGATCAAGGGTCTCCTTGGCTATGTCAGGAAAGATGCTAAGGGTAGCTCCATCAAAGTCAATTTTAGGAGTGTTCCGCAGTTTGATCATGATGGCGTTTTTGTCTTCATAGTAGTGGAGGCGACAAATCACATCCCTGGGTTGGTCAGAGGAGAAGTTACGAGGTCTCAGAGCGCGGTGAACTCTGTCAAAACGCAGAGGGTCAGTAACTGAGTTGCCTAATATGGTATTAAGGATGCCACGGATCGAGGGTTCCAGGTCGTTATCTCTGGTCGCTTCTGGCAGTCCTCTTATACGTAGGTTATTTCTACGATTGCGATTTTCGAGGTCCTCGAGCTTGTATAATGAGGCTCTGTGAGCATATGCTAATTGAGTAACAGTCTCTTGCAGTTCTTTAATGGCCACCTCTTGTGAGTCTTGGCGTTGTTCTGTCTCCTCAACTCTGACGAGCAAATGTGCCATGTCCGCCCTAACCGCGGAAATTTCCTTTTTGATAGATTTTTCCATATTGTGAAACATACCCGCCATTTCTTTTTTGAGTTCACTCAACAAAGAAGACATGTCAGAACCTGTGGGGGAGCCGGGGTCCTCCATCAACTCCGAGCCGCAGGATGAGGCCGGAGAGCTTTCACGGGCGGAGGCCGCATGTGAGGCTGGGGATATAAGAGATCGTGAGGCTCTGGTCTTGTTAACCCGAGTGCTGGGGCTTTCACGCTCCGAAGATAGAATCTTTTGATAGATTCGACAGTAGCTTGATGTAAGGTTGAGGATTTTGCAGAACATTTGATTATTGATGAACGGGAACTTGATCCCTTAGAAGGCATTGCTAGTTGTGTATGAGGCCGAGAGCTGAACGGGGCTCGATTTAAGTGCTTGTCATCAGTGCCATGTGTGGTTCAGCTGCACCAGACCAGCAGGGGAAGCAAATATTTTAGGCGTAGGCGACTTAAGGATGTGCTAGACAGAGACCAGGGGGGTATAATGGCCGTAAATAAACTATAACCGTCAGCAGCCCAGGGTCAGGCAGGTCAGTAATAGTTTGTGGGCATAGGCAAAGCGGACTTCAGTGCCACTCTTAGTGGAGGCCGGTTAAATCCCTGTTGTGTATAGTCTTTGGGGTGAGGTGCACCAAGATGGCTGCCATAGCACCTAGTGGACCTGGGAGGGTGTAAGCAGAGAGTATCTATATATGGCCCCAGCAGATCCCTGCAGAGCAAGCAAGTGACAGGGGACTCCCGGCTCACCATGAATCAAGGAAGCCGAGCGGTGAGGGGCCGGAGGGGCCGTGGAGGGGATATGACACTGTCCTCGGGTGTAGCAAGATGGCTGCCGCACCTCCGTGAATAGGCCGAAGCCGCGGTCTCGAGTACAGGGCGAGGCAGGGTGTGGCGCTGACGGCCTCGGGTGGTGTGGCGGGTGAACTGGGGTCTAGCTAGTGGTAAGAGAGCCTGGATGCTAGTGGGCTGAAGTCCGATGCGGACCGCTAGGTACTCACTGCGCTCCGGAGGCCAGGCCACATCTGCGATTGTAGGCCGCAAGTCGTCAGGTCACACCGCTAGAAGCGATTTTCGTCTGTGACCTCCAGCTGCAGCGTGGGTGACAACGGAGGCTGGATGGTGTATGTGCCTCACAGGTCGCGGCCTTCGGATGCTGGTAGTGGCAGGGGATCCACAGGCCCCAAGATGGCGGAGGGCCCTGGGAGCGTGGAGCCAGTCACAGGCCCAAAGCGGAGCAAGGTGCTCAGAGTAAAAAAATAAATAAAAAAAACCTCCGGGGCAGCAGCAGGGAATGACCAGGGATTGATGCAGGCAGACCAGGGCCCAAATAGTGCAAATTAGGCAAAGGATGGAGGTAGATCAACGCTGGATGCCAGGAGCTCTGTAGCAGCACGTCTTCCCTGCTGCACGTCCGGACACGCCCCGCAAATGTAGGATTTACAAATTTATATATTTTTCTTGTATTGTGCAATTCCCAATTTTTTTTTTAGGGCAAAAACTTTTTTTTTAATAGCATTTTCTGTATTGCTGTAGGTGTGAGATACACCGTTTCCATACTGTGGGTGTATTGTGCTCTTGCAAAAAGACCAATTTAGGGCAAAATAAATTGCAGTGTTTTCTGCATATATGCAAGTGTGAGATTTACAAATTTATATATTTGTCTTGTATTGTGCTATTCCCAATTTTTTTTTTAGGGCAAATATTTTTTTTAATAGCATTTTCTGTATTGCTGTAGGTGTGAGATACACCGTTTCCATACTGTGGGTGTATTGTGCTCTTGCAAAAAGACCCATTTAGGGCAAAAAAAATTGAAGTGTTTTCTGCATATATGCAAGTGTGAGATTTACAAATTTATATATTTTTCTTGTATTGTGCTATTCCCCAAATTTTTTTTAGGGCAAAAACTTTTTTTAATAGCATTTTCTGTATTGCTGTAGGTGTGAGATACACCATTTCCATACTGTGGGTGTATTGTGCTCTTGCAAAAAGACCCATTTAGGGAAAAAAAAAGAAAATTGCAGTGTTTTCTGCATATATGCAAATGTGAGATTTACATATTTTTCTATTTTTCTTGTATTGTGCTATTCCCAAAAATATTTTTTAGGGCAAAAACTTTTTTTTTAATAGCATTTTCTGTATTGCTGTAGGTGTGAGATACACCGTTTCCATACTGTGGGTGTATTGTTTTCTTGCAAAAAGACCCATTTAGGGCAAAAAAAAATTGCAGTGTTTTCTGCATATATGCAAGTGTGAGATTTACAAATTTATATATTTTTCTTGTATTGTGCTATTCCCCCAAAAATGTTTTAGGGCAAAAACTTTTTTTTAATAGCATTTTCTGAATTGCTGTAGGTGTGAGATACACCCACAGTGTGCTCTTGCAAAAAGACCCATTTAGGGCAAAAAAATTGCAGTGTCTTCTGCATATATGCACGTGTGAGATTTACAAATTTATATATTTTTCTTGTATTGTGCTATTCCAAAATTTTTTTTAGGGCAAAACCTTTTTTTTTAATAGCATTTTCTGTATTGCTGTAGGTGTGAGATACACCGTTTCCATACTGTGGGTGTATTGTGCTCTTGCAAAAAGACCCATTTAGGGCAAAAAAAATTGCAGTGTTTTCTGCATATATGCAAGTGTGAGATTTACAAATTTATATATTTTTCTTGTATTGTGCTATTCCAAAAAAAAATTAGGGCAAAAACTTTTTTTAATAGCATTTTCTGTATTGCTGTAGGTGTGAAATACACCGTTTCCATACTGTGGCTGTATTGTGCTCTTGCAAAAAGACCCATTTAGGGCAAAAAAAAAATTGCAGTGTTTTCTGCATATATGCAAGTGTGAGATTTACAAATTTATATATTTTTCTTGTATTGTGCTATTCCCAAATTTTTTTTTTAGGGCAAAAACTTTTTTTTTAATAGCATTTTCTGTATTGCTGTAGGTGTGAGATACACCGTTTCCATACGGTGGGTGTATTGTGCTCTTGCAAAAAGACCCATTTAGAGCAAAAAAAATTGCAGTGTTTTCTGCATATATGCAAGTGTGAGATTTACAAATTTATATATTTGTCTTGTATTGTGCTATTCCCCAAAAATTTTTACAGCAAAAACTTTTTTTAATATCATTTTCTGTATTGCTGTAGGTGTGAGATACACCGTTTCCATACTGTGGGTGTATTGTGCTCTTGCAAAAAGACCCATTTAGGGCAAAAAAATGGCAGTGTTTTCTGCATATATGCAAGTGTGAAATTTACAAATGTATTAATTTTTCTTGTATTGTGATATTCCCCCAAAAATGTTTTAGGGCAAAAAAAAATTTTTTTAATAGCATTTTCTGTATTGCTGTAGGTGTGAGATACACTGTTTCCATGCTGTGGGTGTATTGTGCTCTTGCAAAAAGACACATTTAGTGTTTTCTGCATATATGCAAGTGTGAGATTTACAAATTTATATATTTTTCTTGTATTGTGCTATTCCAAAAAAAAATTTGGGCAAAAACTTTTTTTTAATAGCTTTTTCTGTATTGCTGTAGGTGTGAGATACACCATTTCCATACTGTGGGTGTATAAAGCTCTTGCAAAAAGACCCATTTAGGGCAAAAAAATTGCAGTATTTTCTGCATATATGCAAGTGTGAGATTTACAAATTTATATATTTTTCTTGTATTGTGCTATTCCAAAAAAAAATTTGGGCAAAAACTTTTTTTTAATAGAATTTTCTGAATTGCTGTAGGTGTGAGATACACCCACAGTGTGCTCTTGCAAAAAGACCCATTTAGGGCAAAAAAAATTACAGTGTCTTCTGCATATATGCAAGTGTGAGATTTACAAATTTATATATTTTTCTTGTATTGTGCTATTCGAAATTTTTTTTTAGGGCAAAAACGTTTTTTTAAATAGCATTTTCTGTATTGCTGTAGGTGTGAGATACACCGTTTCCATACTGTGGGTGTATTGTGCTCTTGCAAAAAGACCCATTTAGGGCAGAAAAAATTGCAGTGTTTTCTGCATATATGCAAGTGTGAGATTTACAAATTTATATATTTTTCTTGTATTGTGCTATTCCCCCCCAAAAAAATTAGGGCAAAAACTTTTTTTAATAGCATTTTCTGTATTGCTGTTGTGTGAGATACACCGTTTCCGTACTGTGGGTGTATTGTGCTCTTGCAAAAAGACCCATTTAGGGCAAAAAAAATTGCAGTGTTTTCTGCATATATGCAAGTGTGAGATTTAAAAATTTATATATTTGTCTTGTATTGTGCTATTCCCCAAAAAAAATTTAGGGCAATTTTTTTTAATAGGATTTTCTGTATTGCTGTAGGTGTGAGATACACCGTTTCCATACTGTGGGTGTATTGTGCTCTTGCAAAAAGACCCATTTAGGGCAACTAAAAAAATTTCAGTGTTTTCTGCATATATGCAAGTGTGAGATTTACAAATTTATATATTTTTCTTGTATTGTGCTATTCCAAAAAAAATTTTAGGGCAATTTTTTTTTAATAGCATTTTCTGTATAGCTGTAGGTGTGAGATACACCGTTTCCGTACTGTGGGTGTATTGTGGTCTTGCAAAAAGACCCATTTAGGGGAAAAAAATTGCAGTGTTTTCTGCATCTATGCAAGTGTGGGATTTACAAATTTATATATTTTTCTTGTATTGTGCTATTCCCCAAAAAAATTTTTAGGGCTAAATTTTTTTTTAATAGCATTTTCTGTATTGCTGTAGATGTGAGATACACAATTTCCATACTGTGGATGTATTGTGCTCTTGCAAAAAGACCCATTTAGGGCAATAAAAAATTGCAGTGTTTTCTGCATATATGCAAGTGTGAGATTTACAATTTTATATATTTTTCTTGTATTGTGCTATTCCAAAAAAAAATTAGGTCAAAAACTTGTATTTAATAGCATTTTCTGTATTGCTGTAGGTGTGAGATACACCATTTCCATACTGTGGGTGTATTGTGCTCTTGCAAAAAGACCCATTTAGGGCAAAAAAAATAAAAAATGCAGTGTTTTCTGCATATATGCAAGTGTGAGATTTACAAATTTATATATTTGTCTTGTATTGTGCTATTCCCCAAATTTTTTTTTAGGGCAAAAACTTTTTTTTAATAGCATTTTCTGTATTGCTGTAGGTGTGAGATACACTGTTTCCATACTGTGGGTGTATTGTGCTCTTGCAAAAAGACCCATTTAGGGCAAAAAAAATTGCAGTGTTTTCTGCATATATGCAAGTGTGAAATTTACAAATTTATTAATTTTTCTTGTATTGTGATATTCCCCAAAAAATGTTTTAGGGCAAAAAAAAAATGTTATAATAGCATTTTCTGTATTGCTGTAGGTGTGAGATGCACTGTTTCCATGCTGTGGGTGTATTGTGCTCTTGCAAAAAGACACATTTAGTGTTTTCTGCATATATGCAAGTGTGAGATTTACAAATTTATATATTTTTCTTGTATTGTGCTATTCCAAAAAATTTTTTAGGGCAATTTTTTTTTAATAGCATTTTCTGTATAGCTGTAGGTGTGAGATACACCGTTTCCATACTGTGGGTGTATTGTGCTCTTGCAAAAAGACCCATTTAGGGCAAAAAAAAATTGCAGTGTTTTCTGCATCTATGCAAGTGTGGGATTTACAAATTTATATATTTTTCTTGTATTGTGCTATTCCCCCAAAAAATTTTTAGGGCTAATTTTTTTTTAATAGCATTTTCTGTATTGCTGTAGATGTGAGGTACACCATTTCCATACTGTGGGTGTATTGTGCTCTTGCAAAAAGACCCATTTAGGGCAAAAAAAATTTGCAGTGTTTTCTGCATATATGCAAGTGTGAGATTTACAAATTTATATATTTTTCTTGTATTGTGCTATTCCAAAAAAAAATTAGGGCAAAAACTTTTTTTAATAGCATTTTCTGTATTGCTGTAGGTGTGAGATACACCATTTCCATACTGTGGGTGTATTGTGCTCTTGCAAAAAGACCCATTTAGGGCAAAAAAAACTGCAGTGTTTTCTGCATATATGCAAGTGTGAGATTTACAAATTTATATATTTTTCTTGTATTGTGCTATTCCCCAAAAAAAATTTTAGGGCAAAATTTTTTTTTTAATAGCATTTTCTGTATTGCTTTAGGTGTGAGATACACGGTTTCCATACTGTGGGTGTATTGTGCTCTTGCAAAAAGACCCATTTAGGGCAAAATAAATTGCAGTGTTTTCTGCATATATGCAAGTGTGAGATTTAAAAATTCATATATTTTTCTTGTATTGTGCTATTCCAAAAAAAATAGGGCAAAAACTTTTTTTTAATAGCATTTTCTGTATTGCTGTAGGTGTGAAATACACAGTTTCCATACTGTGGCTGTATTGTGCTCTTGCAAAAAGACCCATTTAGGGAAAAAATTGCAGGGTTTTCTGCATATATGCAAGTGTGAGATTTACAAATTTATAAATTTTTCTTGTATTGTGCTATTGGCCAAAAATTATTTTTAGGGCAAAAACTTTTTTAATAGCATTTTCTGTATTGCTGTAGGTGTGAGATACACCATTTCCATACTGTGGGTGTATTGTGCTCTTGCAAAAAGACCCATTTAGGGCAAAAAATTAAAAATTTGCAGTGTTTTCTGCATATATGCAAGTGTGAGATTTACAAATTTATATATTTTTCTTGTATTTTGCTATTCCCCAAAAAAATTTTTAGGGCAATTTTTTTTTTTAATATCATTTTCTGTATTGCTGTAGGTGTGAGATACACCGTTTCCATACGGTGGGTGTATTGTGCTCTTGCAAAAAGACCCATTTAGAGCAAAAAAAATTGCAGTGTTTTCTGCATATATGCAAGTGTGAGATTTACAAATTTATATATTTGTCTTGTATTGTGCTATTCCCCCAAAAAAATTTTAGGGCAAAAACTTTTTTTTAATAGCATTTTCTGTATTGCTGTAGGTGTGAGATACACCGTTTCCATACTGTGGGTGTATTGTGCTCTTGCAAAAAGACCCATTTAGGGCAAAAAAAATGCAGTGTTTTCTGCATATATGCAAGTGTGAAATTTACGAATTTATTAATTTTTCTTGTATTGTGATATTCCCCAAAAAATGTTTTAGGGCAAAAAAAAAATGTTATAATAGCATGTTCTGTATTGCTGTAGGTGTGAGATACACTGTTTCCATGCTGTGGGTGTATTGTGCTCTTGCAAAAAGACACATTTAGTGTTTTCTGCATATATGCAAGTGTGAGATTTACAAATTTATATATTTTTCTTGTATTGTGCTATTCCAAAAAAAAATTAGGGCAAAAACTTTTTTTAATAGCATTTTCTGTATTGCTGTAGGTGTGAGATACACCATTTCCATACTGTGGGTGTATTGTGCTCTTGCAAAAAGACCCATTTAGAGCAAAAAAAATTGCAGTGTTTTCTGCATATATGCAAGTGTGAGATTTACAAATTTATATATTTGTCTTGTATTGTGCTATTCCAAAAAAAAATTTTAGGGCAATTTTTTTTAATAGCATTTTCTGTATTGCTGTAAGTGTGAGATACACCGTTTCCATACTGTGGGTGTATTGTGCTCTTGCAAAAAGACCCATTTAGGGCAAAATAAATTGCAGTGTTTTCTGCATATATGCAAGTGTGAGATTTAAAAATTCATATATTTTTCTTGTATTGTGCTATTCCAAAAAAAATAGGGCAAAAACTTTTTTTTAATAGCATTTTCTGTATTGCTGTAGGTGTGAAATACACAGTTTCCATACTGTGGCTGTATTGTGCTCTTGCAAAAAGACCCATTTAGGGAAAAAATTGCAGGGTTTTCTGCATATATGCAAGTGTGAGATTTACAAATTTATAAATTTTTCTTGTATTGTGCTATTGGCCAAAAATTATTTTTAGGGCAAAAACTTTTTTAATAGCATTTTCTGTATTGCTGTAGGTGTGAGATACACCATTTCCATACTGTGGGTGTATTGTGCTCTTGCAAAAAGACCCATTTAGGGCAAAAAATTAAAAATTTGCAGTGTTTTCTGCATATATGCAAGTGTGAGATTTACAAATTTATATATTTTTCTTGTATTTTGCTATTCCCCAAAAAAATTTTTAGGGCAATTTTTTTTTTTAATATCATTTTCTGTATTGCTGTAGGTGTGAGATACACCGTTTCCATACGGTGGGTGTATTGTGCTCTTGCAAAAAGACCCATTTAGAGCAAAAAAAATTGCAGTGTTTTCTGCATATATGCAAGTGTGAGATTTACAAATTTATATATTTGTCTTGTATTGTGCTATTCCCCCAAAAAATTTTTAGGGCAAAAACTTTTTTTTAATAGCATTTTCTGTATTGCTGTAGGTGTGAGATACACCGTTTCCATACTGTGGGTGTATTGTGCTCTTGCAAAAAGACCCATTTAGGGCAAAAAAAATTGCAGTGTTTTCTGCATATATGCAAGTGTGAAATTTACGAATTTATTAATTTTTCTTGTATTGTGATATTCCCCAAAAAATGTTTTAGGGCAAAAAAAAATTGTTATAATAGCATGTTCTGTATTGCTGTAGGTGTGAGATACACTGTTTCCATGCTGTGGGTGTATTGTGCTCTTGCAAAAAGACACATTTAGTGTTTTCTGCATATATGCAAGTGTGAGATTTACAAATTTATATATTTTTCTTGTATTGTGCTATTCCAAAAAAAAATTAGGGCAAAAACTTTTTTTAATAGCATTTTCTGTATTGCTGTAGGTGTGAGATACACCATTTCCATACTGTGGGTGTATTGTGCTCTTGCAAAAAGACCCATTTAGAGCAAAAAAAATTGCAGTGTTTTCTGCATATATGCAAGTGTGAGATTTACAAATTTATATATTTGTCTTGTATTGTGCTATTCCAAAAAAAAATTTTAGGGCAATTTTTTTTTTAATAGCATTTTCTGTATTGCTGTAAGTGTGAGATACACCGTTTCCATACTGTGGGTGTATTGTGCTCTTGCAAAAAGACCCATTTAGGGCAAAAAAATTGCAGTGTTTTCTGCATATATGCAAGTGTGAGATTTACAAATTTATATATTTTTCTTGTATTGTGCTATTCCAAATTTATTTTTTAGGGCAAAAACTTTTTTAACAGCATTTTCTGTATTGCTGTAGGTGTGAGATACACCATTTCCATACTGTGGGTGTATTGTGCTCTTTCAAAAAGACCCATTTAGGGTAGAAAAAAATTGCAGTGTTTTCTGCATCTATGCAAGTGTGGGATTTACAAATTTATATATTTTTCTTGTATTGTGCTATTCCAAAAAAAGAATTTTAGGTCAATTTTTTTTAATAGCATTTTCTGTATTGCTGTAGGTGTGAGATACACCGTTTCCATACTGTGGGTGTATTGTGCTCTAGCAAAAAGACCCATTTAGGGCAAAAAAAAATTGCAGTGTTTTTGCTGCATATATGCAAGTGTGAGTTTTACAAATTTATATATTTTTCGTGTATTGTGCTATTCCAAAATAAATGTTTTAGGGCAAAAACTTTTTTTTAATAGCATTTTCTGTATTGCTGTAGGTGTGAGATACACCATTTCCATACTGTGGGTGTATTGTGCTCTTGCAAAAAGACCCATTTAGAGCAAAAAAAATTGCAGTGTTTTCTGCATATATGCAAGTGTGAGATTTACAAATTTATATATTTTTCTTGTAGTGTGCTATTCCCCAAAAAAATTTTTATGGCAAAAACTTATTTTTTAATAGCATTTTCTGTATTGCTTTAGGTGTGAGATACACCATTTCCATACTGTGGGTGTATTGTGCTCTTGCAAAAAGACCCATTTAGGGCAAAAAATAAAAAATTGCAGTGTTTTCTGCATATATGCAAGTGTGAGATTTACTAATTTACATATTTGTCTTGTATTGTGCTATTCCAAAAAAAGAATTTTAGGTCAATTTTTTTTAATAGCATTTTCTGTATTGCTGTAGGTGTGAGATACACCGTTTCCATACTGTGGGTGTATTGTGCTCTTGCAAAAAGACCCATTTAGGGCAAAAAAAATTTGCAGTGTTTTTGCTGCATATATGCAAGTGTGAGTTTTACAAATTTATATATTTTTCGTGTATTGTGCTATTCCAAAATAAATGTTTTAGGGCAAAAACTATTTTTTAATAGCATTTTCTGTATTGCTGTAGGTGTGAAATACACAGTTTCCATACTGTGGCTGTATTGTGCTCTTGCAAAAAGACCCATTTAGGGAAAAAAAGTTGCAGGGTTTTCTGCATATATGCAAGTGTGAGATTTACAAATTTATAAATTTTTCTTGTATTGTGCTATTGGGCAAAAATTTTTTTAGGGCAAAAACTTTTTTTTAATAGCATTTTCTGAATTGCTGTAGGTGTGAGATACACCATTTCCATACTGTGGGTGTATTGTGCTCTTGCAAAAAGACCCATTTAGGGCAAAAAAATTAAAAATTTGCAGTGTTTTCTGCATATATGCAAGTGTGAGATTTACAAATGTATATATTTTTCTTGTATTTTGCTATTCCCCAAAAAAATTTTTAGGGCAATTTTTTTTTTAATAGCATTTTCTGTATTGCTATAGGTGTGAGATACACCGTTTCCATACGGTGGGTGTATTGTGCTCTTGCAAAAAGACCCATTTAGAGCAAAAAAAATTGCAGTGTTTTGCATATATGCAAGTGTGAGATTTACAAATTTATATATTTGTCTTGTATTGTGCTATTCCCCAAAAAATTTTTAGGGCAAAAACTTTTTTTTAATAGCATTTTCTGTATTGCTGTAGGTGTGAGATACACCGTTTCCATACTGTGGGTGTATTGTGCTCTTGCAAAAAGACCCATTTAGGGCAAAAAAAATTGCAGTGTTTTCTGCATATATGCAAGTGTGAAATTTACAAATTTATTAATTTTTCTTGTATTGTGATATTCCCCAAAAAATGTTTTAGGGCAAAAACTTTTTTTTAATAGCATTTTCTGTATTGCTGTAGGTGTGAGATACACTGTTTCCATGCTGTGGGTGTATTGTGCTCTTGCAAAAAGACACATTTAGTGTTTTCTGCATATATGCAAGTGTGAGATTTACAAATTTATATATTTTTCTTGTATTGTGCTATTCCAAAAAAAAATTAGGGCAAAAACTTTTTTAATAGCATTTTCTGTATTGCTGTAGGTGTGAGATACACCATTTCCATACTGTGGGTGTATTGTGCTCTTGCAAAAAGACCCATTTAGGGCAAAAAAAATTGCAGTGTTTTCTGCATATATGCAAGTGTGAGATTTACAAATTTATATATTTGTCTTGTATTGTGCTATTCCAAAAAAATTTTTTAGGGCAATTTTTTTTTTAATAGCATTTTCTGTATTGCTGTAAGTGTGAGATACACCGTTTCCATACTGTGGGTGTATTGTGCTCTTGCAAAAAGACCCATTTAGGGCAAAAAAATTGCAGTGTTTTCTGCATATATGCAAGTGTGAGATTTACAAATTTATATATTTTTCTTGTATTGTGCTATTCCAAAAAAAAAGTTTTAGGGCAAAAACTTTTTTTTAATAGCATTTTCTGAATTGCTGTAGGTGTGAGATACACTGTTTCCATACTGTGGGTTTATTGTGCTCTTGCAAAAAGACCCATTTAGGGCAAAAAAAATTGCAGTGTTTTCTGCATATATGCAAGTGTGAGATTTACAAATTTATATATTTTTCTGGTATTGTGCTATTCCAAAAAAAAACAATTAGGGCAAAAACTTTTTTTTAATAGCATTTTCTGTATTGCTGTAGGTGTGAAATACACAGTTTCCATACTGTGGCTGTATTGTGCTCTTGCAAAAAGACCCATTTAGGGCAAAAAAAAATTGCAGTGTTTTCTGCATATATGCAAGTGTGAGATTTACAAATTTATATATTTTTCTTGTATTGTGCTATTCCAAATTTTTTTTAGGGCAAAAACTTTTTTTTTAACAGCATTTTCTGTATTGCTGTAGGTGTGAGATACACCATTTCCATACTGTGGGTGTATTGTGCTCTTGCAAAAAGACCCATTTAGGGTAAAAAAAAATTGCAGTGTTTTCTGCATATATGCAAGTGTGAGATTTACAAATTTATATATTTTTCTTGTATTTTGCTATTCCAAAAAATATTTTTTAGGGCAAAACCTTTTTTTTTTAATAGCATTTTCTGTATTGCTGTAGATGTGAGATACACCGTTTCCATACGGTGGGTGTATTGTGCTCTTGCAAAAAGACCCATTTAGAGAAAAAAAAAGTGCAGTGTTTTCTGCATATATGCAAGTGTAAGATTTACAAATTTATATATTTGTCTTGTATTGTGCTATTCCCCCAAAAAATTTTTAGGGCAAAAACGTTATTTTAATAGCATTTTCTGTATTGCTGTAGGTGTGAGATACACCGTTTCCATACTGTGGGTGTATTGTGCTCTTGCAAAAAGACCCATTTAGGGCAAAAAATAAAAAATTGCAGTGTTTTCTGCATATATGCAAATGTGAGATTTACACATTTATATATGTTTCTTGTATTGTGCTATTCCAAAAAATATTTTTTAGGGCCAAATTTTTTTTTTAATAGCATTTTCTGTATTGCTGTAGGTGTGAGATACACCGTTTCCATACTGTGGGTGTATTGTTTTCTTGCAAAAAGACCCATTTAGGGCAAAAAAATTGCAGTGTTTTCTGCATATATGCAAGTGTGAGATTTACAAATTTATATATTTTTCTTGTATTGTGCTATTCCAAAAAAAAATTAGGGCAAAAACTTTTTTTTAATAGCATTTTCTGTATTGCTGTATTTGTGAGATACACCATTTCCATACTGTGGGTGTATTGTGCTCTTGCAAAAAGACCCATTTAGGGCAAAAAATAAAAAAATGCAGTGTTTTCTGCATATATGCAAGTGTGAGATTTACAAATTTATATATTTGTCTTGTATTGTGCTATTCCCCCAAAAATTTTTTAGGGCGAAAGCTTTTTTTTAATAGCATTTTCTGTATTGCTGTAGGTGTGAGATACACTGTTTCCATACTGTGGGTGTATTGTGCTCTCGCAAAAAGACCCATTTAGGGCAAAAAAAATTGCAGTGTTTTCTGCATATATGCAAGTGTGAAATTTACAAATTTATTAATTTTTCTTGTATTGTGATATTCCCCAAAAAATGTTTTAGGGCAAAAAAAAATTGTTATAATAGCATTTTCTGTATTGCTGTAGGTGTGAGATGCACTGTTTCCATGCTGTGGGTGTATTGTGCTCTTGCAAAAAGACACATTTAGTGTTTTCTGCATATATGCAAGTGTGAGATTTACAAATTTATATATTTTTCTTGTATTGTGCTATTCCAAAAAAATTTTTAGGGCAATTTTTTTTTAATAGCATTTTCTGTATTGCTGTAGATGTAAGGTACACCATTTCCATACTGTGGGTGTATTGTGCTCTTGCAAAAAGACCCATTTAGGGCAAAAAAAATTGCAGTGTTTTCTGCATATATGCAAGTGTGAGCTTTACAAATTTATATATTTTTCTTGTATTGTGCTATTCCAAAAAAAAATTAGGGCAAAAACTTTTTTTAATAGCATTTTCTGTATTGCTGTAGGTGTGAGATACACCATTTCCATACTGTGGGTGTATTGTGCTCTTGCAAAAAGACCCATTTAGGGCAAAAAAATAACAAATTGCAGTGTTTTCTGCATATATGCAAGTGTGAGATTTACAAATTTATATATTTTTGTTGTATTGTGCTATTCCCAAAAAAATTTTAGGGCAATTTTTTTTTTTAATAGCATTTTCTGTATTGCTGTAGGTGTGAGATACACGGTTTCCATACTGTGGGTGTATTGTGCTCTTGCAAAAAGACCCATTTAGGGCAAAAAAAATTGCAGTGTTTTCTGCATATATGCAAGTGTGAGATTTACAAATTTATATATTTTTCTTGTATTGTGCTATTCCCCAAAAAAATCTTTAGGGCAAAAAAAATTTTTTAATAGCATTTTCTGTATTGCTTTAGGTGTGAGATACACGGTTTCCATACTGTGGGTGTATTGTGCTCTTGCAAAAAGACCCATTTAGGGTAAAATAAATTGCAGTGTTTTCTGCATATATGCAAGTGTGAGATTTAAAAATTCATATATTTTTCTTGTATTGTGCTATTCCAAAAAAATTAGGGCAAAAACTTTTTTTAATAGCATTTTCTGTATTGCTGTAGGTGTGAAATACACAGTTTCCATACTGTGGCTGTATTGTGCTCTTGCAAAAAGACCCATTTAGGGAAAAAATTTGCAGTGTTTTCTGCATATATGCAAGTGTGAGATTTACAAATTTATATATTTTTCTTGTATTTTGCTATTCCCCAAAAATTTTTTTAGGGCAAAATTTTTATTTTAATATCATTTTCTGTATTGCTGTAGGTGTGAGATACACCGTTTCCATACGGTGGGTGTATTGTGCTCTTGCAAAAAGACCCATTTAGAGCAAAAAAAATTGCAGTGTTTTCTGCATATATGCAAGTGTGAGATTTACAAATTTATATATTTGTCTTGTATTGTGCTATTCCCCCAAAAAAATTTTAGGGCAAAAACTTTTTTTTAATAGCATTTTCTGTATTGCTGTAGGTGTGAGATACACCGTTTCCATACTGTGGGTGTATTGTGCTCTTGCAAAAAGACCCATTTAGGGCAAAAAAAATTGCAGTGTTTTCTGCATATATGCAAGTGTGAAATTTACAAATTTATTAATTTTTCTTGTATTGTGATATTCCCCAAAAAATGTTTTAGGGCAAAAAAAATTGTTATAATAGCATGTTCTGTATTGCTGTAGGTGTGAGATACACTGTTTCCATGCTGTGGGTGTATTGTGCTCTTGCAAAAAGACACATTTAGTGTTTTCTGCATATATGCAAGTGTGAGATTTACAAATTTATATATTTTTCTTGTATTGTGCTATTCCAAAAAAAAATTAGGGCAAAAACTTTTTTTAATAGCATTTTCTGTATTGCTGTAGGTGTGAGATACACCATTTCCATACTGTGGGTGTATTGTGCTCTTGCAAAAAGACCCATTTAGAGCAAAAAAAATTGCAGTGTTTTCTGCATATATGCAAGTGTGAGATTTACAAATTTATATATTTGTCTTGTATTGTGCTATTCCAAAAAAAATTTTTAGGGCAATTTTTTTTTAATAGCATTTTCTGTATTGCTGTAAGTGTGAGATACACCGTTTCCATACTGTGGGTGTATTGTGCTCTTGCAAAAAGACCCATTTAGGGCAAAAAAATTGCAGTGTTTTCTGCATATATGCAAGTGTGAGATTTACAAATTTATATATTTTTCTTGTATTTTGCTATTCCAAAAAATATTTTTTAGGGCAAAACCTTTTTTTTTTTAATAGCATTTTCTGTATTGCTGTAGGTGTGAGATACACCGTTTCCATACTGTGGGTGTATTGTTTTCTTGCAAAAAGACCCATTTAGGGCAAAAAAAATTGCAGTGTTTTCTGCATATATGCAAGTGTGAGATTTACAAATTTATATATTTTTCTTGTATTGTGCTATTCCAAAAAAAAATTAGGGCAAAAACTTTTTTTTAATAGCATTTTCTGTATTGCTGTAGGTGTGAGATACACCATTTCCATACTGTGGGTGTATTGTGCTCTAGCAAAAAGACCCATTTAGGGCAAAAAATAAAAAAATGCAGTGTTTTCTGCATATATGCAAGTGTGAGATTTACAAATTTATATATTTGTCTTGTATTGTGCTATTCCCCAAAAATTTTTTTAGGGCAAAAACTTTTTTTTAATAGCATTTTCTGTATTGCTGTAGGTGTGAGATACACTGTTTCCATACTGTGGGTGTATTGTGCTCTTGCAAAAAGACCCATTTAGGGCAAAAAAATTGCAGTGTTTTCTGCATATATGCAAGTGTGAGATTTACAAATTTATATATTTTTCTTGTATTGTGCTATTCCAAATTTATTTTTTAGGGCAAAAACTTTTTTTAACAGCATTTTCTGTATTGCTGTAGGTGTGAGATACACCATTTCCATACTGTGGGTGTATTGTGCTCTTGCAAAAAGACCCATTTAGGGTAAAAAAAAATTGCAGTGTTTTCTGCATATATGCAAGTGTGAGATTTACAAATTTATATATTTTTCTTGTATTTTGCTATTCCAAAAAATATTTTTTAGGGCAAAACCTTTTTTTTTTTAATAGCATTTTCTGTATTGCTGTAGGTGTGAGATACACCGTTTCCATACTGTGGGTGTATTGTTTTCTTGCAAAAAGACCCATTTAGGGCAAAAAAAATTGCAGTGTTTTCTGCATATATGCAAGTGTGAGATTTACAAATTTATATATTTTTCTTGTATTGTGCTATTCCAAAAAAAAATTAGGGCAAAAACTTTTTTTTAATAGCATTTTCTGTATTGCTGTAGGTGTGAGATACACCATTTCCATACTGTGGGTGTATTGTGCTCTAGCAAAAAGACCCATTTAGGGCAAAAAATAAAAAAATGCAGTGTTTTCTGCATATATGCAAGTGTGAGATTTACAAATTTATATATTTGTCTTGTATTGTGCTATTCCCCAAAAAAATTTTTAGGGCAAAAACTTTTTTTTAATAGCATTTTCTGTATTGCTGTAGGTGTGAGATACACTGTTTCCATACTGTGGGTGTATTGTGCTCTTGCAAAAAGACCCATTTAGGGCAAAAAAATTGCAGTGTTTTCTGCATATATGCAAGTGTGAGATTTACAAATTTATATATTTTTCTTGTATTGTGCTATTCCAAATTTATTTTTTAGGGCAAAAACTTTTTTTAACAGCATTTTCTGTATTGCTGTAGGTGTGAGATACACCATTTCCATACTGTGGGTGTATTGTGCTCTTGCAAAAAGACCCATTTAGGGTAAAAAAAAATTGCAGTGTTTTCTGCATATATGCAAGTGTGAGATTTACAAATTTATATATTTTTCTTGTATTTTGCTATTCCAAAAAATATTTTTTAGGGCAAAACCTTTTTTTTTAATAGCATTTTCTGTATTGCTGTAGATGTGAGATACACCGTTTCCATACGGTGGGTGTGTTGTGCTCTTGCAAAAAGACCCATTTAGGGCAAAAAAAAATTGCAGTGTTTTCTGCATCTATGCAAGTGTGGGATTTACAAATTTACATATTTTTCTTGTATTGTGCTATTCCCCAAAAAAAATTTTAGGGCTAAATTTTTTTTTAATAGCATTTTCTGCATTGCTGTAGATGTGAGATACACCATTTCCATACTGTGGGTGTATTGTGCTCTTGCAAAAAGACCCATTTAGGGCAAAAAAATTGCAGTGTTTTCTGCATATATGCAAGTGTGAGATTTACTAATTTACATATTTGTCTTGTATTGTGCTATTCCAAAAAAAGAATTTTAGGTCAATTTTTTTTAATAGCATTTTCTGTATTGCTGTAGGTGTGAGATACACCGTTTCCATACTGTGGGTGTATTGTGCTCTAGCAAAAAGACCCATTTAGGGCAAAAAAAAATTGCAGTGTTTTTGCTGCATATATGCAAGTGTGAGTTTTACAAATTTATATATTTTTCGTGTATTGTGCTATTCCAAAATAAATGTTTTAGGGCAAAAACTATTTTTAATAGCATTTTCTGAATTGCTGTAGGTGTGAGATACACTGTTTCCATACTGTGGGTGTATTGTGCTCTTGCAAAAAGACCCATTTAGGGCAAAAAAAAATCCAGTGTTTTCTGCATATATGCAAGTGTGAGTTTTAAAAATTCATATATTTTTCTTGTATTGTGCTATTCCAAAAAAAATTAGGGCAAAAAGTTTTTTTAATAGCATTTTCTGTATTGCTGAATGTGTGAGATGCACCATTTCCATACTGTGGGTGTATTGTGCTCTAGCAAAAAGACCCATTTAGGGCAAAAAATAAAAAATTGCAGTGTTTTCTGCATATATGCAAATGTGAGATTTACAAATTTATATATTTTTCTTGTATTGTGCTATTCCAAAAAATATTTTTTAGGGCAAAAACTTTTTTAATAGCATTTTCTGTATTGCTGTAGGTGTGAGATACACCGTTTCCATACTGTGGGTGTATTGTGCTCTTGCAAAAAGACACATTTAGGGCAAAAAAAATTGCAGTGTTTTCTGCATATATGCAAGTGTGAGATTTACAAATTTACATATTTGTCTTGTATTGTGCTATTCCAAAAAAAGAATTTTAGGGCAATTTTTTTTAATAGCATGTTCTGTATTGCTGTAGGTGTGAGATACACCGTTTCCATACTGTGGGTGTATTGTGCTCTTGCAAAAAGACCCATTTAGGGCAAAAAAAATTGCAGTGTTTTTGCTGCATATATGCAAGTGTGAGTTTTACAAATTTATATATTTTTCGTGTATTGTGCTATTCCAAAATAAATGTTTTAGGGCAAAAACTATTTTTTAATAGCATTTTCTGAATTGCTGTAGGTGTGAGATACACTGTTTCCATACTGTGGGTGTATTGTGCTCTTGCAAAAAGACCCATTTAGGGCAAAAAAAAACCCAGTGTTTTCTGCATATATGCAAGTGTGAGATTTAAAAATTCATATATTTTTCTTGTATTGTGCTATTCCAAAAAAAAATTAGGGCAATTTTTTTTTTAATAGCATTTTCTGTATTGCTGTAGGTGTGAAATACACAGTTTCCATACTGTGGCTGTATTGTGCTCTTCAAAAAGACCCATTTAGGGAAAAAAATTGCAGTGTTTTCTGCATATATGCAAGTGTGAGATTTACAAATTTATAAACTTTTCTTGTATTGTGCTATTGGCCAAAATTTTTTTTAGGGCAAAAACTTTTTTTAATAGCATTTTCTGTATTGCTGTAGGTGTGAGATACACCATTTCCATACTGTGGGTGTATTGTGCTCTTGCAAAAAGACCCATTTAGGGCAAAAAAATTAAAAATTTGCAGTGTTTTCTGCATATATGCAAGTGTGAGATTTACAAATGTATATATTTTTCTTGTATTTTGCTATTCCCCAAAAAAATTTTTAGGGCAATTTTTTTTTTAATAGCATTTTCTGTATTGCTGTAGGTGTGAGATACACCGTTTCCATACGGTGGGTGTATTGTGCTCTTGCAAAAAGACCCATTTAGAGCAAAAAAAATTGCAGTGTTTTGCATATATGCAAGTGTGAGATTTACAAATTTATATATTTGTCTTGTATTGTGCTATTCCCCCAAAAAATTTTTAGGGCAAAAACTTTTTTTTAATAGCATTTTCTGTATTGCTGTAGGTGTGAGATACACCGTTTCCATACTGTGGGTGTATTGTGCTCTTGCAAAAAGACCCATTTAGGGCAAAAAAATTGCAGTGTTTTCTGCATATATGCAAGTGTGAAATTTACAAATTTATTAATTTTTCTTGTATTGTGATATTCCCCAAAAAATGTTTTAGGGCAAAAAAAAAGTGTTATAATAGCATTTTCTCTATTGCTGTAGGTGTGAGATACACTGTTTCCATGCTGTGGGTGTATTGTGCTCTTGCAAAAAGACACATTTAGTGTTTTCTGCATATATGCAAGTGTGAGATTTACAAATTTATATATTTTTCTTGTATTGTGCTATTCCAAAAAAAATTAGGGCAAAAACTTTTTTAATAGCATTTTCTGTATTGCTGTAGGTGTGAGATACACCATTTCCATACTGTGGGTGTATTGTGCTCTTGCAAAAAGACCCATTTAGGGCAAAAAAAATTGCAGTGTTTTCTGCATATATGCAAGTGTGAGATTTACAAATTTATATATTTGTCTTGTATTGTGCTATTCCAAAAAAAATTTTTAGGGCAATTTTTTTTTTAATAGCATTTTCTGTATTGCTGTAAGTGTGAGATACACCGTTTCCATACTGTGGGTGTATTGTGCTCTTGCAAAAAGACCCATTTAGGGCAAAAAAATTGCAGTGTTTTCTGCATATATGCAAGTGTGAGATTTACAAATTTATATATTTTTCTTGTATTGTGCTATTCCAAAAAAAAAGTTTTAGGGCAAAAACTTTTTTTTAATAGCATTTTCTGAATTGCTGTAGGTGTGAGATACACTGTTTCCATACTGTGGGTGTATTGTGCTCTTGCAAAAAGACCCATTTAGGGCAAAAAAAAATTGCAGTGTTTTCTGCATATATGCAAGTGTGAGATTTACATATTTATATATTTTTCTGGTATTGTGCTATTCCAAAAAAAACAATTAGGGCAAAAACTTTTTTTAATAGCATTTTCTGTATTGCTGTAGGTGTGAAATACACAGTTTCCATACTGTGGGTGTATTGTGCTCTTGCAAAAAGACCCATTTAGGGTAAAAAAAAATTGCAGTGTTTTCTGCATATATGCAAGTGTGAGATTTACAAATTTATATATTTTTCTTGTATTTTGCTATTCCAAAAAATATTTTTTAGGGCAAAACCTTTTTTTTTTAATAGCATTTTCTGTATTGCTGTAGATGTGAGATACACCGTTTCCATACGGTGGGTGTATTGTGCTCTTGCAAAAAGACCCATTTAGAGCAAAAAAAAGTGCAGTGTTTTCTGCATATATGCAAGTGTAAGATTTACAAATTTATATATTTGTCTTGTATTGTGCTATTCCCCAAAATTTTTTTTAGGGCAAAAACTTTATTTTAATAGCATT
The DNA here is from genome assembly GCA_029206835.1 of Rana muscosa. NCBI lineage: Eukaryota > Metazoa > Chordata > Amphibia > Anura > Ranidae > Rana > Rana muscosa. Next base: position 1,137,180,208 of record CM055122.1, read on the forward strand.
TTCTGTATTGCTGTAGGTGTGAGATACACCGTTTCCATACTGTGGGTGTATTGTGCTCTTGCAAAAAGACCCATTTAGGGCAAAAAATAAAAAATTGCAGTGTTTTCTGCATATATGCAAATGTGAGATTTACACATTTATATATGTTTCTTGTATTGTGCTATTCCAAAAAATATTTTTTAGGGCCAAATTTTATTTTTAATAGCATTTTCTGTATTGCTGTAGGTGTGAGATACACCGTTTCCATACTGTGGGTGTATTGTTTTCTTGCAAAAAGACCCATTTAGGGCAAAAAAATTGCAGTGTTTTCTGCATATATGCAAGTGTGAGATTTACAAATTTATATATTTTTCTTGTATTGTGCTATTCCAAAAAAAAATTAGGGCAAAAACTTTTTTTTAATAGCATTTTCTGTATTGCTGTATTTGTGAGATACACCATTTCCATACTGTGGGTGTATTGTGCTCTTGCAAAAAGACCCATTTAGGGCAAAAAAATAAAAAAATGCAGTGTTTTCTGCATATATGCAAGTGTGAGATTTACAAATTTATATATTTGTCTTGTATTGTGCTATTCCCCCAAAAATTTTTTAGGGCAAAAACTTTTTTTAATAGCATTTTCTGTATTGCTGTAGGTGTGAGATACACCGTTTCCATACTGTGGGTGTATTGTGCTCTAGCAAAAAGACCCATTTAGGGCAAAAAAAAAATTGCAGTGTTTTTGCTGCATATATGCAAGTGTGAGTTTTACAAATTTATATATTTTTCGTGTATTGTGCTATTCCAAAATAAATGTTTTAGGGCAAAAACTATTTTTAATAGCATTTTCTGAATTGCTGTAGGTGTGAGATACACTGTTTCCATACTGTGGGTGTATTGTGCTCTTGCAAAAAGACCCATTTAGGGCAAAAAAAAAATCCAGTGTTTTCTGCATATATGCAAGTGTGAGTTTTAAAAATTCATATATTTTTCTTGTATTGTGCTATTCCAAAAAAAATTAGGGCAAAAAGTTTTTTTAATAGCATTTTCTGTATTGCTGAATGTGTGAGATGCACCATTTCCATACTGTGGGTGTATTGTGCTCTTGCAAAAAGACCCATTTAGGGCAAAAAATAAAAAATTGCAGTGTTTTCTGCATATATGCAAATGTGACATTTACAAATTTATATATTTTTCTTGTATTGTGCTATTCCAAAAAATATTTTTTAGGGCAAAAACTTTTTTAATAGCATTTTCTGTATTGCTGTAGGTGTGAGATACACCGTTTCCATACTGTGGGTGTATTGTGCTCTTGCAAAAAGACACATTTAGGGCAAAAAAAAATTGCAGTGTTTTCTGCATATATGCAAGTGTGAGATTTACAAATTTACATATTTGTCTTGTATTGTGCTATTCCAAAAAAAGAATTTTAGGGCAATTTTTTTTAATAGCATGTTCTGTATTGCTGTAGGTGTGAGATACACCGTTTCCATACTGTGGGTGTATTGTGCTCTTGCAAAAAGACCCATTTAGGGCAAAAAAAATTGCAGTGTTTTTGCTGCATATATGCAAGTGTGAGTTTTACAAATTTATATATTTTTCGTGTATTGTGCTATTCCAAAATAAATGTTTTAGGGCAAAAACTATTTTTTAATAGCATTTTCTGAATTGCTGTAGGTGTGAGATACACTGTTTCCATACTGTGGGTGTATTGTGCTCTTGCAAAAAGACCCATTTAGGGCAAAAAAAACCCCAGTGTTTTCTGCATATATGCAAGTGTGAGATTTAAAAATTCATATATTTTTCTTGTATTGTGCTATTCCAAAAAAAATTAGGGCAATTTTTTTTTTAATAGCATTTTCTGTATTGCTGTAGGTGTGAAATACACAGTTTCCATACTGTGGCTGTATTGTGCTCTTCAAAAAGACCCATTTAGGGAAAAAAATTGCAGTGTTTTCTGCATATATGCAAGTGTGAGATTTACAAATTTATAAACTTTTCTTGTATTGTGCTATTGGCCAAAATTTTTTTTAGGGCAAAAACTTTTTTTTAATAGCATTTTCTGTATTGCTGTAGGTGTGAGATACACCATTTCCATACTGTGGGTGTATTGTGCTCTTGCAAAAAGACCCATTTAGGGCAAAAAAATTAAAAATTTGCAGTGTTTTCTGCATATATGCAAGTGTGAGATTTACAAATGTATATATTTTTCTTGTATTTTGCTATTCCCCCAAAAAATTTTTAGGGCAATTTTTTTTTTAATAGCATTTTCTGTATTGCTGTAGGTGTGAGATACACCGTTTCCATACGGTGGGTGTATTGTGCTCTTGCAAAAAGACCCATTTAGAGCAAAAAAATTGCAGTGTTTTGCATATATGCAAGTGTGAGATTTACAAATTTATATATTTGCCTTGTATTGTGCTATTCCCCCAAAAAAATTTTAGGGCAAAAACTTTTTTTAATAGCATTTTCTGTATTGCTGTAGGTGTGAGATACACCGTTTCCATACTGTGGGTGTATTGTGCTCTTGCAAAAAGACCCATTTAGGGCAAAAAAAATTGCAGTGTTTTCTGCATATATGCAAGTGTGAAATTTACAAATTTATTAATTTTTCTTGTATTGTGATATTCCCCAAAAAATGTTTTAGGGCAAAAAAAAAGTGTTATAATAGCATTTTCTCTATTGCTGTAGGTGTGAGATACACTGTTTCCATGCTGTGGGTGTATTGTGCTCTTGCAAAAAGACACATTTAGTGTTTTCTGCATATATGCAAGTGTGAGATTTACAAATTTATATATTTTTCTTGTATTGTGCTATTCCAAAAAAAATTAGGGCAAAAACTTTTTTAATAGCATTTTCTGTATTGCTGTAGGTGTGAGATACACCATTTCCATACTGTGGGTGTATTGTGCTCTTGCAAAAAGACCCATTTAGGGCAAAAAAAATTGCAGTGTTTTCTGCATATATGCAAGTGTGAGATTTACAAATTTATATATTTGTCTTGTATTGTGCTATTCCAAAAAAAATTTTTAGGGCAATTTTTTTTTTAATAGCATTTTCTGTATTGCTGTAAGTGTGAGATACACCGTTTCCATACTGTGGGTGTATTGTGCTCTTGCAAAAAGACCCATTTAGGGCAAAAAAATTGCAGTGTTTTCTGCATATATGCAAGTGTGAGATTTACAAATTTATATATTTTTCTTGTATTGTGCTATTCCAAAAAAAAAGTTTTAGGGCAAAAACTTTTTTTTAATAGCATTTTCTGAATTGCTGTAGGTGTGAGATACACTGTTTCCATACTGTGGGTGTATTGTGCTCTTGCAAAAAGACCCATTTAGGGCAAAAAAAAATTGCAGTGTTTTCTGCATATATGCAAGTGTGAGATTTACATATTTATATATTTTTCTGGTATTGTGCTATTCCAAAAAAAACAATTAGGGCAAAAACTTTTTTTAATAGCATTTTCTGTATTGCTGTAGGTGTGAAATACACAGTTTCCATACTGTGGCTGTATTGTGCTCTTGCAAAAAGACCCATTTAGGGCAAAAAAAAATTGCAGTGTTTTCTGCATATATGCAAGTGTGAGATTTACAAATTTATATATTTTTCTTGTATTGTGCTATTCCAAATTTTTTTTAGGGCAAAAACTTTTTTTTTAACAGCATTTTCTGTATTGCTGTAGGTGTGAGATACACCATTTCCATACTGTGGGTGTATTGTGCTCTTGCAAAAAGACCCATTTAGGGTAAAAAAAAATTGCAGTGTTTTCTGCATATATGCAAGTGTGAGATTTACAAATTTATATATTTTTCTTGTATTTTGCTATTCCAAAAAATATTTTTTAGGGCAAAACCTTTTTTTTTTAATAGCATTTTCTGTATTGCTGTAGATGTGAGATACACCGTTTCCATACGGTGGGTGTATTGTGCTCTTGCAAAAAGACCCATTTAGAGCAAAAAAAAGTGCAGTGTTTTCTGCATATATGCAAGTGTAAGATTTACAAATTTATATATTTGTCTTGTATTGTGCTATTCCCCAAAAATTTTTTTAGGGCAAAAACGTTATTTTAATAGCATTTTCTGTATTGCTGTAGGTGTGAGATACACCGTTTCCATACTGTGGGTGTATTGTGCTCTTGCAAAAAGACCCATTTAGGGCAAAAAATAAAAAATTGCAGTGTTTTCTGCATATATGCAAATGTGAGATTTACACATTTATATATGTTTCTTGTATTGTGCTATTCCAAAAAATATTTTTTAGGGCCAAATTTTATTTTTAATAGCATTTTCTGTATTGCTGTAGGTGTGAGATACACCGTTTCCATACTGTGGGTGTATTGTTTTCTTGCAAAAAGACCCATTTAGGGCAAAAAAATTGCAGTGTTTTCTGCATATATGCAAGTGTGAGATTTACAAATTTATATATTTTTCTTGTATTGTGCTATTCCAAAAAAAAATTAGGGCAAAAACTTTTTTTTAATAGCATTTTCTGTATTGCTGTATTTGTGAGATACACCATTTCCATACTGTGGGTGTATTGTGCTCTTGCAAAAAGACCCATTTAGGGCAAAAAAATAAAAAAATGCAGTGTTTTCTGCATATATGCAAGTGTGAGATTTACAAATTTATATATTTGTCTTGTATTGTGCTATTCCCCCAAAAAATTTTTAGGGCAAAAACTTTTTTTAATAGCATTTTCTGTATTGCTGTAGGTGTGAGATACACTGTTTCCATACTGTGGGTGTATTGTGCTCTTGCAAAAAGACCCATTTAGGGCAAAAAAAATTGCAGTGTTTTCTGCATATATGCAAGTGTGAAATTTACAAATTTATTAATTTTTCTTGTATTGTGATATTCCCCAAAAAATGTTTTAGGGCAAAAAAAATTGTTATAATAGCATTTTCTGTATTGCTGTAGGTGTGAGATGCACTGTTTCCATGCTGTGGGTGTATTGTGCTCTTGCAAAAAGACACATTTAGTGTTTTCTGCATATATGCAAGTGTGAGATTTACAAATTTATTAATTTTTCTTGTATTGTGATATTCCCCAAAAAATGTTTTAGGGCAAAAAAAAATTGTTATAATAGCATTTTCTGTATTGCTGTAGGTGTGAGATACACCATTTCCATACTGTGGGTGTATTGTGCTCTTGCAAAAAGACCCATTTAGGGCAAAAAAATTGCAGTGTTTTCTGCATATATGCAAGTGTGAGATTTACAAATTTATATATTTTTCTTGTATTGTGCTATTCCAAATTTATTTTTTAGGGCAAAAACTTTTTTTAACAGCATTTTCTGTATTGCTGTAGGTGTGAGATACACCATTTCCATACTGTGGGTGTATTGTGCTCTTGCAAAAAGACCCATTTAGGGTAAAAAAAAATTGCAGTGTTTTCTGCATATATGCAAGTGTGAGATTTACAAATTTATATATTTTTCTTGTATTTTGCTATTCCAAAAAATATTTTTTAGGGCAAAACCTTTTTTTTTTAATAGCATTTTCTGTATTGCTGTAGATGTGAGATACACCGTTTCCATACGGTGGGTGTATTGTGCTCTTGCAAAAAGACCCATTTAGGGCAAAAAAAAATTGCAGTGTTTTCTGCATCTATGCAAGTGTGGGATTTACAAATTTACATATTTTTCTTGTATTGTGCTATTCCCCAAAAAAAATTTTAGGGCTAAAATTTTTTTTAATAGCATTTTCTGCATTGCTGTAGATGTGAGATACACCATTTCCATACTGTGGGTGTATTGTGCTCTTGCAAAAAGACCCATTTAGGGCAAAAAAATTGCAGTGTTTTCTGCATATATGCAAGTGTGAGATTTACTAATTTACATATTTGTCTTGTATTGTGCTATTCCAAAAAAAGAATTTTAGGTAAATTTTTTTTAATAGCATTTTCTGTATTGCTGTAGGTGTGAGATACACCGTTTCCATACTGTGGGTGTATTGTGCTCTAGCAAAAAGACCCATTTAGGGCAAAAAAAAAATTGCAGTGTTTTTGCTGCATATATGCAAGTGTGAGTTTTACAAATTTATATATTTTTCGTGTATTGTGCTATTCCAAAATAAATGTTTTAGGGCAAAAACTATTTTTAATAGCATTTTCTGAATTGCTGTAGGTGTGAGATACACTGTTTCCATACTGTGGGTGTATTGTGCTCTTGCAAAAAGACCCATTTAGGGCAAAAAAAAATTCCAGTGTTTTCTGCATATATGCAAGTGTGAGTTTTAAAAATTCATATATTTTTCTTGTATTGTGCTATTCCAAAAAAAATTAGGGCAAAAAGTTTTTTTAATAGCATTTTCTGTATTGCTGAATGTGTGAGATGCACCATTTCCATACTGTGGGTGTATTGTGCTCTTGCAAAAAGACCCATTTAGGGCAAAAAATAAAAAATTGCAGTGTTTTCTGCATATATGCAAATGTGAGATTTACAAATTTATATATTTTTCTTGTATTGTGCTATTCCAAAAAATATTTTTTAGGGCAAAAACTTTTTTTAATAGCATTTTCTGTATTGCTGTAGGTGTGAGATACACCGTTTCCATACTGTGGGTGTATTGTGCTCTTGCAAAAAGACACATTTAGGGCAAAAAAAAATTGCAGTGTTTTCTGCATATATGCAAGTGTGAGATTTACAAATTTACATATTTGTCTTGTATTGTGCTATTCCAAAAAAAGAATTTTAGGGCAATTTTTTTTAATAGCATGTTCTGTATTGCTGTAGGTGTGAGATACACCGTTTCCATACTGTGGGTGTATTGTGCTCTTGCAAAAAGACCCATTTAGGGCAAAAAAAATTGCAGTGTTTTTGCTGCATATATGCAAGTGTGAGTTTTACAAATTTATATATTTTTCGTGTATTGTGCTATTCCAAAATAAATGTTTTAGGGCAAAAACTATTTTTTAATAGCATTTTCTGAATTGCTGTAGGTGTGAGATACACTGTTTCTATACTGTGGGTGTATTGTGCTCTTGCAAAAAGACCCATTTAGGGCAAAAAAACCAGTGTTTTCTGCATATATGCAAGTGTGAGATTTAAAAATTCATATATTTTTCTTGTATTGTGCTATTCCAAAAAAAAATTAGGGCAATTTTTTTTTAATAGCATTTTCTGTATTGCTGTAGGTGTGAAATACACAGTTTCCATACTGTGGCTGTATTGTGCTCTTCAAAAAGACCCATTTAGGGAAAAAAATTGCAGTGTTTTCTGCATATATGCAAGTGTGAGATTTACAAATTTATAAACTTTTCTTGTATTGTGCTATTGGCCAAAATTTTTTTTAGGGCAAAAACTTTTTTTTAATAGCATTTTCTGTATTGCTGTAGGTGTGAGATACACCATTTCCATACTGTGGGTGTATTGTGCTCTTGCAAAAAGACCCATTTAGGGCAAAAAAATTAAAAATTTGCAGTGTTTTCTGCATATATGCAAGTGTGAGATTTACAAATGTATATATTTTTCTTGTATTTTGCTATTCCCCAAAAAATTTTTTAGGGCAATTTTTTTTTTAATAGCATTTTCTGTATTGCTGTAGGTGTGAGATACACCGTTTCCATACGGTGGGTGTATTGTGCTCTTGCAAAAAGACCCATTTAGAGCAAAAAAAATTGCAGTGTTTTGCATATATGCAAGTGTGAGATTTACAAATTTATATATTTGTCTTGTATTGTGCTATTCCCCCAAAAAATTTTTAGGGCAAAAACTTTTTTTTAATAGCATTTTCTGTATTGCTGTAGGTGTGAGATACACCGTTTCCATACTGTGGGTGTATTGTGCTCTTGCAAAAAGACCCATTTAGGGCAAAAAAAATTGCAGTGTTTTCTGCATATATGCAAGTGTGAAATTTACAAATTTATTAATTTTTCTTGTATTGTGATATTCCCCAAAAAATGTTTTAGGGCAAAAAAAAGTGTTATAATAGCATTTTCTCTATTGCTGTAGGTGTGAGATACACTGTTTCCATGCTGTGGGTGTATTGTGCTCTTGCAAAAAGACACATTTAGTGTTTTCTGCATATATGCAAGTGTGAGATTTACAAATTTATATATTTTTCTTGTATTGTGCTATTCCAAAAAAAATTAGGGCAAAAACTTTTTTAATAGCATTTTCTGTATTGCTGTAGGTGTGAGATACACCATTTCCATACTGTGGGTGTATTGTGCTCTTGCAAAAAGACCCATTTAGGGCAAAAAAAATTGCAGTGTTTTCTGCATATATGCAAGTGTGAGATTTACAAATTTATATATTTGTCTTGTATTGTGCTATTCCAAAAAAAATTTTTAGGGCAATTTTTTTTTTAATAGCATTTTCTGTATTGCTGTAAGTGTGAGATACACCGTTTCCATACTGTGGGTGTATTGTGCTCTTGCAAAAAGACCCATTTAGGGCAAAAAAATTGCAGTGTTTTCTGCATATATGCAAGTGTGAGATTTACAAATTTATATATTTTTCTTGTATTGTGCTATTCCAAAAAAAAAGTTTTAGGGCAAAAACTTTTTTTTAATAGCATTTTCTGAATTGCTGTAGGTGTGAGATACACTGTTTCCATACTGTGGGTGTATTGTGCTCTTGCAAAAAGACCCATTTAGGGCAAAAAAAAATTGCAGTGTTTTCTGCATATATGCAAGTGTGAGATTTACATATTTATATATTTTTCTGGTATTGTGCTATTCCAAAAAAAACAATTAGGGCAAAAACTTTTTTTTAATAGCATTTTCTGTATTGCTGTAGGTGTGAAATACACAGTTTCCATACTGTGGCTGTATTGTGCTCTTGCAAAAAGACCCATTTAGGGCAAAAAAAAATTGCAGTGTTTTCTGCATATATGCAAGTGTGAGATTTACAAATTTATATATTTTTCTTGTATTGTGCTATTCCAAATTTTTTTTAGGGCAAAAACTTTTTTTTTAACAGCATTTTCTGTATTGCTGTAGGTGTGAGATACACCATTTCCATACTGTGGGTGTATTGTGCTCTTGCAAAAAGACCCATTTAGGGTAAAAAAAAATTGCAGTGTTTTCTGCATATATGCAAGTGTGAGATTTACAAATTTATATATTTTTCTTGTATTTTGCTATTCCAAAAAATATTTTTTAGGGCAAAACCTTTTTTTTTTAATAGCATTTTCTGTATTGCTGTAGATGTGAGATACACCGTTTCCATACGGTGGGTATATTGTGCTCTTGCAAAAAGACCCATTTAGAGCAAAAAAAAGTGCAGTGTTTTCTGCATATATGCAAGTGTAAGATTTACAAATTTATATATTTGTCTTGTATTGTGCTATTCCCCAAATATTTTTTTAGGGCAAAAACGTTATTTTAATAGCATTTTCTGTATTGCTGTAGGTGTGAGATACACCGTTTCCATACTGTGGGTGTATTGTGCTCTTGCAAAAAGACCCATTTAGGGCAAAAAATAAAAAATTGCAGTGTTTTCTGCATATATGCAAATGTGAGATTTACACATTTATATATGTTTCTTGTATTGTGCTATTCCAAAAAATATTTTTTAGGGCCAAATTTTATTTTTAATAGCATTTTCTGTATTGCTGTAGGTGTGAGATACACCGTTTCCATACTGTGGGTGTATTGTTTTCTTGCAAAAAGACCCATTTAGGGCAAAAAAATTGCAGTGTTTTCTGCATATATGCAAGTGTGAGATTTACAAATTTATATATTTTTCTTGTATTGTGCTATTCCAAAAAAAAATTAGGGCAAAAACTTTTTTTTAATAGCATTTTCTGTATTGCTGTATTTGTGAGATACACCATTTCCATACTGTGGGTGTATTGTGCTCTTGCAAAAAGACCCATTTAGTGTTTTCTGCATATATGCAAGTGTGAGATTTACAAATTTATATATTTTTCTTGTATTGTGCTATTCCAAAATTTTTTTTAGGGCAATTTTTTTTTAATAGCATTTTCTGTATTGCTGTAGATGTAAGGTACACCATATCCATACTGTGGGTGTATTGTGCTCTTGCAAAAAGACCCATTTAGGGCAAAAAAAATTGCAGTGTTTTCTGCATATATGCAAGTGTGAGCTTTACAAATTTATATATTTTTCTTGTATTGTGCTATTCCAAAAAAAAATTAGGGCAAAAACTTTTTTTAATAGCATTTTCTGTATTGCTGTAGGTGTGAGATACACCATTTCCATACTGTGGGTGTATTGTGCTCTTGCAAAAAGACCCATTTAGGGCAAAAAAATAACAAATTGCAGTGTTTTCTGCATATATGCAAGTGAGAGATTTACAAATTTATATATTTTTGTTGTATTGTGCTATTCCCAAAAAAATTTTAGGGCAATTTTTTTTTTTAATAGCATTTTCTGTATTGCTGTAGGTGTGAGATACACGGTTTCCATACTGTGGGTGTATTGTGCTCTTGCAAAAAGACCCATTTAGGGCAAAAAAAATTGCAGTGTTTTCTGCATATATGCAAGTGTGAGATTTACAAATTTATATATTTTTCTTGTATTGTGCTATTCCCCAAAAATTTTTTTAGGGCAAATAAATTTTTTTAATAGCATTTTCTGTATTGCTTTAGGTGTGAGATACACGGTTTCCATACTGTGGGTGTATTGTGCTCTTGCAAAAAGACCCATTTAGGGTAAAATAAATTGCAGTGTTTTCTGCATATATGCAAGTGTGAGATTTAAAAATTCATATATTTTTCTTGTATTGTGCTATTCCAAAAAAATTAGGGCAAAAACTTTTTTTTAATAGCATTTTCTGTATTGCTGTAGGTGTGAAATACACAGTTTCCATACTGTGGCTGTATTGTGCTCTTGCAAAAAGACCCATTTAGGGAAAAAAATTGCAGGGTTTTCTGCATATATGCAAGTGTGAGATTTACAAATTTATTAATTTTTCTTGTATTGTGCTATTGGCCAAAATTTTTTTTAGGGCAAAAACTTTTTTTTAATAGCATTTTCTGTATTGCTGTAGGTGTGAGATCCACCATTTCCATACTGTGGGTGTATTGTGCTCTTGCAAAAAGACCCATTTAGGGCAAAAAAATTAAAATTTGCAGTGTTTTCTGCATATATTCAAGTGTGAGATTTACAAATTTATATATTTTTCTTGTATTTTGCTATTCCCCAAAAAAATTTTTAGGGCAAAATTTTTATTTTAATATCATTTTCTGTATTGCTGTAGGTGTGAGATACACCGTTTCCATACGGTGGGTGTATTGTGCTCTTGCAAAAAGACCCATTTAGAGCAAAAAAAATTGCAGTGTTTTCTGCATATATGCAAGTGTGAGATTTACAAATTTATATATTTGTCTTGTATTGTGCTATTCCAAAAAAAATTTTTAGGGCAATTTTTTTTTAATAGCATTTTCTGTATTGCTGTAAGTGTGAGATACACCGTTTCCATACTGTGGGTGTATTGTGCTCTTGCAAAAAGACCCATTTAGGGCAAAAAAATTGCAGTGTTTTCTGCATATATGCAAGTGTGAGATTTACAAATTTATATATTTTTCTTGTATTGTGCTATTCCAAATTAATTTTTTAGGGCAAAAACTTTTTTTAACAGCATTTTCTGTATTGCTGTAGGTGTGAGATACACCATTTCCATACTGTGGGTGTATTGTGCTCTTGCAAAAAGACCCATTTAGGGTAAAAAAAATTGCAGTGTTTTCTGCATATATGCAAGTGTGAGATTTACAAATTTATATATTTTTCTTGTATTTTGCTATTCCAAAAAATATTTTTTAGGGCAAAACCTTTTTTTTTAATAGCATTTTCTGTATTGCTGTAGGTGTGAGATACACCGTTTCCATACTGTGGGTGTATTGTTTTCTTGCAAAAAGACCCATTTAGGGCAAAAAAAATTGCAGTGTTTTCTGCATATATGCAAGTGTGAGATTTACAAATTTATATATTTTTCTTGTATTGTGCTATTCCAAAAAAAAATTAGGGCAAAAACTTTTTTTTAATAGCATTTTCTGTATTGCTGTAGGTGTGAGATACACCATTTCCATACTGTGGGTGTATTGTGCTCTTGCAAAAAGACCCATTTAGGGCAAAAAATAAAAAAATGCAGTGTTTTCTGCATATATGCAAGTGTGAGATTTACAAATTTATATATTTGTCTTGTATTGTGCTATTCCCCAAAAATTTTTTTAGGGCAAAAACTTTTTTTTAACAGCATTTTCTGTATTGCTGTAGGTGTGAGATACACTGTTTCCATACTGTGGGTGTATTGTGCTCTTGCAAAAAGACCCATTTAGGGCAAAAAAATTGCAGTGTTTTCTGCATATATGCAAGTGTGAGATTTACAAATTTATATATTTTTCTTGTATTGTGCTATTCCAAATTTATTTTTTAGGGCAAAAACTTTTTTTAACAGCATTTTCTGTATTGCTGTAGGTGTGAGATACACCATTTCCATACTGTGGGTGTATTGTGCTCTTGCAAAAAGACCCATTTAGGGCAAAAAATAAAAAATTGCAGTGTTTTCTGCATATATGCAAATGTGAGATTTACACATTTATATATGTTTCTTGTATTGTGCTATTCCAAAAAATATTTTTTAGGGCCAAATTTTTTTTTTAATAGCATTTTCTGTATTGCTGTAGGTGTGAGATACACCGTTTCCATACTGTGGGTGTATTGTTTTCTTGCAAAAAGACCCATTTAGGGCAAAAAAATTGCAGTGTTTTCTGCATATATGCAAGTGTGAGATTTACAAATTTATATATTTTTCTTGTATTGTGCTATTCCAAAAAAAAATTAGGGCAAAAACTTTTTTTTAATAGCATTTTCTGTATTGCTGTATTTGTGAGATACACCATTTCCATACTGTGGGTGTATTGTGCTCTTGCAAAAAGACCCATTTAGGGCAAAAAATAAAAAAATGCAGTGTTTTCTGCATATATGCAAGTGTGAGATTTACAAATTTATATATTTGTCTTGTATTGTGCTATTCCCCCAAAAATTTTTTAGGGCGAAAGCTTTTTTTAATAGCATTTTCTGTATTGCTGTAGGTGTGAGATACACTGTTTCCATACTGTGGGTGTATTGTGCTCTCGCAAAAAGACCCATTTAGGGCAAAAAAAATTGCAGTGTTTTCTGCATATATGCAAGTGTGAAATTTACAAATTTATTAATTTTTCTTGTATTGTGATATTCCCCAAAAAATGTTTTAGGGCAAAAAAAAATTGTTATAATAGCATTTTCTGTATTGCTGTAGGTGTGAGATGCACTGTTTCCATGCTGTGGGTGTATTGTGCTCTTGCAAAAAGACACATTTAGTGTTTTCTGCATATATGCAAGTGTGAGATTTACAAATTTATATATTTTTCTTGTATTGTGCTATTCCAAAAAATTTTTTAGGGCAATTTTTTTTTAATAGCATTTTCTGTATTGCTGTAGATGTAAGGTACACCATTTCCATACTGTGGGTGTATTGTGCTCTTGCAAAAAGACCCATTTAGGGCAAAAAAAATTGCAGTGTTTTCTGCATATATGCAAGTGTGAGCTTTACAAATTTATATATTTTTCTTGTATTGTGCTATTCCAAAAAAAAATTAGGGCAAAAACTTTTTTTAATAGCATTTTCTGTATTGCTGTAGGTGTGAGATACACCATTTCCATACTGTGGGTGTATTGTGCTCTTGCAAAAAGACCCATTTAGGGCAAAAAAATAACAAATTGCAGTGTTTTCTGCATATATGCAAGTGTGAGATTTACAAATTTATATATTTTTGTTGTATTGTGCTATTCCCAAAAAAATTTTAGGGCAATTTTTTTTTTTAATAGCATTTTCTGTATTGCTGTAGGTGTGAGATACACGGTTTCCATACTGTGGGTGTATTGTGCTCTTGCAAAAAGACCCATTTAGGGCAAAAAAAATTGCAGTGTTTTCTGCATATATGCAAGTGTGAGATTTACAAATTTATATATTTTTCTTGTATTGTGCTATTCCCCAAAAAAATCTTTAGGGCAAAAAAAATTTTTTAATAGCATTTTCTGTATTGCTTTAGGTGTGAGATACACGGTTTCCATACTGTGGGTGTATTGTGCTCTTGCAAAAAGACCCATTTAGGGTAAAATAAATTGCAGTGTTTTCTGCATATATGCAAGTGTGAGATTTAAAAATTCATATATTTTTCTTGTATTGTGCTATTCCAAAAAAATTAGGGCAAAAACTTTTTTTAATAGCATTTTCTGTATTGCTGTAGGTGTGAAATACACAGTTTCCATACTGTGGCTGTATTGTGCTCTTGCAAAAAGACCCATTTAGGGAAAAAAATTGCAGGGTTTTCTGCATATATGCAAGTGTGAGATTTACAAATTTATTAATTTTTCTTGTATTGTGCTATTGGCCAAAAATTTTTTTAGGGCAAAAACTTTTTTTTAATAGCATTTTCTGTATTGCTGTAGGTGTGAGATCCACCATTTCCATACTGTGGGTGTATTGTGCTCTTGCAAAAAGACCCATTTAGGGCAAAAAAATTAAAATTTGCAGTGTTTTCTGCATATATGCAAGTGTGAGATTTACAAATTTATATATTTTTCTTGTATTTTGCTATTCCCCAAAAAATTTTTTAGGGCAAAATTTTTATTTTAATATCATTTTCTGTATTGCTGTAGGTGTGAGATACACCGTTTCCATACGGTGGGTGTATTGTGCTCTTGCAAAAAGACCCATTTAGAGCAAAAAAAATTGCAGTGTTTTCTGCATATATGCAAGTGTGAGATTTACAAATTTATATATTTGTCTTGTATTGTGCTATTCCCCCAAAAAAATTTTAGGGCAAAAACTTTTTTTTAATAGCATTTTCTGTATTGCTGTAGGTGTGAGATACACCGTTTCCATACTGTGGGTGTATTGTGCTCTTGCAAAAAGACCCATTTAGGGCAAAAAAAATTGCAGTGTTTTCTGCATATATGCAAGTGTGAAATTTACAAATTTATTAATTTTTCTTGTATTGTGATATTCCCCAAAAAATGTTTTAGGGCAAAAAAAATTGTTATAATAGCATGTTCTGTATTGCTGTAGGTGTGAGATACACTGTTTCCATGCTGTGGGTGTATTGTGCTCTTGCAAAAAGACACATTTAGTGTTTTCTGCATATATGCAAGTGTGAGATTTACAAATTTATATATTTTTCTTGTATTGTGCTATTCCAAAAAAAAATTAGGGCAAAAACTTTTTTTAATAGCATTTTCTGTATTGCTGTAGGTGTGAGATACACCATTTCCATACTGTGGGTGTATTGTGCTCTTGCAAAAAGACCCATTTAGAGCAAAAAAAATTGCAGTGTTTTCTGCATATATGCAAGTGTGAGATTTACAAATTTATATATTTGTCTTGTATTGTGCTATTCCAAAAAAAAATTTTAGGGCAATTTTTTTTTAATAGCATTTTCTGTATTGCTGTAAGTGTGAGATACACCGTTTCCATACTGTGGGTGTATTGTGCTCTTGCAAAAAGACCCATTTAGGGCAAAAAAATTGCAGTGTTTTCTGCATATATGCAAGTGTGAGATTTACAAATTTATATATTTTTCTTGTATTTTGCTATTCCAAAAAATATTTTTTAGGGCAAAACCTTTTTTTTTTTAATAGCATTTTCTGTATTGCTGTAGGTGTGAGATACACCGTTTCCATACTGTGGGTGTATTGTTTTCTTGCAAAAAGACCCATTTAGGGCAAAAAAAATTGCAGTGTTTTCTGCATATATGCAAGTGTGAGATTTACAAATTTATATATTTTTCTTGTATTGTGCTATTCCAAAAAAAAATTAGGGCAAAAACTTTTTTTTAATAGCATTTTCTGTATTGCTGTAGGTGTGAGATACACCATTTCCATACTGTGGGTGTATTGTGCTCTAGCAAAAAGACCCATTTAGGGCAAAAAATAAAAAAATGCAGTGTTTTCTGCATATATGCAAGTGTGAGATTTACAAATTTATATATTTGTCTTGTATTGTGCTATTCCCCAAAAAATTTTTTAGGGCAAAAACTTTTTTTTAATAGCATTTTCTGTATTGCTGTAGGTGTGAGATACACTGTTTCCATACTGTGGGTGTATTGTGCTCTTGCAAAAAGACCCATTTAGGGCAAAAAAATTGCAGTGTTTTCTGCATATATGCAAGTGTGAGATTTACAAATTTATATATTTTTCTTGTATTGTGCTATTCCAAATTTATTTTTTAGGGCAAAAACTTTTTTTAACAGCATTTTCTGTATTGCTGTAGGTGTGAGATACACCATTTCCATACTGTGGGTGTATTGTGCTCTTGCAAAAAGACCCATTTAGGGTAAAAAAAAATTGCAGTGTTTTCTGCATATATGCAAGTGTGAGATTTACAAATTTATATATTTTTCTTGTATTTTGCTATTCCAAAAAATATTTTTTAGGGCAAAACCTTTTTTTTTTTAATAGCATTTTCTGTATTGCTGTAGGTGTGAGATACACCGTTTCCATACTGTGGGTGTATTGTTTTCTTGCAAAAAGACCCATTTAGGGCAAAAAAAATTGCAGTGTTTTCTGCATATATGCAAGTGTGAGATTTACAAATTTATATATTTTTCTTGTATTGTGCTATTCCAAAAAAAAATTAGGGCAAAAACTTTTTTTTAATAGCATTTTCTGTATTGCTGTAGGTGTGAGATACACCATTTCCATACTGTGGGTGTATTGTGCTCTAGCAAAAAGACCCATTTAGGGCAAAAAATAAAAAAATGCAGTGTTTTCTGCATATATGCAAGTGTGAGATTTACAAATTTATATATTTGTCTTGTATTGTGCTATTCCCCAAAAAATTTTTTAGGGCAAAAACTTTTTTTTAATAGCATTTTCTGTATTGCTGTAGGTGTGAGATACACTGTTTCCATACTGTGGGTGTATTGTGCTCTTGCAAAAAGACCCATTTAGGGCAAAAAAATTGCAGTGTTTTCTGCATATATGCAAGTGTGAGATTTACAAATTTATATATTTTTCTTGTATTGTGCTATTCCAAATTTATTTTTTAGGGCAAAAACTTTTTTTAACAGCATTTTCTGTATTGCTGTAGGTGTGAGATACACCATTTCCATACTGTGGGTGTATTGTGCTCTTGCAAAAAGACCCATTTAGGGTAAAAAAAATTGCAGTGTTTTCTGCATATATGCAAGTGTGAGATTTACAAATTTATATATTTTTCTTGTATTTTGCTATTCCAAAAAATATTTTTTAGGGCAAAACCTTTTTTTTTAATAGCATTTTCTGTATTGCTGTAGATGTGAGATACACCGTTTCCATACGGTGGGTGTGTTGTGCTCTTGCAAAAAGACCCATTTAGGGCAAAAAAAAATTGCAGTGTTTTCTGCATCTATGCAAGTGTGGGATTTACAAATTTACATATTTTTCTTGTATTGTGCTATTCCCCAAAAAAAATTTTAGGGCTAAAATTTTTTTTAATAGCATTTTCTGCATTGCTGTAGATGTGAGATACACCATTTCCATACTGTGGGTGTATTGTGCTCTTGCAAAAAGACCCATTTAGGGCAAAAAAATTGCAGTGTTTTCTGCATATATGCAAGTGTGAGATTTACTAATTTACATATTTGTCTTGTATTGTGCTATTCCAAAAAAAGAATTTTAGGTCAATTTTTTTTAATAGCATTTTCTGTATTGCTGTAGGTGTGAGATACACCGTTTCCATACTGTGGGTGTATTGTGCTCTAGCAAAAAGACCCATTTAGGGCAAAAAAAAATTGCAGTGTTTTTGCTGCATATATGCAAGTGTGAGTTTTACAAATTTATATATTTTTCGTGTATTGTGCTATTCCAAAATAAATGTTTTAGGGCAAAAACTATTTTTAATAGCATTTTCTGAATTGCTGTAGGTGTGAGATACACTGTTTCCATACTGTGGGTGTATTGTGCTCTTGCAAAAAGACCCATTTAGGGCAAAAAAAATTCCAGTGTTTTCTGCATATATGCAAGTGTGAGTTTTAAAAATTCATATATTTTTCTTGTATTGTGCTATTCCAAAAAAAATTAGGGCAAAAAGTTTTTTTAATAGCATTTTCTGTATTGCTGAATGTGTGAGATGCACCATTTCCATACTGTGGGTGTATTGTGCTCTAGCAAAAAGACCCATTTAGGGCAAAAAATAAAAAATTGCAGTGTTTTCTGCATATATGCAAATGTGAGATTTACAAATTTATATATTTTTCTTGTATTGTGCTATTCCAAAAAATATTTTTTAGGGCAAAAACTTTTTTAATAGCATTTTCTGTATTGCTGTAGGTGTGAGATACACCGTTTCCATACTGTGGGTGTATTGTGCTCTTGCAAAAAGACACATTTAGGGCAAAAAAAATTGCAGTGTTTTCTGCATATATGCAAGTGTGAGATTTACATATTTGTCTTGTATTGTGCTATTCCAAAAAAAGAATTTTAGGGCAATTTTTTTTAATAGCATGTTCTGTATTGCTGTAGGTGTGAGATACACCGTTTCCATACTGTGGGTGTATTGTGCTCTTGCAAAAAGACCCATTTAGGGCAAAAAAAATTGCAGTGTTTTTGCTGCATATATGCAAGTGTGAGTTTTACAAATTTATATATTTTTCGTGTATTGTGCTATTCCAAAATAAATGTTTTAGGGCAAAAACTATTTTTTAATAGCATTTTCTGAATTGCTGTAGGTGTGAGATACACTGTTTCCATACTGTGGGTGTATTGTGCTCTTGCAAAAAGACCCATTTAGGGCAAAAAAAAAACCAGTGTTTTCTGCATATATGCAAGTGTGAGATTTAAAAATTCATATATTTTTCTTGTATTGTGCTATTCCAAAAAAAAATTAGGGCAATTTTTTTTTTAATAGCATTTTCTGTATTGCTGTAGGTGTGAAATACACAGTTTCCATACTGTGGCTGTATTGTGCTCTTCAAAAAGACCCATTTAGGGAAAAAAATTGCAGTGTTTTCTGCATATATGCAAGTGTGAGATTTACAAATTTATAAACTTTTCTTGTATTGTGCTATTGGCCAAAATTTTTTTTAGGGCAAAAACTTTTTTTTAATAGCATTTTCTGTATTGCTGTAGGTGTGAGATACACCATTTCCATACTGTGGGTGTATTGTGCTCTTGCAAAAAGACCCATTTAGGGCAAAAAAATTAAAAATTTGCAGTGTTTTCTGCATATATGCAAGTGTGAGATTTACAAATGTATATATTTTTCTTGTATTTTGCTATTCCCCAAAAAAATTTTTAGGGCAATTTTTTTTTTAATAGCATTTTCTGTATTGCTGTAGGTGTGAGATACACCGTTTCCATACGGTGGGTGTATTGTGCTCTTGCAAAAAGACCCATTTAGAGCAAAAAAAATTGCAGTGTTTTGCATATATGCAAGTGTGAGATTTACAAATTTATATATTTGTCTTGTATTGTGCTATTCCCCCAAAAAATTTTTAGGGCAAAAAATTTTTTTTAATAGCATTTTCTGTATTGCTGTAGGTGTGAGATACACCGTTTCCATACTGTGGGTGTATTGTGCTCTTGCAAAAAGACCCATTTAGGGCAAAAAAAATTGCAGTGTTTTCTGCATATATGCAAGTGTGAAATTTACAAATTTATTAATTTTTCTTGTATTGTGATATTCCCCAAAAAATGTTTTAGGGCAAAAAAAAAGTGTTATAATAGCATTTTCTCTATTGCTGTAGGTGTGAGATACACTGTTTCCATGCTGTGGGTGTATTGTGCTCTTGCAAAAAGACACATTTAGTGTTTTCTGCATATATGCAAGTGTGAGATTTACAAATTTATATATTTTTCTTGTATTGTGCTATTCCAAAAAAAATTAGGGCAAAAACTTTTTTAATAGCATTTTCTGTATTGCTGTAGGTGTGAGATACACCATTTCCATACTGTGGGTGTATTGTGCTCTTGCAAAAAGACCCATTTAGGGCAAAAAAAATTGCAGTGTTTTCTGCATATATGCAAGTGTGAGATTTACAAATTTATATATTTGTCTTGTATTGTGCTATTCCCAAAAAAATTTTTAGGGCAATTTTTTTTTTAATAGCATTTTCTGTATTGCTGTAAGTGTGAGATACACCGTTTCCATACTGTGGGTGTATTGTGCTCTTGCAAAAAGACCCATTTAGGGCAAAAAAATTGCAGTGTTTTCTGCATATATGCAAGTGTGAGATTTACAAATTTATATATTTTTCTTGTATTGTGCTATTCCAAAAAAAAAGTTTTAGGGCAAAAACTTTTTTTTAATAGCATTTTCTGAATTGCTGTAGGTGTGAGATACACTGTTTCCATACTGTGGGTGTATTGTGCTCTTGCAAAAAGACCCATTTAGGGCAAAAAAAAATTGCAGTGTTTTCTGCATATATGCAAGTGTGAGATTTACATATTTATATATTTTTCTGGTATTGTGCTATTCCAAAAAAAACAATTAGGGCAAAAACTTTTTTTAATAGCATTTTCTGTATTGCTGTAGGTGTGAAATACACAGTTTCCATACTGTGGCTGTATTGTGCTCTTGCAAAAAGACCCATTTAGGGCAAAAAAAAATTGCAGTGTTTTCTGCATATATGCAAGTGTGAGATTTACAAATTTATATATTTTTCTTGTATTGTGCTATTCCAAATTTTTTTTAGGGCAAAAACTTTTTTTTTAACAGCATTTTCTGTATTGCTGTAGGTGTGAGATACACCATTTCCATACTGTGGGTGTATTGTGCTCTTGCAAAAAGACCCATTTAGGGTAAAAAAAAATTGCAGTGTTTTCTGCATATATGCAAGTGTGAGATTTACAAATTTATATATTTTTCTTGTATTTTGCTATTCCAAAAAATATTTTTTAGGGCAAAACCTTTTTTTTTTAATAGCATTTTCTGTATTGCTGTAGATGTGAGATACACCGTTTCCATACGGTGGGTGTATTGTGCTCTTGCAAAAAGACCCATTTAGAGCAAAAAAAAGTGCAGTGTTTTCTGCATATATGCAAGTGTAAGATTTACAAATTTATATATTTGTCTTGTATTGTGCTATTCCCCAAAATTTTTTTTAGGGCAAAAACGTTATTTTAATAGCATTTTCTGTATTGCTGTAGGTGTGAGATACACCGTTTCCATACTGTGGGTGTATTGTGCTCTTGCAAAAAGACCCATTTAGGGCAAAAAATAAAAAATTGCAGTGTTTTCTGCATATATGCAAATGTGAGATTTACACATTTATATATGTTTCTTGTATTGTGCTATTCCAAAAAATATTTTTTAGGGCCAAATTTTATTTTTAATAGCATTTTCTGTATTGCTGTAGGTGTGAGATACACCGTTTCCATACTGTGGGTGTATTGTTTTCTTGCAAAAAGACCCATTTAGGGCAAAAAAATTGCAGTGTTTTCTGCATATATGCAAGTGTGAGATTTACAAATTTATATATTTTTCTTGTATTGTGCTATTCCAAAAAAAAATTAGGGCAAAAACTTTTTTTTAATAGCATTTTCTGTATTGCTGTATTTGTGAGATACACCATTTCCATACTGTGGGTGTATTGTGCTCTTGCAAAAAGACCCATTTAGGGCAAAAAAATAAAAAAATGCAGTGTTTTCTGCATATATGCAAGTGTGAGATTTACAAATTTATATATTTGTCTTGTATTGTGCTATTCCCCCAAAAATTTTTTAGGGCAAAAACTTTTTTTAATAGCATTTTCTGTATTGCTGTAGGTGTGAGATACACCGTTTCCATACTGTGGGTGTATTGTGCTCTAGCAAAAAGACCCATTTAGGGCAAAAAAAAAATTGCAGTGTTTTTGCTGCATATATGCAAGTGTGAGTTTTACAAATTTATATATTTTTCGTGTATTGTGCTATTCCAAAATAAATGTTTTAGGGCAAAAACTATTTTTAATAGCATTTTCTGAATTGCTGTAGGTGTGAGATACACTGTTTCCATACTGTGGGTGTATTGTGCTCTTGCAAAAAGACCCATTTAGGGCAAAAAAAAAATCCAGTGTTTTCTGCATATATGCAAGTGTGAGTTTTAAAAATTCATATATTTTTCTTGTATTGTGCTATTCCAAAAAAAATTAGGGCAAAAAGTTTTTTTAATAGCATTTTCTGTATTGCTGAATGTGTGAGATGCACCATTTCCATACTGTGGGTGTATTGTGCTCTTGCAAAAAGACCCATTTAGGGCAAAAAATAAAAAATTGCAGTGTTTTCTGCATATATGCAAATGTGACATTTACAAATTTATATATTTTTCTTGTATTGTGCTATTCCAAAAAATATTTTTTAGGGCAAAAACTTTTTTAATAGCATTTTCTGTATTGCTGTAGGTGTGAGATACACCGTTTCCATACTGTGGGTGTATTGTGCTCTTGCAAAAAGACACATTTAGGGCAAAAAAAAATTGCAGTGTTTTCTGCATATATGCAAGTGTGAGATTTACAAATTTACATATTTGTCTTGTATTGTGCTATTCCAAAAAAAGAATTTTAGGGCAATTTTTTTTAATAGCATGTTCTGTATTGCTGTAGGTGTGAGATACACCGTTTCCATACTGT
The DNA here is from genome assembly GCA_029206835.1 of Rana muscosa. Lineage (NCBI taxonomy): Eukaryota > Metazoa > Chordata > Amphibia > Anura > Ranidae > Rana > Rana muscosa. Next base: position 1,137,202,720 of record CM055122.1, read on the forward strand.
GGGTGTATTGTGCTCTTGCAAAAAGACCCATTTAGGGCAAAAAAAATTGCAGTGTTTTTGCTGCATATATGCAAGTGTGAGTTTTACAAATTTATATATTTTTCGTGTATTGTGCTATTCCAAAATAAATGTTTTAGGGCAAAAACTATTTTTTAATAGCATTTTCTGAATTGCTGTAGGTGTGAGATACACTGTTTCCATACTGTGGGTGTATTGTGCTCTTGCAAAAAGACCCATTTAGGGCAAAAAAAAACCCAGTGTTTTCTGCATATATGCAAGTGTGAGATTTAAAAATTCATATATTTTTCTTGTATTGTGCTATTCCAAAAAAAATTAGGGCAATTTTTTTTTAATAGCATTTTCTGTATTGCTGTAGGTGTGAAATACACAGTTTCCATACTGTGGCTGTATTGTGCTCTTCAAAAAGACCCATTTAGGGAAAAAAATTGCAGTGTTTTCTGCATATATGCAAGTGTGAGATTTACAAATTTATAAACTTTTCTTGTATTGTGCTATTGGCCAAAATTTTTTTTAGGGCAAAAACTTTTTTTTAATAGCATTTTCTGTATTGCTGTAGGTGTGAGATACACCATTTCCATACTGTGGGTGTATTGTGCTCTTGCAAAAAGACCCATTTAGGGCAAAAAAATTAAAAATTTGCAGTGTTTTCTGCATATATGCAAGTGTGAGATTTACAAATGTATATATTTTTCTTGTATTTTGCTATTCCCCCAAAAAATTTTTAGGGCAATTTTTTTTTTAATAGCATTTTCTGTATTGCTGTAGGTGTGAGATACACCGTTTCCATACGGTGGGTGTATTGTGCTCTTGCAAAAAGACCCATTTAGAGCAAAAAAAATTGCAGTGTTTTGCATATATGCAAGTGTGAGATTTACAAATTTATATATTTGTCTTGTATTGTGCTATTCCCCCAAAAAAATTTTAGGGCAAAAACTTTTTTTTAATAGCATTTTCTGTATTGCTGTAGGTGTGAGATACACCGTTTCCATACTGTGGGTGTATTGTGCTCTTGCAAAAAGACCCATTTAGGGCAAAAAAAATTGCAGTGTTTTCTGCATATATGCAAGTGTGAAATTTACAAATTTATTAATTTTTCTTGTATTGTGATATTCCCCAAAAAATGTTTTAGGGCAAAAAAAAAGTGTTATAATAGCATTTTCTCTATTGCTGTAGGTGTGAGATACACTGTTTCCATGCTGTGGGTGTATTGTGCTCTTGCAAAAAGACACATTTAGTGTTTTCTGCATATATGCAAGTGTGAGATTTACAAATTTATATATTTTTCTTGTATTGTGCTATTCCAAAAAAAATTAGGGCAAAAACTTTTTTAATAGCATTTTCTGTATTGCTGTAGGTGTGAGATACACCATTTCCATACTGTGGGTGTATTGTGCTCTTGCAAAAAGACCCATTTAGGGCAAAAAAAAATTGCAGTGTTTTCTGCATATATGCAAGTGTGAGATTTACAAATTTATATATTTGTCTTGTATTGTGCTATTCCAAAAAAAATTTTTAGGGCAATTTTTTTTTTAATAGCATTTTCTGTATTGCTGTAAGTGTGAGATACACCGTTTCCATACTGTGGGTGTATTGTGCTCTTGCAAAAAGACCCATTTAGGGCAAAAAAATTGCAGTGTTTTCTGCATATATGCAAGTGTGAGATTTACAAATTTATATATTTTTCTTGTATTGTGCTATTCCAAAAAAAAAGTTTTAGGGCAAAAACTTTTTTTTAATAGCATTTTCTGAATTGCTGTAGGTGTGAGATACACTGTTTCCATACTGTGGGTGTATTGTGCTCTTGCAAAAAGACCCATTTAGGGCAAAAAAAAATTGCAGTGTTTTCTGCATATATGCAAGTGTGAGATTTACATATTTATATATTTTTCTGGTATTGTGCTATTCCAAAAAAAACAATTAGGGCAAAAACTTTTTTTAATAGCATTTTCTGTATTGCTGTAGGTGTGAAATACACAGTTTCCATACTGTGGCTGTATTGTGCTCTTGCAAAAAGACCCATTTAGGGCAAAAAAAAATTGCAGTGTTTTCTGCATATATGCAAGTGTGAGATTTACAAATTTATATATTTTTCTTGTATTGTGCTATTCCAAATTTTTTTTAGGGCAAAAACTTTTTTTTTAACAGCATTTTCTGTATTGCTGTAGGTGTGAGATACACCATTTCCATACTGTGGGTGTATTGTGCTCTTGCAAAAAGACCCATTTAGGGTAAAAAAAAATTGCAGTGTTTTCTGCATATATGCAAGTGTGAGATTTACAAATTTATATATTTTTCTTGTATTTTGCTATTCCAAAAAATATTTTTTAGGGCAAAACCTTTTTTTTTTAATAGCATTTTCTGTATTGCTGTAGATGTGAGATACACCGTTTCCATACGGTGGGTGTATTGTGCTCTTGCAAAAAGACCCATTTAGAGCAAAAAAAAGTGCAGTGTTTTCTGCATATATGCAAGTGTAAGATTTACAAATTTATATATTTGTCTTGTATTGTGCTATTCCCCAAAATTTTTTTTAGGGCAAAAACGTTATTTTAATAGCATTTTCTGTATTGCTGTAGGTGTGAGATACACCGTTTCCATACTGTGGGTGTATTGTGCTCTTGCAAAAAGACCCATTTAGGGCAAAAAATAAAAAATTGCAGTGTTTTCTGCATATATGCAAATGTGAGATTTACACATTTATATATGTTTCTTGTATTGTGCTATTCCAAAAAATATTTTTTAGGGCCAAATTTTATTTTTAATAGCATTTTCTGTATTGCTGTAGGTGTGAGATACACCGTTTCCATACTGTGGGTGTATTGTTTTCTTGCAAAAAGACCCATTTAGGGCAAAAAAATTGCAGTGTTTTCTGCATATATGCAAGTGTGAGATTTACAAATTTATATATTTTTCTTGTATTGTGCTATTCCAAAAAAAAATTAGGGCAAAAACTTTTTTTTAATAGCATTTTCTGTATTGCTGTATTTGTGAGATACACCATTTCCATACTGTGGGTGTATTGTGCTCTTGCAAAAAGACCCATTTAGGGCAAAAAAATAAAAAAATGCAGTGTTTTCTGCATATATGCAAGTGTGAGATTTACAAATTTATATATTTGTCTTGTATTGTGCTATTCCCCCAAAAAAATTTTAGGGCAAAAACTTTTTTTAATAGCATTTTCTGTATTGCTGTAGGTGTGAGATACACTGTTTCCATACTGTGGGTGTATTGTGCTCTTGCAAAAAGACCCATTTAGGGCAAAAAAAATTGCAGTGTTTTCTGCATATATGCAAGTGTGAAATTTACAAATTTATTAATTTTTCTTGTATTGTGATATTCCCCAAAAAATGTTTTAGGGCAAAAAAAATTGTTATAATAGCATTTTCTGTATTGCTGTAGGTGTGAGATGCACTGTTTCCATGCTGTGGGTGTATTGTGCTCTTGCAAAAAGACACATTTAGTGTTTTCTGCATATATGCAAGTGTGAGATTTACAAATTTATTAATTTTTCTTGTATTGTGATATTCCCCAAAAAATGTTTTAGGGCAAAAAAAAATTGTTATAATAGCATTTTCTGTATTGCTGTAGGTGTGAGATACACCATTTCCATACTGTGGGTGTATTGTGCTCTTGCAAAAAGACCCATTTAGGGCAAAAAAATTGCAGTGTTTTCTGCATATATGCAAGTGTGAGATTTACAAATTTATATATTTTTCTTGTATTGTGCTATTCCAAATTTATTTTTTAGGGCAAAAACTTTTTTTAACAGCATTTTCTGTATTGCTGTAGGTGTGAGATACACCATTTCCATACTGTGGGTGTATTGTGCTCTTGCAAAAAGACCCATTTAGGGTAAAAAAAAATTGCAGTGTTTTCTGCATATATGCAAGTGTGAGATTTACAAATTTATATATTTTTCTTGTATTTTGCTATTCCAAAAAATATTTTTTAGGGCAAAACCTTTTTTTTTTAATAGCATTTTCTGTATTGCTGTAGATGTGAGATACACCGTTTCCATACGGTGGGTGTATTGTGCTCTTGCAAAAAGACCCATTTAGGGCAAAAAAAAATTGCAGTGTTTTCTGCATCTATGCAAGTGTGGGATTTACAAATTTACATATTTTTCTTGTATTGTGCTATTCCCCAAAAAAAATTTTAGGGCTAAAATTTTTTTTAATAGCATTTTCTGCATTGCTGTAGATGTGAGATACACCATTTCCATACTGTGGGTGTATTGTGCTCTTGCAAAAAGACCCATTTAGGGCAAAAAAATTGCAGTGTTTTCTGCATATATGCAAGTGTGAGATTTACTAATTTACATATTTGTCTTGTATTGTGCTATTCCAAAAAAAGAATTTTAGGTCAATTTTTTTTAATAGCATTTTCTGTATTGCTGTAGGTGTGAGATACACCGTTTCCATACTGTGGGTGTATTGTGCTCTAGCAAAAAGACCCATTTAGGGCAAAAAAAAAATTGCAGTGTTTTTGCTGCATATATGCAAGTGTGAGTTTTACAAATTTATATATTTTTCGTGTATTGTGCTATTCCAAAATAAATGTTTTAGGGCAAAAACTATTTTTAATAGCATTTTCTGAATTGCTGTAGGTGTGAGATACACTGTTTCCATACTGTGGGTGTATTGTGCTCTTGCAAAAAGACCCATTTAGGGCAAAAAAAAATTCCAGTGTTTTCTGCATATATGCAAGTGTGAGTTTTAAAAATTCATATATTTTTCTTGTATTGTGCTATTCCAAAAAAAATTAGGGCAAAAAGTTTTTTTAATAGCATTTTCTGTATTGCTGAATGTGTGAGATGCACCATTTCCATACTGTGGGTGTATTGTGCTCTTGCAAAAAGACCCATTTAGGGCAAAAAATAAAAAATTGCAGTGTTTTCTGCATATATGCAAATGTGAGATTTACAAATTTATATATTTTTCTTGTATTGTGCTATTCCAAAAAATATTTTTTAGGGCAAAAACTTTTTTTAATAGCATTTTCTGTATTGCTGTAGGTGTGAGATACACCGTTTCCATACTGTGGGTGTATTGTGCTCTTGCAAAAAGACACATTTAGGGCAAAAAAAAATTGCAGTGTTTTCTGCATATATGCAAGTGTGAGATTTACAAATTTACATATTTGTCTTGTATTGTGCTATTCCAAAAAAAGAATTTTAGGGCAATTTTTTTTAATAGCATGTTCTGTATTGCTGTAGGTGTGAGATACACCGTTTCCATACTGTGGGTGTATTGTGCTCTTGCAAAAAGAGCCATTTAGGGCAAAAAAAATTGCAGTGTTTTTGCTGCATATATGCAAGTGTGAGTTTTACAAATTTATATATTTTTCGTGTATTGTGCTATTCCAAAATAAATGTTTTAGGGCAAAAACTATTTTTTAATAGCATTTTCTGAATTGCTGTAGGTGTGAGATACACTGTTTCTATACTGTGGGTGTATTGTGCTCTTGCAAAAAGACCCATTTAGGGCAAAAAAACCAGTGTTTTCTGCATATATGCAAGTGTGAGATTTAAAAATTCATATATTTTTCTTGTATTGTGCTATTCCAAAAAAAAATTAGGGCAATTTTTTTTTAATAGCATTTTCTGTATTGCTGTAGGTGTGAAATACACAGTTTCCATACTGTGGCTGTATTGTGCTCTTCAAAAAGACCCATTTAGGGAAAAAAATTGCAGTGTTTTCTGCATATATGCAAGTGTGAGATTTACAAATTTATAAACTTTTCTTGTATTGTGCTATTGGCCAAAATTTTTTTTAGGGCAAAAACTTTTTTTTAATAGCATTTTCTGTATTGCTGTAGGTGTGAGATACACCATTTCCATACTGTGGGTGTATTGTGCTCTTGCAAAAAGACCCATTTAGGGCAAAAAAATTAAAAATTTGCAGTGTTTTCTGCATATATGCAAGTGTGAGATTTACAAATGTATATATTTTTCTTGTATTTTGCTATTCCCCCAAAAAATTTTTAGGGCAATTTTTTTTTTAATAGCATTTTCTGTATTGCTGTAGGTGTGAGATACACCGTTTCCATACGGTGGGTGTATTGTGCTCTTGCAAAAAGACCCATTTAGAGCAAAAAAAATTGCAGTGTTTTGCATATATGCAAGTGTGAGATTTACAAATTTATATATTTGTCTTGTATTGTGCTATTCCCCAAAAAAATTTTTAGGGCAAAAACTTTTTTTTAATAGCATTTTCTGTATTGCTGTAGGTGTGAGATACACCGTTTCCATACTGTGGGTGTATTGTGCTCTTGCAAAAAGACCCATTTAGGGCAAAAAAAATTGCAGTGTTTTCTGCATATATGCAAGTGTGAAATTTACAAATTTATTAATTTTTCTTGTATTGTGATATTCCCCAAAAAATGTTTTAGGGCAAAAAAAAAGTGTTATAATAGCATTTTCTCTATTGCTGTAGGTGTGAGATACACTGTTTCCATGCTGTGGGTGTATTGTGCTCTTGCAAAAAGACACATTTAGTGTTTTCTGCATATATGCAAGTGTGAGATTTACAAATTTATATATTTTTCTTGTATTGTGCTATTCCAAAAAAAATTAGGGCAAAAACTTTTTTAATAGCATTTTCTGTATTGCTGTAGGTGTGAGATACACCATTTCCATACTGTGGGTGTATTGTGCTCTTGCAAAAAGACCCATTTAGGGCAAAAAAAATTGCAGTGTTTTCTGCATATATGCAAGTGTGAGATTTACAAATTTATATATTTGTCTTGTATTGTGCTATTCCAAAAAAATTTTTTAGGGCAATTTTTTTTTTAATAGCATTTTCTGTATTGCTGTAAGTGTGAGATACACCGTTTCCATACTGTGGGTGTATTGTGCTCTTGCAAAAAGACCCATTTAGGGCAAAAAAATTGCAGTGTTTTCTGCATATATGCAAGTGTGAGATTTACAAATTTATATATTTTTCTTGTATTGTGCTATTCCAAAAAAAAAGTTTTAGGGCAAAAACTTTTTTTTAATAGCATTTTCTGAATTGCTGTAGGTGTGAGATACACTGTTTCCATACTGTGGGTGTATTGTGCTCTTGCAAAAAGACCCATTTAGGGCAAAAAAAAATTGCAGTGTTTTCTGCATATATGCAAGTGTGAGATTTACATATTTATATATTTTTCTGGTATTGTGCTATTCCAAAAAAAACAATTAGGGCAAAAACTTTTTTTTAATAGCATTTTCTGTATTGCTGTAGGTGTGAAATACACAGTTTCCATACTGTGGCTGTATTGTGCTCTTGCAAAAAGACCCATTTAGGGCAAAAAAAAATTGCAGTGTTTTCTGCATATATGCAAGTGTGAGATTTACAAATTTATATATTTTTCTTGTATTGTGCTATTCCAAATTTTTTTTAGGGCAAAAACTTTTTTTTTAACAGCATTTTCTGTATTGCTGTAGGTGTGAGATACACCATTTCCATACTGTGGGTGTATTGTGCTCTTGCAAAAAGACCCATTTAGGGTAAAAAAAAATTGCAGTGTTTTCTGCATATATGCAAGTGTGAGATTTACAAATTTATATATTTTTCTTGTATTTTGCTATTCCAAAAAATATTTTTTAGGGCAAAACCTTTTTTTTTTAATAGCATTTTCTGTATTGCTGTAGATGTGAGATACACCGTTTCCATACGGTGGGTATATTGTGCTCTTGCAAAAAGACCCATTTAGAGCAAAAAAAAGTGCAGTGTTTTCTGCATATATGCAAGTGTAAGATTTACAAATTTATATATTTGTCTTGTATTGTGCTATTCCCCAAATATTTTTTTAGGGCAAAAACGTTATTTTAATAGCATTTTCTGTATTGCTGTAGGTGTGAGATACACCGTTTCCATACTGTGGGTGTATTGTGCTCTTGCAAAAAGACCCATTTAGGGCAAAAAATAAAAAATTGCAGTGTTTTCTGCATATATGCAAATGTGAGATTTACACATTTATATATGTTTCTTGTATTGTGCTATTCCAAAAAATATTTTTTAGGGCCAAATTTTATTTTTAATAGCATTTTCTGTATTGCTGTAGGTGTGAGATACACCGTTTCCATACTGTGGGTGTATTGTTTTCTTGCAAAAAGACCCATTTAGGGCAAAAAAATTGCAGTGTTTTCTGCATATATGCAAGTGTGAGATTTACAAATTTATATATTTTTCTTGTATTGTGCTATTCCAAAAAAAAATTAGGGCAAAAACTTTTTTTTAATAGCATTTTCTGTATTGCTGTATTTGTGAGATACACCATTTCCATACTGTGGGTGTATTGTGCTCTTGCAAAAAGACCCATTTAGTGTTTTCTGCATATATGCAAGTGTGAGATTTACAAATTTATATATTTTTCTTGTATTGTGCTATTCCAAAATTTTTTTTAGGGCAATTTTTTTTTAATAGCATTTTCTGTATTGCTGTAGATGTAAGGTACACCATATCCATACTGTGGGTGTATTGTGCTCTTGCAAAAAGACCCATTTAGGGCAAAAAAAATTGCAGTGTTTTCTGCATATATGCAAGTGTGAGCTTTACAAATTTATATATTTTTCTTGTATTGTGCTATTCCAAAAAAAAATTAGGGCAAAAACTTTTTTTAATAGCATTTTCTGTATTGCTGTAGGTGTGAGATACACCATTTCCATACTGTGGGTGTATTGTGCTCTTGCAAAAAGACCCATTTAGGGCAAAAAAATAACAAATTGCAGTGTTTTCTGCATATATGCAAGTGAGAGATTTACAAATTTATATATTTTTGTTGTATTGTGCTATTCCCAAAAAAATTTTAGGGCAATTTTTTTTTTTAATAGCATTTTCTGTATTGCTGTAGGTGTGAGATACACGGTTTCCATACTGTGGGTGTATTGTGCTCTTGCAAAAAGACCCATTTAGGGCAAAAAAAATTGCAGTGTTTTCTGCATATATGCAAGTGTGAGATTTACAAATTTATATATTTTTCTTGTATTGTGCTATTCCCCAAAATTTTTTTTAGGGCAAATAAATTTTTTTAATAGCATTTTCTGTATTGCTTTAGGTGTGAGATACACGGTTTCCATACTGTGGGTGTATTGTGCTCTTGCAAAAAGACCCATTTAGGGTAAAATAAATTGCAGTGTTTTCTGCATATATGCAAGTGTGAGATTTAAAAATTCATATATTTTTCTTGTATTGTGCTATTCCAAAAAAATTAGGGCAAAAACTTTTTTTTAATAGCATTTTCTGTATTGCTGTAGGTGTGAAATACACAGTTTCCATACTGTGGCTGTATTGTGCTCTTGCAAAAAGACCCATTTAGGGAAAAAAATTGCAGGGTTTTCTGCATATATGCAAGTGTGAGATTTACAAATTTATTAATTTTTCTTGTATTGTGCTATTGGCCAAAATTTTTTTTAGGGCAAAAACTTTTTTTTAATAGCATTTTCTGTATTGCTGTAGGTGTGAGATCCACCATTTCCATACTGTGGGTGTATTGTGCTCTTGCAAAAAGACCCATTTAGGGCAAAAAAATTAAAATTTGCAGTGTTTTCTGCATATATTCAAGTGTGAGATTTACAAATTTATATATTTTTCTTGTATTTTGCTATTCCCCAAAAAAATTTTTAGGGCAAAATTTTTATTTTAATATCATTTTCTGTATTGCTGTAGGTGTGAGATACACCGTTTCCATACGGTGGGTGTATTGTGCTCTTGCAAAAAGACCCATTTAGAGCAAAAAAAATTGCAGTGTTTTCTGCATATATGCAAGTGTGAGATTTACAAATTTATATATTTGTCTTGTATTGTGCTATTCCAAAAAAAATTTTTAGGGCAATTTTTTTTTAATAGCATTTTCTGTATTGCTGTAAGTGTGAGATACACCGTTTCCATACTGTGGGTGTATTGTGCTCTTGCAAAAAGACCCATTTAGGGCAAAAAAATTGCAGTGTTTTCTGCATATATGCAAGTGTGAGATTTACAAATTTATATATTTTTCTTGTATTGTGCTATTCCAAATTAATTTTTTAGGGCAAAAACTTTTTTTAACAGCATTTTCTGTATTGCTGTAGGTGTGAGATACACCATTTCCATACTGTGGGTGTATTGTGCTCTTGCAAAAAGACCCATTTAGGGTAAAAAAAATTGCAGTGTTTTCTGCATATATGCAAGTGTGAGATTTACAAATTTATATATTTTTCTTGTATTTTGCTATTCCAAAAAATATTTTTTAGGGCAAAACCTTTTTTTTTTAATAGCATTTTCTGTATTGCTGTAGGTGTGAGATACACCGTTTCCATACTGTGGGTGTATTGTTTTCTTGCAAAAAGACCCATTTAGGGCAAAAAAAATTGCAGTGTTTTCTGCATATATGCAAGTGTGAGATTTACAAATTTATATATTTTTCTTGTATTGTGCTATTCCAAAAAAAAATTAGGGCAAAAACTTTTTTTTAATAGCATTTTCTGTATTGCTGTAGGTGTGAGATACACCATTTCCATACTGTGGGTGTATTGTGCTCTTGCAAAAAGACCCATTTAGGGCAAAAAATAAAAAAATGCAGTGTTTTCTGCATATATGCAAGTGTGAGATTTACAAATTTATATATTTGTCTTGTATTGTGCTATTCCCCAAAAATTTTTTTAGGGCAAAAACTTTTTTTTAACAGCATTTTCTGTATTGCTGTAGGTGTGAGATACACTGTTTCCATACTGTGGGTGTATTGTGCTCTTGCAAAAAGACCCATTTAGGGCAAAAAAATTGCAGTGTTTTCTGCATATATGCAAGTGTGAGATTTACAAATTTATATATTTTTCTTGTATTGTGCTATTCCAAATTTATTTTTTAGGGCAAAAACTTTTTTTAACAGCATTTTCTGTATTGCTGTAGGTGTGAGATACACCATTTCCATACTGTGGGTGTATTGTGCTCTTGCAAAAAGACCCATTTAGGGTAAAAAAAAATTGCAGTGTTTTCTGCATATATGCAAGTGTGAGATTTACAAATTTATATATTTTTCTTGTATTTTGCTATTCCAAAAAATATTTTTTAGGGCAAAACCTTTTTTTTTTAATAGCATTTTCTGTATTGCTGTAGATGTGAGATACACCGTTTCCATACGGTGGGTGTATTGTGCTCTTGCAAAAAGACCCATTTAGGGCAATAAAAAATTGCAGTGTTTTCTGCATCTATGCAAGTGTGGGATTTACAAATTTACATATTTGTCTTGTATTGTGCTATTCCAAAAAAAGAATTTTAGGTCAATTTTTTTTAATAGCATTTTCTGTATTGCTGTAGGTGTGAGATACACCATTTCCATACTGTGGGTGTATTGTGCTCTAGCAAAAAGACCCATTTAGGGCAAAAAAAAAATTGCAGTGTTTTTGCTGCATATATGCAAGTGTGAGTTTTACAAATTTATATATTTTTCGTGTATTGTGCTATTCCAAAATAAATGTTTTAGGGCAAAAACTATTTTTAATAGCATTTTCTGAATTGCTGTAGGTGTGAGATACACTGTTTCCATACTGTGGGTGTATTGTGCTCTTGCAAAAAGACCCATTTAGGGCAAAAAAAAATTCCAGTGTTTTCTGCATATATGCAAGTGTGAGTTTTAAAAATTCATATATTTTTCTTGTATTGTGCTATTCCAAAAAAAATTAGGGCAAAAACTTTTTTTAATAGCATTTTCTGTATTGCTGAATGTGTGAGATGCACCATTTCCATACTGTGGGTGTATTGTGCTCTTGCAAAAAGACCCATTTAGGGCAAAAAATAAAAAATTGCAGTGTTTTCTGCATATATGCAAATGTGAGATTTACAAATTTATATATTTTTCTTGTATTGTGCTATTCCAAAAAATATTTTTTAGGGCAAAAACTTTTTTTAATAGCATTTTCTGTATTGCTGTAGGTGTGAGATACACCGTTTCCATACTGTGGGTGTATTGTGCTCTTGCAAAAAGACACATTTAGGGCAAAAAAAAATTGCAGTGTTTTCTGCATATATGCAAGTGTGAGATTTACAAATTTACATATTTGTCTTGTATTGTGCTATTCCAAAAAAAGAATTTTAGGGCAATTTTTTTTAATAGCATGTTCTGTATTGCTGTAGGTGTGAGATACACCGTTTCCATACTGTGGGTGTATTGTGCTCTTGCAAAAAGACCCATTTAGGGCAAAAAAAATTGCAGTGTTTTTGCTGCATATATGCAAGTGTGAGTTTTACAAATTTATATATTTTTCGTGTATTGTGCTATTCCAAAATAAATGTTTTAGGGCAAAAACTATTTTTTAATAGCATTTTCTGAATTGCTGTAGGTGTGAGATACACTGTTTCCATACTGTGGGTGTATTGTGCTCTTGCAAAAAGACCCATTTAGGGCAAAAAAAATTCCAGTGTTTTCTGCATATATGCAAGTGTGAGATTTAAAAATTCATATATTTTTCTTGTATTGTGCTATTCCAAAAAAAATTAGGGCAAATTTTTTTTTAATAGCATTTTCTGTATTGCTGTAGGTGTGAAATACACAGTTTCCATACTGTGGCTGTATTGTGCTCTTCAAAAAGACCCATTTAGGGAAAAAAATTTCAGTGTTTTCTGCATATATGCAAGTGTGAGATTTACAAATTTATAAACTTTTCTTGTATTGTGCTATTGGCCAAAATTTTTTTTAGGGCAAAAACTTTTTTTTAATAGCATTTTCTGTATTGCTGTAGGTGTGAGATACACCATTTCCATACTGTGGGTGTATTGTGCTCTTGCAAAAAGACCCATTTAGGGCAAAAAAAAAATTCCAGTGTTTTCTGCATATATGCAAGTGTGAGATTTAAAAATTCATATATTTTTCTTGTATTGTGCTATTCCAAAAAAATTAGGGCAAAAACTTTTTTTTAATAGCATTTTCTGTATTGCTGTAGGTGTGAAATACACAGTTTCCATACTGTGGCTGTATTGTGCTCTTGCAAAAAGACCCATTTAGGGAAAAAAAGTTGCAGGGTTTTCTGCATATATGCAAGTGTGAGATTTACAAATTTATAAATTTATCTTGTATTGTGCTATTGGCCAAAAATTTTTTTAGGGCAAAAACTTTTTTTAATAGCATTTTCTGAATTGCTGTAGGTGTGAGATACACCATTTTCATACTGTGGGTGTATTGCGCTCTTGCAAAAAGACCCATTTAGGGCAAAAAATTTAAAATTTGCAGTGTTTTCTGCATATATGCAAGTGTGAGATTTACAAATGTATATATTTTTCTTGTATTTTGCTATTCCCCAAAAAAATTTTTAGGGCAATTTTTTTTTTAATAGCATTTTCTGTATTGCTGTAGGTGTGAGATACACCGTTTCCATACGGTGGGTGTATTGTGCTCTTGCAAAAAGACCCATTTAGAGCAAAAAAATTGCAGTGTTTTCTGCATATATGCAAGTGTGAGATTTACAAATTTATATATTTGTCTTGTATTGTGCTATTCCCCCCAAATTTTTTTAGGGCAAAAACTTTTTTTTAATAGCACTTTCTGTATTGCTGTAGGTGTGAGATACACCATTTCCATACTGTGGGTGTATTGTGCTCTTGCAAAAAGACCCATTTAGGGCAAAAAAATTGCAGTGTTTTCAGCATATATGCAAGTGTGAGATTTACAAATTTATATATTTGTCTTGTATTGTGCTATTCCAAAAAAATTTTTTAGGGCAATTTTTTTTTAATAGCATTTTCTGTATTGCTGTAAGTGTGAGATACACCGTTTCCATACTGTGGGTGTATTGTGCTCTTGTAAAAAGACCCATTTAGGGCAAAAAAATTGCAGTGTTTTCTGCATATATGCAAGTGTGAGATTTACAAATTTATATATTTTTCTTGTATTGTGCTATTCCAAAAAAAAAGTTTTAGGGCAAAAACTTTTTTTTAATAGCATTTTCTGAATTGCTGTAGGTGTGAGATACACTGTTTCCATACTGTGGGTGTATTGTGCTCTTGCAAAAAGACCCATTTAGGGCAAAAAAATTGCAGTGTTTTCTGCATATATGCAAGTGTGAGATTTACAAATTTATATATTTTTCTGGTATTGTGCTATTCCAAAAAAAACAATTAGGGCAAAAACTTTTTTTAATAGCATTTTCTAGATTGCTGTAGGTGTGAAATACACAGTTTCCATACTGTGGCTGTATTGTGCTCTTGCAAAAAGACCCATTTAGGGCAAATAAAAATTGCAGTGTTTTCTGCATATATGCAAGTGTGAGATTTACAAATTTATATATTTTTCTTGTATTGTGCTATTCCAAATTTTTTTTAGGGCAAAAACTTTTTTTTAACAGCATTTTCTGTATTGCTGTAGGTGTGAGATACACCATTTCCATACTGTGGGTGTATTGTGCTCTTGCAAAAAGACCCATTTAGGGTAAAAAAAATTGCAGTGTTTTCTGCATATATGCAAGTGTGAGATTTACAAATTTATATATTTTTCTTGTATTTTGCTATTCCAAAAAATATTTTTTAGGGCAAAACCTTTTTTTTTTAATAGCATTTTCTGTATTGCTGTAGATGTGAGATACACCGTTTCCATACGGTGGGTGTATTGTGCTCTTCCAAAAAGACCCATTTAGAGCAAAAAAAAGTGCAGTGTTTTCTGCATATATGCAAGTGTAAGATTTACAAATTTATATATTTGTCTTGTATTGTGCTATTCCCCCAAAAAATTTTAGGGCAAAAACGTTATTTTAATAGCATTTTCTGTATTGCTGTAGGTGTGAGATACACCGTTTCCATACTGTGGGTGTATTGTGCTCTTGCAAAAAGACCCATTTAGGGCAAAAAATAAAAAATTGCAGTGTTTTCTGCATATATGCAAATGTGAGATTTACACATTTATATATGTTTCTTGTATTGTGCTATTCCAAAAAATATTTTTTAGGGCCAATTTTTTTTTAATAGCATTTTCTGTATTGCTGTAGGTGTGAGATACACCGTTTCCATACTGTGGGTGTATTGTTTTCTTGCAAAAAGACCCATTTAGGGCAAAAAAATTGCAGTGTTTTCTGCATATATGCAAGTGTGAGATTTACAAATTTATATATTTTTCTTGTATTGTGCTATTCCAAAAAAAAATTAGGGCAAAAACTTTTTTTTAATAGCATTTTCTGTATTGCTGTAGGTGTGAGATACACCATTTCCATACTGTGGGTGTATTGTGCTCTTGCAAAAAGACCCATTTAGGGCAAAAAATAAAAAAATGCAGTGTTTTCTGCATATATGCAAGTGTGAGATTTACAAATTTATATATTTGTCTTGTATTGTGCTATTCCCCCAAAAAATGTAGGGCAATTTTTTTTTTAATAGCATTTTCTGTATTGTTGTAGGTGTGAGATACACCGTTTCCATACTGTGGGTGTATTGTGCTCTTGCAAAAAGACCCATTTAGTTCAAAAACATTAAAAATTGCAGTGTTTTCTGCATATATGCAAGTGTGAGATTTACAAATTTATATATTTTTCTTGCATTGTGCTATTCAAAAAAAAAATTTAGGGAATTTTTTTTTTAATAGCATTTTCTGTATTGCTGTAGGTGTGAGATACACGGTTTCCATACTGTGGGTGTATTGTGCTCTTGCAAAAAGACCCATTTAGGGCAACAAAAAAATTGCAGTGTTTCCTGCATATATGCAAGTGTGAGATTTACAAATTTATATATTTTTCTTGTATTGTGCTATTCCCCAATTTTTTTTTTAGGGCAAAAACTTTATTTTAATAGCATTTTCTGTATTGCTGTAGGTGTGAGATACACCATTTCCATACTGTGGGTGTATTGTGCTCTCGCAAAAAGACCCATTTAGGGCAAAAAAGAAATTGCAGTGTTTTCTGCATATATGCAAGTGTGAGATTTAGAAATTTATATATTTGTCTTGTATTGTGCTATTCCAAAAAAAGAATTTTAGGGCAATTTTTTTTAATAGCATTTTCTGTATTGCTGTAGGTGTGAGATACACCGTTTCCATACTGTGGGTGTATTGTGCTCTTGCAAAAAGACCCATTTAGGGCAAAAAAAATTGCAGTGTTTTCTGCATATATGCAAGTGTGAGTTTTACAAATTTATATATTTTTCGTGTATTGTGCTTTTCCAAAATAAATGTTTTAAAGCAAAAACTATTTTTTAATAGCATTTTCTGAATTGCTGTAGGTGTGAGATACACTGTTTCCATACTGTGGGTGTATTGTGCTCTTGCAAAAAGACCCATTTAGGGCAAAAAAAAATTGCAGTGTTTTCTGCATATATGCAAGTGTGAGATTTAAAAATTCATATATTTTTCTTGTATTGTGCTATTCCAAAAAAAAATTAGGGCAAAAACTTTTTTTAATAGCATTTTCTGTATTGCTGTAGGTGTGAGATACACCGTTTCCATACTGTGCGTGTATTGTGCTCTTGCAAAAAGACCCATTTAGGGCAAAAAAAATTGCAGTGTTTTCTGCATATATGCAAGTGTGAGTTTTACAAATTTATATATTTTTCGTGTATTATGCTATTCCAAAATAAATGTTTTAGGGCAAAAACTATTTTTTAATAGCATTTTCTGAATTGCTGTAGGTGTGAGATACACTGTTTCCATACTGTGGGTGTATTGTGCTCTCGCAAAAAGACCCATTTAGGGCAAAAAAATTGCAGTGTTTTCTGCATATATGCAAGTGTGAGATTTACAAATTTATATATTTTTCTTGTATTGTGCTATTCCCCAAAAAATTTTTTAGGGCAAAAACTATTTTTTAATAGCATTTTCTGTATTGCTGTATGTGTGAGATGCACCATTTCCATACTGTGGGTGTATTGTGCTCTTGCAAAAAGACCCATTTAGGGCAAAAAATTAAAAATTGCAGTGTTTTCTGCATATATGCAAATGTGAGATTTACAAATTTATATATTTTTCTTGTATTGTGCTATTCCAAAAAATATTTTTTAGGGCAAAAACTTTTTTTAATAGCATTTTCTGTATTGCTGTAGGTGTGAGATACACTGTTTCCATAGTGTGGGTGTATTGTGCTCTTGCAAAAAGACCCATTTAGGGCAAAAAAAATTGCAGTGTTTTCTGCATATATGCAAGTGTGAGATTTACAAATTTACATATTTGTCTTGTATTGTGCTATTCCAAAAAAATAATTTTAGGGCAATTTTTTTAATAGCATGTTCTGTATTGCTGTAGGTGTGAGATACACCGTTTCCATACTGTGGGTGTATTGTGCTCTTGCAAAAAGACCCATTTAGGGCAAAAAAAAATTGCAGTGTTTTTGCTGCATATATGCAAGTGTGAGTTTTACAAATTTATATATTTTTCGTGTATTGTGCTATTCCAAAATAAATGTTTTAGGGCAAAAACTATTTTTGAATAGCATTTTCTGAATTGCTGTAGGTGTGAGATACACTGTTTCTATACTGTGGGTGTATTGTGCTCTTGCAAAAAGACCCATTTAGGGCAAAAAAAATTCCAGTGTTTTCTGCATATATGCAAGTGTGAGATTTAAAAATTCATATATTTTTCTTGTATTGTGCTATTCCAAAAAAAAATTAGGGCAAAAACTTTTTTTTAATAGCATTTTCTGTATTGCTGTAGGTGTGAAATACACAGTTTCCATACTGTGGCTGTATTGTGCTCTTGCAAAAAGACCCATTTAGGGAAAAAAATTGCAGTGTTTTCTGCATATATGCAAGTGTGAGATTTACAAATTTATAAACTTTTCTTGTATTGTGCTATTGGGCAAAAAATTTTTTAGGGCAAAAACTTTTTTTTAATAGCATTTTCTGTATTGCTGTAGGTGTGAGATATACCATTTCCATACTGTGGGTGTATTGTGCTCTTGCAAAAAGACCCATTTAGGGCAAAAAATAAAACATTTGCAGTGTTTTCTGCATATATGCAAGTGTGAGATTTACAAATTTATATATTTTTCTTGTATTTTGCTATTCCCCCAAATTTTTTGAGGGCAAAAACTTTTTTTTAATAGCATTTTCTGTATTGCTGTAGGTGTGAGATACACCGTTTCCATACGGTGGGTGTATTGTGCTCTTGCAAAAAGACCCATTTAGAGCAAAAAAAATTGCAGTGTTTTCTGCATATATGCAAGTGTGAGATTTACAAATTTATATATTTGTCTTGTATTGTGCTATTCCCCCCAAAAAATTTTAGGGCAAAAACTTTATTTTTAATAGCATTTTCTGTATTGCTGTAGGTGTGAGATACACCGTTTCCATACTGTGGGTGTATTGTGCTCTTGCAAAAAGACCCATTTAGGGCAAAAAAAATTGCAGTGTTTTCTGCATATATGCAAGTGTGAAATTTACAAATTTATTAATATTTCTTGTATTGTGATATTCCCCAAAAAATGTTTTAGGGCAAAAAAAATTGTTATAATAGCATTTTCTGTATTGCTGTAGGTGTGAGATACACTGTTTCCATGCTGTGGGTGTATTGTGCTCTTGCAAAAAGACACATTTAGTGTTTTCTGCATATATGCAAGTGTGAGATTTACAAATTTATATATTTGTCTTGTATTGTGCTATTCCAAAAAAGTTTTTAGGGCAATTTTTTTTTTAATAGCATTTTCTGTATTGCTGTAAGTGTGAGATACACCGTTTCCATACTGTGGGTGTATTGTGCTCTTGCAAAAAGACCCATTTAGGGCAAAAAAAAAATTGCAGTGTTTTCTGCATATATGCAAGTGTGAGATTTACAAATTTATATATTTTTCTTGTATTGTGCTATTCCAAAAAAAAAGTTTTTGGGCAAAAACTTTTTTTTAATAGCATTTTCTGAATTGCTGTAGGTGTGAGATACACTGTTTCCATACTGTGGGTGTATTGTGCTCTAGCAAAAAGACCCATTTAGGGCAAAAAAAATTGCAGTGTTTTCTGCATATATGCAAGTGTGAGATTTACAAATTTATATATTTTTCTTGTATTGTGCTATTCCAAATTTTTTTTTAGAGCAAAAACTTTTTTTTAATAGCATTTTCTGTATTGCTGTAGGTGTGAAATACACAGTTTCCATACTGTGGCTGTATTGTGCTCTTGCAAAAAGACCCATTTAGGGAAAAAAAATGCAGGGTTTTCTGCATATATGCAAGTGTGAGATTTACAAATTTATAAACTTTTCTTGTATTGTGCTATTGGGCAAAAAATTTTTTAGGGCAAAAACTTTTTTTAATAGCATTTTCTGTATTGCTGTAGGTGTGAGATACACCATTTCCATACTGTGGGTGTATTGTGCTCTTGCAAAAAGACCCATTTAGGGCAAAAATTAAAAAAATTGCAGTGTTTTCTGCATATATGCAAGTGTGAGATTTACAAATTTATATATTTTTCTTGTATTTTGCTATTCCCCCAAATTTTTTTAGGGCAAAAACTTTTTTTTAATAGCATTTTCTGTATTGCTGTAGGTGTGAGATACACCGTTTCCATACTGTGGGTGTATTGTGCTCTTGCAAAAAGACCCATTTAGGGCAAAAAAAAATTGCAGTGTTTTCTGCATATATGCAAGTGTGAAATTTACAAATTTATTAATTTTTCTTGTATTGTGATATTCCCCAAAAAATGTTTTAGGGCAAAAAAAAAATTGTTATAATAGCATTTTCTGTATTGCTGTAGGTGTGAGATACACTGTTTCCATGCTGTGGGTGTATTGTGCTCTTGCAAAAAGACACATTTAGTGTTTTCTGCATATATGCAAGTGTGAGATTTACAAATTTATATATTTTTCTTGTATTGTGCTATTCCAAAAAAAAATTAGGGCAAAAACTTTTTTTAAGAGCATTTTCTGTATTGCTGTAGGTGTGAGATACACCATTTCCATACTGTGGGTGTATTGTGCTCTTGCAAAAAGACCCATTTAGGGCAAAAAAATTGCAGTGTTTTCTGCATATATGCAAGTGTGAGATTTACAAATTTATATATTTGTCTTGTATTGTGCTATTCCCCAAAAAAATTTAGGGCAATTTTTTTTTTAATAGCATTTTCTGTATTGCTGTAAGTGTGAGATACACCGTTTCCATACTGTGGGTGTATTGTGCTCTTGCAAAAAGACCCATTTAGGGCAAAAAAAAAATTGCAGTGTTTTCTGCATATATGCAAGTGTGAGATTTACAAATTTATATATTTTTCTTGTATTGTGCTATTCCAAAAAAAAAGTTTTAGGGCAAAAACTTTTTTTTAATAGCATTTTCTGAATTGCTGTAGGTGTGAGATACACTGTTTCCATACTGTGGGTGTATTGTGCTCTTGCAAAAAGACCCATTTAGGGCAAAACAAATTGCAGTGTTTTCTGCATATATGCAAGTGTGAGATTTACAAATTTATATATTTTTCTTGTATTGTGCTATTCCAAAAAAAAATTAGGGCAAAAACTTTTATTTAATAGCATTTTTTGTATTGCTGTAGGTGTGAAATACACAGTTTCCATACTGTGGCTGTAGTGTTTTCTTGCAAAAAGACCCATTTAGGGCAATAAAAAATTGCAGTGTTTTCTGCATATATGCAAGTGTGAGATTTACAAATTTATATATTTTTCTTGTATTGTGCTATTCCAAATTTTTTTTTAGGGCAAAAACTTTTTTTAACAGCATTTTCTGTATTGCTGTAGGTGTGAGATACACCATTTCCATACTGTGGGTGTATTGTGCTCTTGCAAAAAGACCCATTTAGGGTAAAAAAAAAAATTGCAGTGTTTTCTGCATATATGCAAGTGTGAGATTTACAAATTTATATATTTTTCTTGTATTTTGCTATTCCAAAAAATATTTTTTAGGGCAAAAACGTTATTTTAATAGCATTTTCTGTATTGCTGTAGGTGTGAGATACACCGTTTCCATACTGTGGGTGTATTGTGCTCTTGCAAAAAGACCCATTTAGGGCAAAAAAAATTGCAGTGTTTTCTGCATATATGCAAGTGTGAGATTTACAAATTTACATATTTGTCTTGTATTGTGCTATTCCAAAAAAAGAATTTTAGGGCAATTTTTTTTAATAGCATGTTCTGTATTGCTGTAGGTGTGAGATACACCGTTTCCATACTGTGGGTGTATTGTGCTCTTTCAAAAAGACCCATTTAGGGCAAAAAAAATTGCTGTGTTTTTGCTGCATATATGCAAGTGTGAGTTTTACAAATTTATATATTTTTCGTGTATTGTGCTAATCCAAAATAAATGTTTTAGGGCAAAAACTATTTTTAATAGCATTTTCTGAATTGCTGTAGGTGTGAGATACACTGTTTCCATACTGTGGGTGTATTGTGCTCTTGCAAAAAGACCCATTTAGTGCAAAAAAAATTCCAGTGTTTTCTGCATATATGCAAGTGTGAGATTTAAAAATTCATATATTTTTCTTGTATTGTGCTATTCCAAAAAAAAATTAGGGCAAAAACTTTTTTTTAATAGCATTTTCTGTATTGCTGTAGGTGTGAAATACACAGTTTCCATACTGTGGCTGTATTGTGCTCTTGCAAAAAGACCCATTTAGGGAAAAAAATTGCAGGGTTTTCTGCATATATGCAAGTGTGAGATTTACAAATTTATAAACTTTTCTTGTATTGTGCTATTGGGCAAAAAAATTTTTAGGGCAAAAAAATTTTTTAATAGCATTTTCTGTATTGCTGTAGGTGTGAGATACACCATTTCCATACTGTGGGTGTATTGTGCTCTTGCAAAAAGACCCATTTAGGGCAAAAAATAAAAAATTTGCAGTGTTTTCTGCATATATGCAAGTGTGAGATTTACAAATTTATATATTTTTCTTGTATTTTGCTATTCCCCCAAATTTTTTTAGGGCAAAAACTTTTTTTTAATAGCATTTTCTGTATTGCTGTAGGTGTGAGATACACCGTTTCCATACGGTGGGTGTATTGTGCTCTTGCAAAAAGACCCATTTAGAGCAAAAAAAATTGCAGTGTTTTCTGCATATATGCAAGTGTGAGATTTACAAATTTATATATTTGTCTTGTATTGTGCTATTCCCCCAAAAAAATTTTAGGGCAAAAACTTTTTTTTAATAGCATTTTCTGTATTGCTGTAGGTGTGAGATACACTGTTTCCATGCTGTGGGTGTATTGTGCTCTTGCAAAAAGACACATTTAGTGTTTTCTGCATATATGCAAGTGTGAGATTTACAAATTTATATATTTTTCTTGTAATGTGCTATTCCAAAAAAAAATTAGGGCAAAAACTTTTTTTAAGAGCATTTTCTGTATTGCTGTAGGTGTGAGATACACCATTTCCATACTGTGGGTGTATTGTGCTCTTGCAAAAAGACCCATTTAGGGCAAAAAAAATTGCAGTGTTTTCTGCATATATGCAAGTGTGAGATTTACAAATTTATATATTTGTCTTGTATTGTGCTAATCCCAAAAAAAATTTTAGGGCAATTTTTTTTTTAATAGCATTTTCTGTATTGCTGTAAGTGTGAGATACACCGTTTCCATACTGTGGGTGTATTGTGCTCTTGCAAAAAGACCCATTTAGGGCAAAAAAATTGCAGTGTTTTCTGCATATATGCAAGTGTGAGATTTACAAATTTATATATTTTTCTTGTATTGTGCTTTCCAAAAAAAAAGTTTTAGGGCAAAAACTTTTTTTTAATAGCATTTTCTGAATTGCTGTAGGTGTGAGATACACTGTTTCCATACTGTGGGTGTATTGTGCTCTTGCAAAAAGACCCATTTAGGGCAAAAAAAATTGCAGTGTTTTCTGCATATATGCAAGTGTGAGATTTACAAATTTATATATTTGTCTTGTATTGTGCTATTCCCCCAAAAATTTTTTAGGGCAAAAACTTTTTTTTAATAGCATTTTCTGTATTGCTGTAGGTGTGAGATACACCGTTTCCATACTGTGGGTGTATTGTGCTCTTGCAAAAAGACCCATTTAGGGCAAAAAAAAATTGCAGTGTTTTCTGCATATATGCAAGTGTGAAATTTACAAATTTATTAATTTTTCTTGTATTGTGATATTCCCCAAAAAAATTTTAGGGCAAAAAAAATTGTTATAATAGCATTTTCTGTATTGCTGTAGGTGTGAGATACACTGTTTCCATGCTGTGGGTGTTTTGTGCTCTTGCAAAAAGACACATTTAGTGTTTTCTGCATATATGGAAGTGTGAGATTTACAAATTTATATATTTTTCTTGTATTGTGCTATTCCAAAAAAAATTAGGGCAAAAACTTTTTTTTAAGAGCATTTTCTGTATTGCTGTAGGTGTGAGATACACCATTTCCATACTGTGGGTGTATTGTGCTCTTGCAAAAAGACCCATTTAGGGCAACAAAAAATTGCAGTGTTTTCTGCATATATGCAAGTGTGAGATTTACAAATTTATATATTTGTCTTGTATTGTGCTATTCCCAAAAAAATTTTTAGGGCAATTTTTTTTTAAATAGCATTTTCTGTATTGCTGTAAGTGTGAGATACACCGTTTCCATACTGTGGGTGTATTGTGCTCTTGCAAAAAGACCCATTTAGGGCAAAAAAAATTGCAGTGTTTTCTGCATATATGCAAGTGTGAGATTTACAAATTTATATATTTTTCTTGTATTGTGCTATTCCAAAAAAAAAATTAGGGCAAAAACTTTTTTTTAATAGCATTTTTTGTATTGCTGTAGGTGTGAAATACACAGTTTCCATACTGTGGCTGTATTGTGCTCTTGCAAAAAGACCCATTTAGGGCAATAAAAAATTGCAGTGTTTTCTGCATATATGCAAGTGTGAGATTTACAAATTTATATATTTTTCTTGTATTGTGCTATTCCAAAATTTTTTTTAGGGCAAAAACTTTTTTTTAACAGCATTTTCTGTATTGCTGTAGGTGTGAGATATACCATTTCCATACTGTGGGTGTATTGTGCTCTTTCAAAAAGACCCATTTAGGGTAAAAAAAATTGCAGTGTTTTCTGCATATATGCAAGTGTGAGATTTACAAATTTATATATTTTTCTTGTATTTTGCTATTCCAAAAAATATTTTTTTGGGCAAAAACTTTATTTTAATAGCATTTTCTGTATTGCTGTAGGTGTGAGATACACCGTTTCCATACTGTGGGTGTATTGTGCTCTTGCAAAAAGACCCATTTAGGGCAAAAAAAAATTGCAGTGTTTTCTGCATATATGCAAGTGTGAGATTTACAAATTTACATATTTGTCTTGTATTGTGCTATTCCAAAAAAAGAATTTTAGGGCAATTTTTTTTAATAGCATGTTCTGTATTGCTGTAGGTGTGAGATACACCGTTTCCATACTGTGGGTGTATTGTGCTCTTGCAAAAAGACCCATTTAGGGCAAAAAAAAATTGCAGTGTTTTTGCTGCATATATGCAAGTGTGAGTTTTACAAATTTATATATTTTTCGTGTATTGTGCTATTCCAAAATAAATGTTTTAGGGCAAAAACTATTTTTTAATAGCATTTTCTGAATTGCTGTAGGTGTGAGATACACTGTTTCCATACTGTGGGTGTATTGTGCTCTTGCAAAAAGACCCATTTAGGGCAAAAAAAATTCCAGTGTTTTCTGCATATATGCAAGTGTGAGATTTAAAAATTCATATATTTTTCTTGTATTGTGCTATTCCAAAAAAAAATTAGGGGAAAAACTTTTTTTAATAGCATTTTCTGTATTGCTGTAGGTGTGAAATACACAGTTTCCATACTGTGGCTGTATTGTGCTCTTGCAAAAAGACCCATTTAGGGGAAAAAATTGCAGGGTTTTCTGCAGATATGCAAGTGTGAGATTTACAAATTTATAAACTTTTCTTGTATTGTGCTATTGGCCAAAAAATTTTTTAGGGCAAAAACTTTTTTTTAATAGCATTTTCTGTATTGCTGTAGGTGTGAGATACACCATTTCCATACTGTGGGTGTATTGTGCTCTTGCAAAAAGACCCATTTAGGGCAAAAAATTAAAAATTTGCAGTGTTTTCTGCATATATGCAAGTGTGAGATTTACAAATGTATATATTTTTCTTGTATTTTGCTATTCCCAAAAAAATTTTTTAGGGCAATTTTTTTTTTAATAGCATTTTCTGTATTGCTGTAGGTGTGAGATACACCGTTTCCATACTGCGGGTGTCTTGTGCTCTTGCAAAAAGACCCATTTAGGGCAAAAAAAATTGCAGTGTTTTCTGCATATATGCAAGTGTGAAATTTACAAATTTATTAATTTTTCTTGTATTGTGATATTCCCCAAAAAATGTTTTAGGGCAAAAAAAAATTGTTATAATAGCATTTTCTCTATTGCTGTAGGTGTGAGATACACTGTTTCCATGCTTTGGGTGTATTGTGCTCTTGCAAAAAGACACATTTAGTGTTTTCTGCATATATGCAAGTGTGAGATTTACAAATGTATATATTTTTCTTGTATTGTGCTATTCCAAAAAAATAATTAGGGCAAAAACTTTTTTTTAATAGCATTTTCTGTATTGCTGTAGGTGTGAGATACACCATTTCCATACTGTGGGTGTATTGTGCTCTTGCAAAAAGACCCATTTAGGGCAAAAAAAATTGCAGTGTTTTCTGCATATATGCAAGTGTCAGGGACGTGCTGGGCTTGAACCTTGGACCTCTTCTGTGTCTGGCATTGACTCTTCCAGCGGAGCTATCTGAGATGCTGGACAGTTCCCTGCCTGATCTGCTGGATAACCTATCTGATCCATTAGACTACTCTGCTTGGTGTCTGATTACTGTTGAACTCTGAACCCCTTGCTCCTCCCATGTACTTCCTATAAAAGACATTCCAGAGATGTTGCCCCTTGCGGTTTGATCTGCTTCTGTTCCCTGAGTTCCTGATTCTGTGCTTGTATCCTGTTCCTGTGTTTGACCCAGCTTCCTGACCACGCTTCTGTCTCCAGTCCTGACCTCGGCTCATTTGACCCTGCTCAGTTATCTGCCAGTCTGCCTGTTGCCAAGATTCGGCCTGGACTTTGACTACTCTCTGCCTGCCACTTGTGATGTTTACCTTGATGTGTATGACCCGGCTTGTCTGACTCTGCAAACCTGCACCAGCTTACCTGCATCCTCTGCTCTGCAAGCTGCACACGCTGACCTGCATCCTTTGCAATGCAAATCTGCACCTGCATCCCTGCTCAGCAAACCTGCACCTGCTGACCTGCATCCCTGCCCTGCAAACCGGCACCTGCTGACCTGCATCCTCTGCTCTGCAAGCTGCACCTGCTGACCTGCATCCGCTGCTTCCGGAACCAGCCGTTCCAGTCTCCACTCGGCTCCACCACTCCAAGCAGTGAGGATCAGACAGGCACCCTTACCTCACCGTGCTCTTACCACCACTGTCCCCACTCCAGTGGTCTCCGAGCCGGGGTTGTACGGGAGGTCCCTCTCCGCACATCAGGCTCACACCCAAGGTACGTTACAGCAAGTGTGAGATTTACAAATTTATATATTTGTCTTGTATTGTGCTATTCCAAAAAAATTTTTTAGGGCAATTTTTTTTTTTTAATAGCATTTTCTGTATTGCTGTAAGTGTGAGATACACCGTTTCCATACTGTGGGTGTATTGTGCTCTTGCAAAAAGACCCATTTAGGGCAAAAAAATTGCAGTGTTTTCTGCATATATGCAAGTGTGAGATTTACAAATTTATATATTTTTCGTGTATTGTGCTATTCCAAAATAAATGTTTTAGGGCAAAAACTATTTTTTAATAGCATTTTCTGAATTGCTGTAGGTGTGAGATACACTGTTTCCATACTGTGGGTGTATTGTGCTCTTGCAAAAAGACCCATTTAGGGCAAAAAAAATTCCAGTGTTTTCTGCATATATGCAAGTGTGAGATTTAAAAATTCATATATTTTTCTTGTATTGTGCTATTCCAAAAAAAAATTAGGGCAACATCTTTTTTTTTATAGCATTTTCTGTATTGCTGTAGGTGTGAAATACACAGTTTCCATACTGTGGCTGTATTGTGCTCTTGCAAAAAGACCCATTTAGGGAAAAAAATTGCAGTGTTTTCTGCATATATGCAAGTGTGAGATTTACAAATTTATAAACTTTTCTTGTATTGTGCTATTGGCCAAAATTTTTTTTAGGGCAAAAACTTTTTTTTAATAGCATTTTCTGTATTGCTGTAGGTGTGAGATACACCATTTCCATACTGTGGGTGTATTGTGCTCTTGCAAAAAGACCCATTTAGGGCAAAAAATAAAAAATTTGCAGTGTTTTCTGCATATATGCAAGTGTGAGATTTACAAATTTATATATTTTTCTTGTATTTTGCTATTCCCCCAAATTTTTTTTAGGGCAAAAACTTTTTTTAATAGCATTTTCTGTATTGCTGTAGGTGTGAGATACACCGTTTCCATACGGTGGGTGTATTGTGCTCTTGCAAAAAGACCCATTTAGGGCAATAAAAAATTGCAGTGTTTTCTGCATATATGCAAGTGTGAGATTTACAAATTTATATATTTTTCTTGTATTGTGCTATTCCAAATTTTTTTTTAGGGCAAAAACTTTTTTTTAACAGCATTTTCTGTATTGCTGTAGGTGTGAGATATACCATTTCCATACTGTGGGTGTATTGTGCTCTTTCAAAAAGACCCATTTAGGGTAAAAAAAATTGCAGTGTTTTCTGCATATATGCAAGTGTGAGATTTACAAATTTATATATTTTTCTTGTATTTTGCTATTCCAAAAAATATTTTTTTGGGCAAAAACTTTATTTTAATAGCATTTTCTGTATTGCTGTAGGTGTGAGATACACCGTTTCCATACTGTGGGTGTATTGTGCTCTTGCAAAAAGACCCATTTAGGGCAAAAAAAAATTGCAGTGTTTTCTGCATATATGCAAGTGTGAGATTTACAAATTTACATATTTGTCTTGTATTGTGCTATTCCAAAAAAAGAATTTTAGGGCAATTTTTTTTAATAGCATGTTCTGTATTGCTGTAGGTGTGAGATACACCGTTTCCATACTGTGGGTGTATTGTGCTCTTGCAAAAAGACCCATTTAGGGCAAAAAAAAATTGCAGTGTTTTTGCTGCATATATGCAAGTGTGAGTTTTACAAATTTATATATTTTTCGTGTATTGTGCTATTCCAAAATAAATGTTTTAGGGCAAAAACTATTTTTTAATAGCATTTTCTGAATTGCTGTAGGTGTGAGATACACTGTTTCCATACTGTGGGTGTATTGTGCTCTTGCAAAAAGACCCATTTAGGGCAAAAAAAATTCCAGTGTTTTCTGCATATATGCAAGTGTGAGATTTAAAAATTCATATATTTTTCTTGTATTGTGCTATTCCAAAAAAAAATTAGGGGAAAAACTTTTTTTAATAGCATTTTCTGTATTGCTGTAGGTGTGAAATACACAGTTTCCATACTGTGGCTGTATTGTGCTCTTGCAAAAAGACCCATTTAGGGGAAAAAATTGCAGGGTTTTCTGCAGATATGCAAGTGTGAGATTTACAAATTTATAAACTTTTCTTGTATTGTGCTATTGGCCAAAAAAATTTTTAGGGCAAAAACTTTTTTTTAATAGCATTTTCTGTATTGCTGTAGGTGTGAGATACACCATTTCCATACTGTGGGTGTATTGTGCTCTTGCAAAAAGACCCATTTAGGGCAAAAAATTAAAAATTTGCAGTGTTTTCTGCATATATGCAAGTGTGAGATTTACAAATGTATATATTTTTCTTGTATTTTGCTATTCCCAAAAAAATTTTTTAGGGCAATTTTTTTTTTAATAGCATTTTCTGTATTGCTGTAGGTGTGAGATACACCGTTTCCATACTGCGGGTGTCTTGTGCTCTTGCAAAAAGACCCATTTAGGGCAAAAAAAATTGCAGTGTTTTCTGCATATATGCAAGTGTGAAATTTACAAATTTATTAATTTTTCTTGTATTGTGATATTCCCCAAAAAATGTTTTAGGGCAAAAAAAAATTGTTATAATAGCATTTTCTCTATTGCTGTAGGTGTGAGATACACTGTTTCCATGCTGTGGGTGTATTGTGCTCTTGCAAAAAGACACATTTAGTGTTTTCTGCATATATGCAAGTGTGAGATTTACAAATGTATATATTTTTCTTGTATTGTGCTATTCCAAAAAAATAATTAGGGCAAAAACTTTTTTTTAATAGCATTTTCTGTATTGCTGTAGGTGTGAGATACACCATTTCCATACTGTGGGTGTATTGTGCTCTTGCAAAAAGACCCATTTAGGGCAAAAAAAATTGCAGTGTTTTCTGCATATATGCAAGTGTCAGGGACGTGCTGGGCTTGAACCTTGGACCTCTTCTGTGTCTGGCATTGACTCTTCCAGCGGAGCTATCTGAGATGCTGGACAGTTCCCTGCCTGATCTGCTGGATAACCTATCTGATCCATTAGACTACTCTGCTTGGTGTCTGATTACTGTTGAACTCTGAACCCCTTGCTCCTCCCATGTACTTCCTATAAAAGACATTCCAGAGATGTTGCCCCTTGCGGTTTGATCTGCTTCTGTTCCCTGAGTTCCTGATTCTGTGCTTGTATCCTGTTCCTGTGTTTGACCCAGCTTCCTGACCACGCTTCTGTCTCCAGTCCTGACCTCGGCTCATTTGACCCTGCTCAGTTATCTGCCAGTCTGCCTGTTGCCAAGATTCGGCCTGGACTTTGACTACTCTCTGCCTGCCACTTGTGATGTTTACCTTGATGTGTATGACCCGGCTTGTCTGACTCTGCAAACCTGCACCAGCTTACCTGCATCCTCTGCTCTGCAAGCTGCACACGCTGACCTGCATCCTTTGCAATGCAAATCTGCACCTGCATCCCTGCTCAGCAAACCTGCACCTGCTGACCTGCATCCCTGCCCTGCAAACCGGCACCTGCTGACCTGCATCCTCTGCTCTGCAAGCTGCACCTGCTGACCTGCATCCGCTGCTTCCGGAACCAGCCGTTCCAGTCTCCACTCGGCTCCACCACTCCAAGCAGTGAGGATCAGACAGGCACCCTTACCTCACCGTGCTCTTACCACCACTGTCCCCACTCCAGTGGTCTCCGAGCCGGGGTTGTACGGGAGGTCCCTCTCCGCACATCAGGCTCACACCCAAGGTACGTTACAGCAAGTGTGAGATTTACAAATTTATATATTTGTCTTGTATTGTGCTATTCCAAAAAAAATTTTTAGGGCAATTTTTTTTTTTTAATAGCATTTTCTGTATTGCTGTAAGTGTGAGATACACCGTTTCCATACTGTGGGTGTATTGTGCTCTTGCAAAAAGACCCATTTAGGGCAAAAAAATTGCAGTGTTTTCTGCATATATGCAAGTGTGAGATTTACAAATTTATATATTTTTCGTGTATTGTGCTATTCCAAAATAAATGTTTTAGGGCAAAAACTATTTTTTAATAGCATTTTCTGAATTGCTGTAGGTGTGAGATACACTGTTTCCATACTGTGGGTGTATTGTGCTCTTGCAAAAAGACCCATTTAGGGCAAAAAAAATTCCAGTGTTTTCTGCATATATGCAAGTGTGAGATTTAAAAATTCATATATTTTTCTTGTATTGTGCTATTCCAAAAAAAAATTAGGGCAACATCTTTTTTTTAATAGCATTTTCTGTATTGCTGTAGGTGTGAAATACACAGTTTCCATACTGTGGCTGTATTGTGCTCTTGGAAAAAGACCCATTTAGGGAAAAAAATTGCAGTGTTTTCTGCATATATGCAAGTGTGAGATTTACAAATTTATAAACTTTTCTTGTATTGTGCTATTGGCCAAAATTTTTTTTAGGGCAAAAACTTTTTTTTAATAGCATTTTCTGTATTGCTGTAGGTGTGAGATACACCATTTCCATACTGTGGGTGTATTGTGCTCTTGCAAAAAGACCCATTTAGGGCAAAAAATAAAAAATTTGCAGTGTTTTCTGCATATATGCAAGTGTGAGATTTACAAATTTATATATTTTTCTTGTATTTTGCTATTCCCCCAAATTTTTTTTAGGGCAAAAACTTTTTTTAATAGCATTTTCTGTATTGCTGTAGGTGTGAGATACACCGTTTCCATACGGTGGGTGTATTGTGCTCTTGCAAAAAGACCCATTTAGAGCAAAAAAAAATTGCAGTGTTTTCTGCATATATGCAAGTGTGAGATTTACAAATTTATATATTTGTCTTGTATTGTGCTATTCCCCCAAAAAAAATTAGGGCAAAAACTTTTTTTTAATAGCATTTTCTGTATTGCTGTAGGTGTGAGATACACCGTTTCCATACTGTGGGTGTATTGTGCTCTTGCAAAAAGACCCATTTAGGGCAAAAAAAAATTGCAGTGTTTTCTGCATATATGCAAGTGTGAAATTTACAAATTTATTAATTTTTCTTGTATTGTGATATTCCCCAAAAAATGTTTTAGGGCAAAAAAATTGTTATAATAGCATTTTCTGTATTGCTGTAGGTGTGAGATACACTGTTTCCATGCTGTGGGTGTATTGTGCTCTTGCAAAAAGACACATTTAGTGTTTTCTGCATATATGCAAGTGTGAGATTTACAAATTTATATATTTTTCTTGTATTGTGCTATTCCAAAAAAAAATTAGGGCAAAAACTTTTTTTTAAGAGCATTTTCTGTATTGCTGTAGGTGTGAGATACACCATTTCCATACTGTGGGTGTATTGTGCTCTTGCAAAAAGACCCATTTAGAGCAAAAAAAATTGCAGTGTTTTCTGCATATATGCAAGTGTGAGATTTACAAATTTATATATTTTTCTTGTATTGTGCTATTCCAAAAAAAAAGTTTTAGGGCAAAAACTTTTTTTTAATAGCATTTTCTTAATTGCTGTAGGTGTGAGATACACTGTTTCCATACTGTGGGTGTATTGTGCTCTTGCAAAAAGACCCATTTAGGGCAAAAAAAATTGCAGTGTTTTCTGCATATATGCAAGTGTGAGATTTACAAATTTATATATTTTTCTTGTATTGTGCTATTCCAAAAAAAAATTAGGGCAAAAACTTTTTTTTAATAGCATTTTCTGTATTGCTGTAGGTGTGAAATACACAGTTTCCATACTGTGGCTGTATTGTGCTCTTGCAAAAAGACCCATTTAGGGCAATAAAAAATTGCAGTGTTTTCTGCATATATGCAAGTGTGAGATTTACAAATTTATATATTTTTCTTGTATTGTGCTATTCCAATTTTTTTTTTAGGGCAAAAACTTTTTTTTTAACAGCATTTTCTGTATTGCTGTAGGTGTGAGATACACCATTTCCATACTGTGGGTGTATTGTGCTCTTGCAAAAAGACCCATTTAGGGTAAAAAAAAATTGCAGTGTTTTCTGCATATATGCAAGTGTGAGATTTACAAATTTATATATTTGTCTTGTATTGTGCTATTCCCCCCCAAAAAAATTAGGGCAATTTTTTTTTTAATAGCATTTTCTGTATTGCTGTAGTTGTGAGATACACCATTTCCATACTGTGGGTGTATTGTGCTCTTGCAAAAAGACCCATTTAGGACAAAAAAATAAAAATTTGCAGTAATTTCTGCATATATGCAAGTGTGAGATTTACAAATTTATGTATTTGTCTTGTATTGTGCTATTCCCAAAATTTTTTTTTAGGGCAAAAACTTTTTTTTAATAGCATTTTCTGTATTGCTGTAGGTGTGAGATACACCGTTTCCATACTGTGGGTGTATTGTGCTCTTGCAAAAAGAAACATTTAGGGCAAAAAAAATTGCAGTGTTTTCTGCATATATGCAAGTGTGAGATTTATAAATTTATATACTTTTCTTGTATTGTGATATTCCCCAAAAAATGTTTTAGGGCAAAACTTTTTTTTAATAGCATTTTATGTATTGCTGTAGGTGTGAGATACACCGTTTCCATACTGTGGGTGTATTGTGCTCTTGCAAAAAGACCCATTTAGTGTTTTCTGCATATATGCAAGTGTGAGATTTACAAATTTATATATTTTTCTTCTATTGTGTTATTCCAAAAAAAACATTTTAGGGCAAAAACTTTTTTTAAATAGCATTTTCTGTATTGCTGTAGGTGTGAGATACACCGTTTCCATACTGTGGGTGTATTGTGCTCTTGCAAAAAGACCCATTTAGGGCAAAAAATAAAAAAATTCTGTGTTTTCTGCATATATGCAAGTGTGAGATTTACAAATTTCTATATTTTTCTTGTATTGTGCTATTCCAAAAAATATTTTTTAGGGCAAAAACGTTTTTTTTAATAGCATTTTCTGTATTGCTGTAGGTGTGAGATACACCATTTCCATACTGTGGGTGTATTGTGCTCTTGCAAAAAGACCCATTTAGGGCAAAAAAAATTGCAGTGTTTTCTGCATATATGCAAGTGTGAGATTTACAAACTTATATATTTTTCTTGTATTGTGCTATTCCCCCAAAAAATTTTTAGGGCAAATTTTTTTTTTTAATAGCATTTTCTGTATTGCTGTAGGTGTGAGATACACCATTTCCATACGGTGGGTGTATTGTGCTCTTGCAAAAAGACCCATTTAGAGCAAAAAATTGCAGTGTTTTCTGCATATATGCAAGTGTGAGATTTACAAATTTATATATTTTTCTTGTATTGTGCTATTCCAAAAAAAAATTAGGGCAAAAACTTTTTTTTAATAGCATTTTCTGTATTGCTGTAGGTGTGAAATACACAGTTTCCATACTGTGGCTGTATTGTGCTCTTGCAAAAAGACCCATTTAGGTCAATAAAAAATTGCAGTGTTTTCTGCATATATGCAAGTGTGAGATTTACAAATTTATATATTTTTCTTGTATTGTGCTATTCCAATTTTTTTTTTAGGGCAAAAACTTTTTTTTTAACAGCATTTTCTGTATTGCTGTAGGTGTGAGATACACCATTTCCATACTGTGGGTGTATTGTGCTCTTGCAAAAAGACCCATTTAGGGTAAAAAAAAATTGCAGTGTTTTCTGCATATATGCAAGTGTGAGATTTACAAATTTATATATTTGTCTTGTATTGTGCTATTCCCCCCCCAAAAAATTAGAGCAATTTTTTTTTTAATAGCATTTTCTGTATTGCTGTAGTTGTGAGATACACCATTTCCATACTGTGGGTGTATTGTGCTCTTGCAAAAAGACCCATTTAGGACAAAAAAATAAAAATTTGCAGTAATTTCTGCATATATGCAAGTGTGAGATTTACAAATTTATGTATTTGTCTTGTATTGTGCTATTCCCAAAATTTTTTTTTAGGGCAAAAACTTTTTTTTAATAGCATTTTCTGTATTGCTGTAGGTGTGAGATACACCGTTTCCATACTGTGGGTGTATTGTGCTCTTGCAAAAAGAAACATTTAGGGCAAAAAAAATTGCAGTGTTTTCTGCATATATGCAAGTGTGAGATTTATAAATTTATATACTTTTCTTGTATTGTGATATTCCCCAAAAAATGTTTTAGGGCAAAACTTTTTTTTAATAGCATTTTATGTATTGCTGTAGGTGTGAGATACACCGTTTCCATACTGTGGGTGTATTGTGCTCTTGCAAAAAGACCCATTTAGTGTTTTCTGCATATATGCAAGTGTGAGATTTACAAATTTATATATTTTTCTTCTATTGTGTTATTCCAAAAAAAACATTTTAGGGCAAAAACTTTTTTTAAATAGCATTTTCTGTATTGCTGTAGGTGTGAGATACACCGTTTCCATACTGTGGGTGTATTGTGCTCTTGCAAAAAGACCCATTTAGGGCAAAAAATAAAAAAATTCTGTGTTTTCTGCATATATGCAAGTGTGAGATTTACAAATTTCTATATTTTTCTTGTATTGTGCTATTCCAAAAAATATTTTTTAGGGCAAAAACGTTTTTTTTAATAGCATTTTCTGTATTGCTGTAGGTGTGAGATACACCATTTCCATACTGTGGGTGTATTGTGCTCTTGCAAAAAGACCCATTTAGGGCAAAAAAAATTGCAGTGTTTTCTGCATATATGCAAGTGTGAGATTTACAAACTTATATATTTTTCTTGTATTGTGCTATTCCCCCAAAAAATTTTTAGGGCAAATTTTTTTTTTTAATAGCATTTTCTGTATTGCTGTAGGTGTGAGATACACCATTTCCATACGGTGGGTGTATTGTGCTCTTGCAAAAAGACCCATTTAGAGCAAAAAATTGCAGTGTTTTCTGCATATATGCAAGTGTGAGATTTACAAATTTATATATTTGTCTTGTATTGTGCTATTCCCCCCCAAAAAATGTAGGGCAAAAAAATTTTTTTAATAGCATTTTCTGTATTGCTGTAGGTGTGAGATACACCATTTCCATACTGTGGGTGTATTGTGCTCTTGCAAAAAGACCCATTTAGGGCAAAAAAAATTGCAGTGTTTTCTGCACATATGCAAGTGTGAGATTTACAAATTTATATATTTTACTTGTATTGTGCTATTCCCCCAAAAAATTTTTAGGGCAAATTTTTTTTTTAATAGCAATTTCTGTATTGCTGTAGGTGTGAGATACACCGTTTCCATACTGTGGGTGTATTGTGCTCTCGCAAAAAGACCCATTTAGGGCAAAAAAAATTGCAGTGTTTTCTGCATATATGCAAGTGTGAGATTTACAAATTTATATATTTTTCTTGTATTGTGCTATTCCCCAATTTTTTTTAGGGCAAAAACTTGTATTCAATAGCATTTTCTGTATTGCTGTAGGTGTGAGATACACCGTTTCCATACTGTGGGTGTATTGTGCTCTTGCAAAAAGAAACATTTAGGGCAAAAAAAATTGCAGTGTTTTCTGCATATATGCAAGTGTGAGATTTATAAATTTATATATTTTTCTTGTATTGTGATATTCCCCAAAAAATGTTTTAGGGCAAAACTTTTTTTTAATAGCATTTTATGTATTGCTGTAGGTGTGAGATACACCGTTTCCATACTGTGGGTGTATTGTGCTCTTGCAAAAAGACCCATTTAGTGTTTTCTGCATATATGCAAGTGTGAGATTTACAAATTTATATATTTTTCTTCTATTGTGTTATTCCAAAAAAAACATTTTAGGGCAAAAACTTTTTTTAAATAGCATTTTCTGTATTGCTGTAGGTGTGAGATACACCGTTTCCATACTGTGGGTGTATTGTGCTCTTGCAAAAAGACCCATTTAGGGCAAAAAATAAAAAAATTCTGTGTTTTCTGCATATATGCAAGTGTGAGATTTACAAATTTCTATATTTTTCTTGTATTGTGCTATTCCAAAAAATATTTTTTAGGGCAAAAACGTTTTTTTTAATAGCATTTTCTGTATTGCTGTAGGTGTGAGATACACCATTTCCATACTGTGGGTGTATTGTGCTCTTGCAAAAAGACCCATTTAGGGCAAAAAAAATTGCAGTGTTTTCTGCATATATGCAAGTGTGAGATTTACAAACTTATATATTTTTCTTGTATTGTGCTATTCCCCCAAAAAATTTTTAGGGCAAATTTTTTTTTTTAATAGCATTTTCTGTATTGCTGTAGGTGTGAGATACACCATTTCCATACGGTGGGTGTATTGTGCTCTTGCAAAAAGACCCATTTAGAGCAAAAAATTGCAGTGTTTTCTGCATATATGCAAGTGTGAGATTTACAAATTTATATATTTGTCTTGTATTGTGCTATTCCCCCCAAAAAAATGTAGGGCAAAAAAAAATTTTTAATAGCATTTTCTGTATTGCTGTAGGTGTGAGATACACCATTTCCATACTGTGGGTGTATTGTGCTCTTGCAAAAAGACCCATTTAGGGCAAAAAAAATTGCAGTGTTTTCTGCACATATGCAAGTGTGAGATTTACAAATTTATATATTTTACTTGTATTGTGCTATTCCCCCAAAAAATTTTTAGGGCAAATTTTTTTTTTAATAGCAATTTCTGTATTGCTGTAGGTGTGAGATACACCGTTTCCATACTGTGGGTGTATTGTGCTCTCGCAAAAAGACCCATTTAGGGCAAAAAAAATTGCAGTGTTTTCTGCATATATGCAAGTGTGAGATTTACAAATTTATATATTTTTCTTGTATTGTGCTATTCCCCAATTTTTTTTAGGGCAAAAACTTGTATTCAATAGCATTTTCTGTATTGCTGTAGGTGTGAGATACACCATTTCCATACTGTGGGTGTATTGTGCTCTTGCAAAAAGACCCATTTAGGGCAAAAAAAAATTGCTGTGTTTTCTGCATATATGCAAATGTGAGATTTACAAATTTATATATTTTTCTTGTGTTGTGCTATTCCCCAAAAATGTTTTAGGGCAAAAACTTTTTTTTAATAGCATTTTCTGAATTGCTGTAGGTGTGAGATACACCGTTTCCATACTGTGGGTGTATTGTGCTCTTGCAAAAAGACCCATTTAGGGCAAAAAAAATTGCAGTGTTTTCTGCATATATGCAAGTGTGAGATTTACAAATTTATATATTTGTCTTGTATTGTGCTATTCCCCCCAAAAAAATTAGGGCAATTTTTTTTTTAATAGCATTTTCTGTATTGCTGTAGTTGTGAGATACACCATTTCCATACTGTGGGTGTATTGTGCTCTTGCAAAAAGACCCATTTAGGGCAAAAAAATAAAAATTTGCAGTAATTTCTGCATATATGCAAGTGTGAGATTTACAAATTTATGTATTTGTCTTGTATTGTGCTATTCCCAAATTTTTTTTTTAGGGCAAAAACTTTTTTTTAATAGCATTTTCTGTATTGCTGTAGGTGTGAGATACACCGTTTCCATACTGTGGGTGTATTGTGCTCTTGCAAAAAGAAACATTTAGGGCAAAAAAAAATTGCAGTGTTTTCTGCATATATGCAAGTGTGAGATTTATAAATTTATATATTTTTCTTGTATTGTGATATTCCCCAAAAAATGTTTTAGGGCAAAACTTTTTTTAATAGCATTTTATGTATTACTGTAGGTGTGAGATACACCGTTTCCATACTGTGGGTGTATTGTGCTCTTGCAAAAAGACCCATTTAGTGTTTTCTGCATATATGCAAGTGTGAGATTTACAAATTTATATATTTTTCTTGTATTGTGTTATTCCAAAAAAAACATTTTAGGGCAAAAACTTTTTTTAAATAGCATTTTCTGTATTGCTGTAGGTGTGAGATACACTGTTTCCATACTGTGGGTGTATTGTGCTCTTGCAAAAAGACCCATTTAGGGCAAAACAATTTGCAGTGTTTTCTGCATATATGCAAGTGTGAGATTTACAAATTTATAAACTTTTCTTGTATTGTGCTATTGGCCAAAAATTTTTTTAGGGCAAAAAATATTTTTTAATAGCATTTTCTGTATTTCTGTAGGTGTGAGATACACCATTTCCATACTGTGGGTGTATTGTGCTCTTGCAAAAAGACCCATTTAGGGCAAAAAATAAAAAATTTGCAGTGTTTTCTGCATATATATGCAAGTGTGAGATTTACAAATTTATATATTTTTCTTGTATTTTGCTATTCCCCCAAATTTTTTTTAGGGCAATTTTTTTTTTAATAGCATTTTCTGTATTGCTGTAGGTGTGAGATACACCGTTTCCATACGGTGGGTGTATTGTGCTCTTGCAAAAAGACCCATTTAGAGCAAAAAAATTGCAGTGTTTTCTGCATATATGCAAGTGTGAGATTTACAAATTTATATATTTGTCTTGTATTGTGCTATTCCCCCAAAAAAAAAATTAGGGCAAAAACTTTTTTTTAATAGCATTTTCTGTATTGCTGTAGGTGTGAGATACACCGTTTCCATACTGTGGGTGTATTGTGCTGTTGCAAAAAGACACATTTAGGGCAAAAAAAAATTGCAGTGTTTTCTGCATATATGCAAGTGTGAAATTTACAAATTTATTAATTTTTCTTGTATTGTGATATTCCCCAAAAAATGTTTTAGGGCAAAAAAAAATGTTATAATAGCATTTTCTGTATTGCTGTAGGTGTGAGATACACTGTTTCCATGCTGTGGGTGTATTGTGCTCTTGCAAAAAGACACATTTAGTGTTTTCTGCATATATGCAAGTGTGAGATTTACAAATTTATATATTTTTCTTGTATTGTGCTATTCCAAAAAAAATTAGGGCAAAAACTTTTTTTTAAGAGCATTTTCTGTATTGCTGTAGGTGTGAGATACACCATTTCCATACTGTGGGTGTATTGTGCTCTTGCAAAAAGACCCATTTAGAGCAAAAAAAAATTGCAGTGTTTTCTGCATATATGCAAGTGTGAGATTTACAAATTTATATATTTTTCTTGTATTGTGCTATTCCAAAAAAAAAGTTTTAGGGCAAAAACTTTTTTTTAATAGCATTTTCTGAATTGCTGTAGGTGTGAGATACACTGTTTCCATACTGTGGGTGTATTGTGCTCTTGCAAAAAGACCCATTTAGGGCAAAAAAAATTGCAGTGTTTTCTGCATATATGCAAGTGTGAGATTTACAAATTTATATATTTTTCTTGTATTGTGCTATTCCAAAAAAAAATTAGGGCAAAAACTTTTTTTTAATAGCATTTTCTGTATTGCTGTAGGTGTGAAATACACAGTTTCCATACTGTGGCTGTATTGTGCTCTTGCAAAAAGACCCATTTAGGGCAATAAAAAATTGCAGTGTTTTCTGCATATATGCAAGTGTGAGATTTACAAATTTATATATTTTTCTTGTATTGTGCTATTCCAATTTTTTTTTAGGGCAAAAACTTTTTTTTTTAACAGCATTTTCTGTATTGCTGTAGGTGTGAGATACACCATTTCCATACTGTGGGTGTATTGTGCTCTTGCAAAAAGACCCATTTAGGGTAAAAAAAATTGCAGTGTTTTCTGCATATATGCAAGTGTGAGATTTACAAATTTATATATTTGTCTTGTATTGTGCTATTCCCCCCAAAAAAAATTAGGGCAATTTTTTTTTTAATAGCATTTTCTGTATTGCTGTAGTTGTGAGATACACCATTTCCATACTGTGGGTGTATTGTGCTCTTGCAAAAAGACCCATTTAGGGTAAAAAAATTGCAGTGTTTTCTGCATATATGCAAGTGTGAGATTTACAAATTTATGTATTTGTCTTGTATTGTGCTATTCCCA
Organism: Rana muscosa; assembly: GCA_029206835.1. Taxonomy (NCBI): domain Eukaryota; kingdom Metazoa; phylum Chordata; class Amphibia; order Anura; family Ranidae; genus Rana; species Rana muscosa. The sequence goes on from CM055122.1 coordinate 1,137,242,734, forward strand.
AATTTGTTTTTTAGGGCAAAAACTTTTTTTTAATAGCATTTTCTGTATTGCTGTAGGTGTGAGATACACCGTTTCCATACTGTGGGTGTATTGTGCTCTTGCAAAAAGAAACATTTAGGGCAAAAAAAAATTGCAGTGTTTTCTGCATATATGCAAGTGTGAGATTTATAAATTTATATATTTTTCTTGTATTGTGATATTCCCCAAAAAATGTTTTAGGGCAAAACTTTTTTTAATAGCATTTTATGTATTGCTGTAGGTGTGAGATACACCGTTTCCATACTGTGGGTGTATTGTGCTCTTGCAAAAAGACCCATTTAGTGTTTTCTGCATATATGCAAGTGTGAGATTTACAAATTTATATATTTTTCTTGTATTGTGTTATTCCAAAAAAAACATTTTAGGGCAAAAACTTTTTTTTAATAGCATTTTCTGTATTGCTGTAGGTGTGAGATGCACCGTTTCCATACTGTGGGTGTATTGTGCTCTTGCAAAAAGACCCATTTAGGGCAAAAAAAAATTGCAGTGTTTTCTGCATATATGCAAGTGTGAGATTTACAAACTTATATATTTTTCTTGTATTGTGCTATTCCCCCCAAAAAAATTTAGGGCAAATTTTTTTTTTAATAGCATTTTCTGTATTGCTGTAGGTGTGAGATACACCATTTCCATACTGTGGGTGTATTGTGCTCTTGCAAAAAGACCCATTTAGGGCAAAAAATAAAAAAATTCTGTGTTTTCTGCATATATGCAAGTGTGAGATTTACAAATTTATATATTTGTCTTGTATTGTGCTATTCCCCCAAAAAAATGTAGGGTAAAAAAAAAAATTTAATAGCATTTTCTGTATTGCTGTAGGTGTGAGATACACCATTTCCATACTGTGGGTGTATTGTGCTCTTGCAAAAAGACCCATTTAGGGCAAAAAAAATTGCAGTGTTTTCTGCACATATGCAAGTGTGAGATTTACAAATTTATATATTTTACTTGTATTGTGCTATTCCCCCCAAAAAAATTTAGGGCAAATTTTTTTTTTAATAGCAATTTCTGTATTGCTGTAGGTGTGAGATACACCGTTTCCATATTGTGGGTGTATTGTGCTCTCGCAAAAAGACCCATTTAGGGCAAAAAAAATTGCAGTGTTTTCTGCATATATGCAAGTGTGAGATTTACAAATTTATATATTTTTCTTGTATTGTGCTATTCCCCAATTTTTTTTAGGGCAAAAACTTGTATTTAATAGCATTTTCTGTATTGCTGTAGGTGTGAGATACACCATTTCCATACTGTGGGTGTATTGTGCTCTGGCAAAAAGACCCATTTAGGGCAAAAAAAAATTGCTGTGTTTTCTGCATATATGCAAATGTGAGATTTACAAATTTATATATTTTTCTTGTGTTGTGCTATTCCCCAAAAATGTTTTAGGGCAAAAACTTTTTTTTAATAGCATTTTCTGAATTGCTGTAGGTGTGAGATACACCGTTTCCATACTGTGGGTGTATTGTGCTCTTGCAAAAAGACCCATTTAGGGCAAAAAAAATTGCAGCGTTTTCTGCATATATGCAAGTGTGAGATTTACAAATTTATATATTTTTCTTGTATTGTGCTATTCCACAAAAAAATTAGGGCAAAAACTTTTTTTTAATAGCATTTTCTGTATTGCTGTAGGTGTGAAATACACAATTTCCATACTGTGGCTGTATTGTGCTCTTGCAAAAAGACCCATTTAGGGCAAAAAAAATTTGCAGTGTTATCTGCATATATGCAAGTGTGAGATTTACAAATTTATATATTTTTCTTGTATTGTGCTATTCCCCAAAAAAATTTTAGGGCAAAATTTTTTTTTAATAGCATTTTCTGTATTGCTGTAGGTGTGAGATACACCATTTCCATACTGTGGGTGTATTGTGCTCTTGCAAAAAGACCCATTTAGGGCAAAAAAAAATTGCAGTGTTTTCTGCATATATGCAAGTGTGAGATTTACAAATGTATATATTTTTCTTGTATTTTGCTATTCCCAAAAAATTTTTTTAGGGCAATTTTTTTTTTAATAGCATTTTCTGTATTGCTGTAGGTGTGAGATACACCGTTTCCATACTGTGGGTGTATTGTGCTCTTGCAAAAAGACCCATTTAGGGCAAAAAAAATTGCAGTGTTTTCTGCATATATGCAAGTGTGAAATTTACAAATTTATTAATTTTTCTTGTATTGTGATATTCCCCAAAAAATGTTTTAGGGCAAAAAAAAATTGTTATAATAGCATTTTCTCTATTGCTGTAGGTGTGAGATACACTGTTTCCATGCTGTGGGTGTATTGTGCTCTTGCAAAAAGACACATTTAGTGTTTTCTGCATATATGCAAGTGTGAGATTTACAAATTTATATATTTTTCTTGTATTGTGCTATTCCAAAAAAAAATTAGGGCAAAAACTTTTTTTTAATAGCATTTTCTGTATTGCTGTAGGTGTGAGATACACCATTTCCATACTGTGGGTGTATTGTGCTCTTGCAAAAAGACCCATTTAGGGCAAAAAAAATTGCAGTGTTTTCTGCATATATGCAAGTGTCAGGGACGTGCTGGGCTTGAACCTGGGACCTCTTCTGTGTCTGGCATTGACTCTTCCAGTGGAGCTATCTGAGATGCTGGACAGTTCCCTGCCTGATCTGCTGGATAACCTATCTGATCCATTAGACTACTCTGCTTGGTGTCTGATTACTGTTGAACTCTGAACCCCTTGCTCCTCCCATGTACTTCCTATAAAAGACATTCCAGAGATGTTGCCCCTTGCGGTTTGATCTGCTTCTGTTCCCTGAGTTCCTGATTCTGTGCTTGTATCCTGTTCCTGTGTTTGACCCGGCTTCCTGACCCCGCTTCTGTCTCCAGTCCTGACCTCGGCTCATTTGACCCTGCTCAGTTATCTGCCAGTCTGCCTGTTGCCAAGATTCGGCCTGGACTTTGACTACTCTCTGCCTGCCACTTGTGATGTTTACCTTGATGTGTATGACCCGGCTTGTCTGACTCTGCAAACCTGCACCAGATTACCTGCATCCTCTGCTCTGCAAGCTGCACACGCTGACCTGCATCCTTTGCAATGCAAATCTGCACCTGCTGACCTGCATCCCTGCTCAGCAAACCTGCACCTGCTGACCTGCATCCCTGCCCTGCAAACCGGCACCTGCTGACCTGCATCCTCTGCTCTGCAAGCTGCACCTGCTGACCTGCATCCGCTGCTTCCGGAACCAGCCGTTCCAGTCTCCACTCGGCTCCACTACTCCAAGCAGTGAGGATCAGACAGGCACCCTTACCTCACCGTGCTCTTACCACCACTGTCCCCACTCCAGTGGTCTCCGAGCCGGGGTTGTACGGGAGGTCCCTCTCCGCACGTCAGGCTCAAACCCAAGGTACGTTACAGCAAGTGTGAGATTTACAAATTTATATATTTGTCTTGTATTGTGCTATTCCAAAAAAAATTTTTAGGGCAATTTTTTTTTTTTAATAGCATTTTCTGTATTGCTGTAAGTGTGAGATACACCGTTTCCACACTGTGGGTGTATTTTGCTCTTGCAAAAAGACCCATTTAGGGCAAAAAAATTGCAGTGTTTTCTGCATATATGCAAGTGTGAGATTTACAAATTTATATATTTTTCTTGTATTGTGTTATTCCAAAAAAAACATTTTAGGGCAAAAACTTTTTTTTAATAGCATTTTCTGTATTGCTGTAGGTGTGAGATACACCGTTTCCATACTGTGGGTGTATTGTGCTCTTGCAAAAAGACCCATTTAGGGCAAAAAAAAATTGCAGTGTTTTCTGCATATATGCAAGTGTGAGATTTACAAACTTATATATTTTTCTTGTATTGTGCTATTCCCCCAAAAAAAATTTAGGGCAAATTTTTTTTTTAATAGCATTTTCTGTATTGCTGTAGGTGTGAGATACACCATTTCCATACTGTGGGTGTATTGTGCTCTTGCAAAAAGACCCATTTAGGGCAAAAAATAAAAAAATTCTGTGTTTTCTGCATATATGCAAGTGTGAGATTTACAAATTTCTATATTTTTCTTGTATTGTGCTATTCCAAAAAATATTTTTTAGGGCAAAAACGTTTTTTTTAATAGCATTTTCTGTATTGCTGTAGGTGTGAGATACACCGTTTCCATACTGTGGGTGTATTGTGCTCTTGCAAAAAGACCCATTTAGGGCAAAAAAAATTGCAGTGTTTTCTGCATATATGCAAGTGTGAGATTTACAAACTTATATATTTTTCTTGTATTGTGCTATTCCCCCAAAAAAAATTTAGGGCAAATTTTTTTTTTTAATAGCATTTTCTGTATTGCTGTAGGTGTGAGATACACCATTTCCATACGGTGGGTGTATTGTGCTCTTGCAAAAAGACCCATTTAGAGCAAAAAAATTGCAGTGTTTTCTGCATATATGCAAGTGTGAGATTTACAAATTTATATATTTGTCTTGTATTGTGCTATTCCCCCAAAAAAATGTAGCGTAAAAAAAAATTTTTAATAGCATTTTCTGTATTGCTGTAGGTGTGAGATACACCATTTCCATACTGTGGGTGTATTGTGCTCTTGCAAAAAGACCCATTTAGGGCAAAAAAAATTGCAGTGTTTTCTGCACATATGCAAGTGTGAGATTTACAAATTTATATATTTTACTTGTATTGTGCTATTCCCCCAAAAAAAATTTAGGGCAAATTTTTTTTTTAATAGCAATTTCTGTATTGCTGTAGGTGTGAGATACACCGTTTCCATATTGTGGGTGTATTGTGCTCTCGCAAAAAGACCCATTTAGGGCAAAAAAAATTGCAGTGTTTTCTGCATATATGCAAGTGTGAGATTTACAAATTTATATATTTTTCTTGTATTGTGCTATTCCCCAATTTTTTTTAGGGCAAAAACTTGTATTTAATAGCATTTTCTGTATTGCTGTAGGTGTGAGATACACCATTTCCATACTGTGGGTGTATTGTGCTCTGGCAAAAAGACCCATTTAGGGCAAAAAAAAATTGCTGTGTTTTCTGCATATATGCAAATGTGAGATTTACAAATTTATATATTTTTCTTGTGTTGTGCTATTCCCCAAAAATGTTTTAGGGCAAAAACTTTTTTTTAATAGCATTTTCTGAATTGCTGTAGGTGTGAGATACACCGTTTCCATACTGTGGGTGTATTGTGCTCTTGCAAAAAGACCCATTTAGGGCAAAAAAAATTGCAGCGTTTTCTGCATATATGCAAGTGTGAGATTTACAAATTTATATATTTTTCTTGTATTGTGCTATTCCACAAAAAAATTAGGGCAAAAACTTTTTTTAATAGCATTTTCTGTATTGCTGTAGGTGTGAAATACACAATTTCCATACTGTGGCTGTATTGTGCTCTTGCAAAAAGACCCATTTAGGGCAAAAAAAAATTGCAGTGTTATCTGCATATATGCAAGTGTGAGATTTACAAATTTATATATTTTTCTTGTATTGTGCTATTCCCCCAAAAAATTTTAGGGCAAAATTTTTTTTTAATAGCATTTTCTGTATTGCTGTAGGTGTGAGATACACCATTTCCATACTGTGGGTGTATTGTGCTCTTGCAAAAAGACCCATTTAGGGCAAAAAAAAATTGCAGTGTTTTCTGCATATATGCAAGTGTGAGATTTACAAATGTATATATTTTTCTTGTATTTTGCTATTCCCAAAAAATTTTTTTAGGGCAATTTTTTTTTAATAGCATTTTCTGTATTGCTGTAGGTGTGAGATACACCATTTCCATACTGTGGGTGTATTGTGCTCTTGCAAAAAGACCCATTTAGGGCAAAAAAAATTGCAGTGTTTTCTGCATATATGCAAGTGTGAAATTTACAAATTTATTAATTTTTCTTGTATTGTGATATTCCCCAAAAAATGTTTTAGGGCAAAAAAAAATTGTTATAATAGCATTTTCTCTATTGCTGTAGGTGTGAGATACACTGTTTCCATGCTGTGGGTGTATTGTGCTCTTGCAAAAAGACACATTTAGTGTTTTCTGCATATATGCAAGTGTGAGATTTACAAATTTATATATTTTTCTTGTATTGTGCTATTCCAAAAAAAAATTAGGGCAAAAACTTTTTTTAATAGCATTTTCTGTATTGCTGTAGGTATGAGATACACCATTTCCATACTGTGGGTGTATTGTGCTCTTGCAAAAAGACCCATTTAGGGCAAAAAAAATTGCAGTGTTTTCTGCATATATGCAAGTGTGAGATTTACAAATTTATAAACTTTTCTTGTATTGTGCTATTGGCCCAAATTTTTTTTAGGGCAAAACCTTTTTTTAATAGCATTTTCTGTTTCTCCGCACGTCAGGCTCAAACCCAAGGTACGTTACAGCAAGTGTGAGATTTACAAATTTATATATTTGTCTTGTATTGTGCTATTCCAAAAAAAAATTTTAGGGCAATTTTTTTTTTTTAATAGCATTTTCTGTATTGCTGTAAGTGTGAGATACACCGTTTCCACACTGTGGGTGTATTGTGCTCTTGCAAAAAGACCCATTTAGGGCAAAAAAATTGCAGTGTTTTCTGCATATATGCAAGTGTGAGATTTACAAATTTATATATTTTTCTTGTATTGTGCTATTCCAAAAAAAAAGTTTTAGGGCAAAAACTTTTTTTAATAGCATTTTCTGAATTGCTGTAGGTGTGAGATACACTGTTTCCATACTGTGGGTGTATTGTGCTCTTGCAAAAAGACCCATTTAGGGCAAACAAAATTGGAGTGTTTTTGCTGCATATATGCAAGTGTGAGTTTTACAAATTTATATATTTTTTGTGTATTGTGCTATTCCAAAATAAATGTTTTAGGGCAAAAACTATTTTTAATAGCATTTTCTGAATTGCTGTAGGTGTGAGATACACTGTTTCCATACTGTGGGTGTATTGTGCTCTTGCAAAAAGACCCATTTAGGGCAAAAAAAATTCCAGTGTTTTCTGCATATATGCAAGTGTGAGATTTAAAAATTCATATATTTTTCTTGTATTGTGCTATTCCAAAAAAAATTAGGGCAAAAACTTTTTTTAATAGCATTTTCTGTATTGCTGTAGGTGTGGAATACACAGTTTCCATACTGTGGCTGTATTGTGCTCTTGCAAAAAGACCCATTTAGGGAAAAAAATTGCAGTGTTTTCTGCATATATGCAAGTGTGAGATTTACAAATTTATAAACTTTTCTTGTATTGTGCTATTGGCCCAAATTTTTTTTAGGGCAAAACCTTTTTTTAATAGCATTTTCTGTATTGCTGTAGGTGTGAGATACACCATTTCCATACTGTGGGTGTATTGTGCTCTTGCAAAAAGACCCATTTAGGGCAAAAAAAAATTGCAGTGTTTTCTGCATATATGCAAGTGTGAGATTTACAAATGTATATATTTTTCTTGTATTTTGCTATTCCCAAAAAATTTTTTTAGGGCAATTTTTTTTTTAATAGCATTTTCTGTATTGCTGTAGGTGTGAGATACACCGTTTCCATACTGTGGGTGTATTGTGCTCTTGCAAAAAGACCCATTTAGGGCAAAAAAAATTGCAGTGTTTTCTGCATATATGCAAGTGTGAAATTTACAAATTTATTAATTTTTCTTGTATTGTGATATTCCCCAAAAAATGTTTTAGGGCAAAAAAAAATTTTTATAATAGCATTTTCTCTATTGCTGTAGGTGTGAGATACACTGTTTCCATGCTGTGGGTGTATTGTGCTCTTGCAAAAAGACACATTTAGTGTTTTCTGCATATATGCAAGTGTGAGATTTACAAATTTATATATTTTTCTTGTATTGTGCTATTCCAAAAAAAAATTAGGGCAAAAACTTTTTTTTAATAGCATTTTCTGTATTGCTGTAGGTGTGAGATACACCATTTCCATACTGTGGGTGTATTGTGCTCTTGCAAAAAGACCCATTTAGGGCAAAAAAAATTGCAGTGTTTTCTGCATATATGCAAGTGTCAGGGACGTGCTGGGCTTGAACCTGGGACCTCTTCTGTGTCTGGCATTGACTCTTCCAGTGGAGCTATCTGAGATGCTGGACAGTTCCCTGCCTGATCTGCTGGATAACCTATCTGATCCATTAGACTACTCTGCTTGGTGTCTGATTACTGTTGAACTCTGAACCCCTTGCTCCTCCCATGTACTTCCTATAAAAGACATTCCAGAGATGTTGCCCCTTGCGGTTTGATCTGCTTCTGTTCCCTGAGTTCCTGATTCTGTGCTTGTATCCTGTTCCTGTGTTTGACCCGGCTTCCTGACCCCGCTTCTGTCTCCAGTCCTGACCTCGGCTCATTTGACCCTGCTCAGTTATCTGCCAGTCTGCCTGTTGCCAAGATTCGGCCTGGACTTTGACTACTCTCTGCCTGCCACTTGTGATGTTTACCTTGATGTGTATGACCCGGCTTGTCTGACTCTGCAAACCTGCACCAGATTACCTGCATCCTCTGCTCTGCAAGCTGCACACGCTGACCTGCATCCTTTGCAATGCAAATCTGCACCTGCTGACCTGCATCCCTGCTCAGCAAACCTGCACCTGCTGACCTGCATCCCTGCCCTGCAAACCGGCACCTGCTGACCTGCATCCTCTGCTCTGCAAGCTGCACCTGCTGACCTGCATCCGCTGCTTCCGGAACCAGCCGTTCCAGTCTCCACTCGGCTCCACTACTCCAAGCAGTGAGGATCAGACAGGCACCCTTACCTCACCGTGCTCTTACCACCACTGTCCCCACTCCAGTGGTCTCCGAGCCGGGGTTGTACGGGAGGTCCCTCTCCGCACGTCAGGCTCAAACCCAAGGTACGTTACAGCAAGTGTGAGATTTACAAATTTATATATTTGTCTTGTATTGTGCTATTCCAAAAAAAATTTTTAGGGCAATTTTTTTTTTTTAATAGCATTTTCTGTATTGCTGTAAGTGTGAGATACACCGTTTCCACACTGTGGGTGTATTTTGCTCTTGCAAAAAGACCCATTTAGGGCAAAAAAATTGCAGTGTTTTCTGCATATATGCAAGTGTGAGATTTACAAATTTATATATTTTTCTTGTATTGTGTTATTCCAAAAAAAACATTTTAGGGCAAAAACTTTTTTTTAATAGCATTTTCTGTATTGCTGTAGGTGTGAGATACACCGTTTCCATACTGTGGGTGTATTGTGCTCTTGCAAAAAGACCCATTTAGGGCAAAAAAAAATTGCAGTGTTTTCTGCATATATGCAAGTGTGAGATTTACAAACTTATATATTTTTCTTGTATTGTGCTATTCCCCCAAAAAAAATTTAGGGCAAATTTTTTTTTTAATAGCATTTTCTGTATTGCTGTAGGTGTGAGATACACCATTTCCATACTGTGGGTGTATTGTGCTCTTGCAAAAAGACCCATTTAGGGCAAAAAATAAAAAAATTCTGTGTTTTCTGCATATATGCAAGTGTGAGATTTACAAATTTCTATATTTTTCTTGTATTGTGCTATTCCAAAAAATATTTTTTAGGGCAAAAACGTTTTTTTTAATAGCATTTTCTGTATTGCTGTAGGTGTGAGATACACCGTTTCCATACTGTGGGTGTATTGTGCTCTTGCAAAAAGACCCATTTAGGGCAAAAAAAATTGCAGTGTTTTCTGCATATATGCAAGTGTGAGATTTACAAACTTATATATTTTTCTTGTATTGTGCTATTCCCCCAAAAAAAATTTAGGGCAAATTTTTTTTTTTAATAGCATTTTCTGTATTGCTGTAGGTGTGAGATACACCATTTCCATACGGTGGGTGTATTGTGCTCTTGCAAAAAGACCCATTTAGAGCAAAAAAATTGCAGTGTTTTCTGCATATATGCAAGTGTGAGATTTACAAATTTATATATTTGTCTTGTATTGTGCTATTCCCCCAAAAAAATGTAGCGTAAAAAAAAATTTTTAATAGCATTTTCTGTATTGCTGTAGGTGTGAGATACACCATTTCCATACTGTGGGTGTATTGTGCTCTTGCAAAAAGACCCATTTAGGGCAAAAAAAATTGCAGTGTTTTCTGCACATATGCAAGTGTGAGATTTACAAATTTATATATTTTACTTGTATTGTGCTATTCCCCCAAAAAAAATTTAGGGCAAATTTTTTTTTTAATAGCAATTTCTGTATTGCTGTAGGTGTGAGATACACCGTTTCCATATTGTGGGTGTATTGTGCTCTCGCAAAAAGACCCATTTAGGGCAAAAAAAATTGCAGTGTTTTCTGCATATATGCAAGTGTGAGATTTACAAATTTATATATTTTTCTTGTATTGTGCTATTCCCCAATTTTTTTTAGGGCAAAAACTTGTATTTAATAGCATTTTCTGTATTGCTGTAGGTGTGAGATACACCATTTCCATACTGTGGGTGTATTGTGCTCTGGCAAAAAGACCCATTTAGGGCAAAAAAAAATTGCTGTGTTTTCTGCATATATGCAAATGTGAGATTTACAAATTTATATATTTTTCTTGTGTTGTGCTATTCCCCAAAAATGTTTTAGGGCAAAAACTTTTTTTTAATAGCATTTTCTGAATTGCTGTAGGTGTGAGATACACCGTTTCCATACTGTGGGTGTATTGTGCTCTTGCAAAAAGACCCATTTAGGGCAAAAAAAATTGCAGCGTTTTCTGCATATATGCAAGTGTGAGATTTACAAATTTATATATTTTTCTTGTATTGTGCTATTCCACAAAAAAATTAGGGCAAAAACTTTTTTTAATAGCATTTTCTGTATTGCTGTAGGTGTGAAATACACAATTTCCATACTGTGGCTGTATTGTGCTCTTGCAAAAAGACCCATTTAGGGCAAAAAAAAAATTGCAGTGTTATCTGCATATATGCAAGTGTGAGATTTACAAATTTATATATTTTTCTTGTATTGTGCTATTCCCCCAAAAAATTTTAGGGCAACATTTTTTTTTAATAGCATTTTCTGTATTGCTGTAGGTGTGAGATACACCATTTCCATACTGTGGGTGTATTGTGCTCTTGCAAAAAGACCCATTTAGGGCAAAAAAAAATTGCAGTGTTTTCTGCATATATGCAAGTGTGAGATTTACAAATGTATATATTTTTCTTGTATTTTGCTATTCCCAAAAAAATTTTTTAGGGCAATTTTTTTTTTAATAGCATTTTCTGTATTGCTGTAGGTGTGAGATACACCATTTCCATACTGTGGGTGTATTGTGCTCTTGCAAAAAGACCCATTTAGGGCAAAAAAAATTGCAGTGTTTTCTGCATATATGCAAGTGTGAAATTTACAAATTTATTAATTTTTCTTGTATTGTGATATTCCCCAAAAAATGTTTTAGGGCAAAAAAATTGTTATAATAGCATTTTCTCTATTGCTGTAGGTGTGAGATACACTGTTTCCATGCTGTGGGTGTATTGTGCTCTTGCAAAAAGACACATTTAGTGTTTTCTGCATATATGCAAGTGTGAGATTTACAAATTTATATATTTTTCTTGTATTGTGCTATTCCAAAAAAAAATTAGGGCAAAAACTTTTTTTTAATAGCATTTTCTGTATTGCTGTAGGTATGAGATACACCATTTCCATACTGTGGGTGTATTGTGCTCTTGCAAAAAGACCCATTTAGGGCAAAAAAAATTGCAGTGTTTTCTGCATATATGCAAGTGTGAGATTTACAAATTTATAAACTTTTCTTGTATTGTGCTATTGGCCCAAATTTTTTTTAGGGCAAAACCTTTTTTTAATAGCATTTTCTGTTTCTCCGCACGTCAGGCTCAAACCCAAGGTACGTTACAGCAAGTGTGAGATTTACAAATTTATATATTTGTCTTGTATTGTGCTATTCCAAAAAAAATTTTTAGGGCAATTTTTTTTTTTTAATAGCATTTTCTGTATTGCTGTAAGTGTGAGATACACCGTTTCCACACTGTGGGTGTATTGTGCTCTTGCAAAAAGACCCATTTAGGGCAAAAAAATTGCAGTGTTTTCTGCATATATGCAAGTGTGAGATTTACAAATTTATATATTTTTCTTGTATTGTGCTATTCCAAAAAAAAAGTTTTAGGGCAAAAACTTTTTTTAATAGCATTTTCTGAATTGCTGTAGGTGTGAGATACACTGTTTCCATACTGTGGGTGTATTGTGCTCTTGCAAAAAGACCCATTTAGGGCAAACAAAATTGGAGTGTTTTTGCTGCATATATGCAAGTGTGAGTTTTACAAATTTATATATTTTTTGTGTATTGTGCTATTCCAAAATAAATGTTTTAGGGCAAAAACTATTTTTAATAGCATTTTCTGAATTGCTGTAGGTGTGAGATACACTGTTTCCATACTGTGGGTGTATTGTGCTCTTGCAAAAAGACCCATTTAGGGCAAAAAAAATTCCAGTGTTTTCTGCATATATGCAAGTGTGAGATTTAAAAATTCATATATTTTTCTTGTATTGTGCTATTCCAAAAAAAATTAGGGCAAAAACTTTTTTTAATAGCATTTTCTGTATTGCTGTAGGTGTGGAATACACAGTTTCCATACTGTGGCTGTATTGTGCTCTTGCAAAAAGACCCATTTAGGGAAAAAAATTGCAGTGTTTTCTGCATATATGCAAGTGTGAGATTTACAAATTTATAAACTTTTCTTGTATTGTGCTATTGGCCCAAATTTTTTTTAGGGCAAAACCTTTTTTTAATAGCATTTTCTGTATTGCTGTAGGTGTGAGATACACCATTTCCATACTGTGGGTGTATTGTGCTCTTGCAAAAAGACCCATTTAGGGCAAAAAATAAAAAAATTGCAGTGTTTTCTGCATATATGCAAGTGTGAGATTTACAAATTTATATATTTTTCTTGTATTTTGCTATTCCCCCAAATTTTTTTTAGGGCAAAAACTTTTTTTTAATAGCATTTTCTGTATTGCTGTAGGTGTGAGATACACCGTTTCCATACGGTGGGTGTATTGTGCTCTTGCAAAAAGACCCATTTAGAGCAAAAAAATTTGCAGTGTTTTCTGCATATATGCACGTGTGAGATTTACAAATTTATATATTTGTCTTGTATTGTGCTATTCCCCCAAAAAGATTTTAGGGCAAAAACTTTTTTTTAATAGCATTTTCTGTATTGCTGTAGGTGTGAGATACACCGTTTCCATACTGTGGGTGTATTGTGCTCTTGCAAAAAGACCCATTTAGGGCAAAAAAAAATTGCAGTGTTTTCTGCATATATGCAAGTGTGAAATTTACAAATTTATTAATTTTTCTTGTATTGTGATATTCCCCAAAAAATGTTTTAGGGCAAAAAAAAATGTTATAATAGCATTTTCTGTATTGCTGTAGGTGTGAGATACACTGTTTTCATGCTGTGGGTGTATTGTGCTCTTGCAAAAAGACACATTTAGTGTTTTCTGCATATATGCAAGTGTGAGATTTACAAATTTATATATTTTTCTTGTATTGTGCTATTCCTAAAAAAAATTAGGGCAAAAACTTTTTTTAAGAGCATTTTCTGTATTGCTGTAGGTGTGAGATACACCATTTCCATACTGTGGGTGTATTGTGCTCTTGCAAAAAGACCCATTTAGGGCAAAAAAAATTGCAGTGTTTTCTGCATATATGCAAGTGTGAGATTTACAAATTTATATATTTGTCTTGTATTGTGCTATTCCAAAAATTTTTTTTAGGGCAAAAACATTTTTTTAATAGCATTTTCTGAATTGCTGTAGGTGTGAGATACACTGTTTCCATACTGTGGGTGTATTGTGCTCTAGCAAAAAGACCCATTTAGGGTAAAAAAAATTGCAGTGTTTTCTGCATATATGCAAGTGTGAGATTTACAAATTTATATAGTTTTCTTTTATTTTGCTATTCCAAAAAATTTTTTTTAGGGCAAAAACTTTATTTTAATAGCATTTTCTGTATTGCTGTAGGTGTGAGATACACCGTTTCCATACTGTGGGTGTATTGTGCTCTTGCAAAAAGACCCATTTAGGGCAAAAAAAAATTGCAGTGTTTTCTGCATATATGCAAGTGTGAGATTTACAAATTTACATATTTGTCTTGTATTGTGCTATTCCAAAAAAAGAATTTTAGGGCAATTTTTTTTAATAGCATGTTCTGTATTGCTGTAGGTGTGAGATACACCGTTTCCATACTGTGGGTGTATTGTGCTCTTGCAAAAAGACCCATTTAGGGCAAAAAAAAATTGCAGTGTTTTTGCTGCATATATGCAAGTGTGAGTTTTACAAATTTATATATTTTTCGTGTATTGTGCTATTCCAAAATAAATGTTTTAGGGCAAAAACTATTTTTTAATAGCATTTTCTGAATTGCTGTAGGTGTGAGATACACTGTTTCCATACTGTGGGTGTATTGTGCTCTTGCAAAAAGACCCATTTAGGGCAAAAAAAATTCCAGTGTTTTCTGCATATATGCAAGTGTGAGATTTAAAAATTCATATATTTTTCTTGTATTGTGCTATTCCAAAAAAAAATTAGGGCAAAAACTTTTTTTTTAATAGCATTTTCTGTATTGCTGTAGGTGTGAAATACACAGTTTCCATACTGTGGCTGTATTGTGCTCTTGCAAAAAGACCCATTTAGGGAAAAAAATTGCAGGGTTTTCTGCATATATGCAAGTGTGAGATTTACAAATTTATAAACTTTTCTTGTATTGTGCTATTGGCGAAAATTTTTTTTAGGGCAAAAACTATTTTTTAATAGCATTTTCTGTATTTCTGTAGGTGTGAGATACACCATTTCCATACTGTGGGTGTATTGTGCTCTCTCAAAAAGACCCATTTAGGGCAAAAAATAAAAAATTTGCAGTGTTTTCTGCATATATATGCAAGTGTGAGATTTACAAATTTATATATTTTTCTTGTATTTTGCTATTCCCCCAAATTTTTTTTAGGGCAATTTTTTTTTAATAGCATTTTCTGTATTGCTGTAGGTGTGAGATACACCGTTTCCATACGGTGGGTGTATTGTGCTCTTGCAAAAAGACCCATTTAGAGCAAAAAAATTGCAGTGTTTTCTGCATATATGCAAGTGTGAGATTTACAAATTTATATATTTGTCTTGTATTGTGCTATTCCCCCAAAAAAAAATTAGGGCAAAAACTTTTTTTTAATAGCATTTTCTGTATTGCTGTAGGTGTGAGATACACCGTTTCCATACTGTGGGTGTATTGTGCTCTTGCAAAAAGACACATTTAGGGCAAAAAAAAATTGCAGTGTTTTCTGCATATATGCAAGTGTGAAATTTACAAATTTATTAATTTTTCTTGTATTGTGATATTCCCCAAAAAATGTTTTAGGGCAAAAAAAATTGTTATAATAGCATTTTCTGTATTGCTGTAGGTGTGAGATACACTGTTTCCATGCTGTGGGTGTATTGTGCTCTTGCAAAAAGACCCATTTAGGGCAAAAAAATAAAAATTTGCAGTAATTTCTGCATATATGCAAGTGTGAGATTTACAAATTCATGTATTTGTCTTGTATTGTGCTATTCCCAAATTTTTTTTTAGGGCAAAAATTTTTTTTTAATAGCATTTTCTGTATTGCTGTAGGTGTGAGATACACCGTTTCCATACTGTGGGTGTATTGTGCTCTTGCAAAAAGAAACATTTAGGGCAAAA
Organism: Rana muscosa; assembly: GCA_029206835.1. Taxonomy (NCBI): domain Eukaryota; kingdom Metazoa; phylum Chordata; class Amphibia; order Anura; family Ranidae; genus Rana; species Rana muscosa. The sequence continues at coordinate 1,137,258,366 of CM055122.1, forward strand.
AAAAATTGCAGTGTTTTCTGCATATATGCAAGTGTGAGATTTATATATTTATATATTTTTCTTGTATTGTGATATTCCCCAAAAAATGTTTTAGGGCAAAACTTTTTTTTAATAGCATTTTATGTATTACTGTAGGTGTGAGATACACCGTTTCCATACTGTGGGTGTATTGTGCTCTTGCAAAAAGACCCATTTAGTGTTTTCTGCATATATGCAAGTGTGAGATTTACAAATTTATATATTTTTCTTGTATTGTGTTATTCCAAAAAAAACATTCTAGGGTAAAAACTTTTTTTAAATAGCATTTTCTGTATTGCTGTAGGTGTGAGATACACCGTTTCCATACTGTGGGTGTATTGTGCTCTTGCAAAAAGACCCATTTAGGGGAAAAAAATTTGCAGTGTTTTCTGCATATATGCAAGTGTGAGATTTACAAACTTATAAATTTTACTTGTATTGTGCTATTCCCCCAAAAAAATTTTAGGGCAAATTTTTTTTTTTAATAGCATTTTCTGTATTGCTGTAGGTGTGAGATACACCATTTCCATACTGTGGGTGTATTGTGCTCTTGCAAAAAGACCCATTTAGGGCAAAAAATAAAAAAAATCAGTGTTTTCTGCATATATGCAAGTGTGAGATTTACAAATTTCTATATTTTTCTTGTATTGTGCTATTCCAAAAAATATTTTTTAGGGCAAAAAGGTTTTTTTTAATAGCATTTTCTGTATTGCTGTAGGTGTGAGATACACCGTTTCCATACTGTGGGTGTATTGTGCTCTTGCAAAAAGACCCATTTAGGGCAAAAAAAATTGCAGTGTTTTCTGCATATATGCAAGTGTGAGATTTACAAACTTATATATTTTTCTTGTATTGTGCTATTCCCCCAAAAAAATTTTAGGGCATTTTTTTTTTAATAGCATTTTCTGTATTGCTGTAGGTGTGAGATACACCATTTCCATATGGTGGGTGTATTGTGCTCTTGCAAAAAGACCCATTTAGAGCAAAAAAATTGCAGTGTTTTCTGCATATATGCAAGTGTGAGATTTACAAATTTATATATTTGTCTTGTATTGTGCTATTCCCCCCAAAAAAATGTAGGGCAAAAAAAATTTTTTAATAGCATTTTCTGTATTGCTGTAGGTGTGAGATACACCATTTCCATACTGTGGGTGTATTGTGCTCTTGCAAAAAGACCCATTTAGGGCAAAAAAAATTGCAGTCTTTTCTGCATATATGCAAGTGTGAGATTTACAAATTTATATATTTTTCTTGTATTGTGCTATTCCCCAATTTTTTTTAGGGCAAAAACTTGTATTTAATAGCATTTTCTGTATTGCTGTAGGTGTGAGATACACCATTTCCATACTGTGGGTGTATTGTGCTCTTGCAAAAAGACCCATTTAGGGCAAAAAAAAAATTGCTGTGTTTTCTGCATATATGCAAATGTGAGATTTACAAATTTATATATTTTTCTTGTGTTGTGCTATTCCCCAAAAAAGTTTTAGGGCAAAAACTTTTTTTTAATAGCATTTTCTGAATTGCTGTAGGTGTGAGATACACTGTTTCCATACTGTGGGTGTATTGTGCTCTTGCAAAAAGACCCATTTAGGGCAAAAAAAATTGCAGTGTTTTCTGCATATATGCAAGTGTGAGATTTACAAATTTATATATTTTTCTTGTATTGTGCTATTCCACAAAAAAATTAGGGCAAAAACTTTTTTTAATAGCATTTTCTGTATTGCTGTAGGTGTGAAATACACAGTTTCCATACTGTGGCTGTATTGTGCTCTTGCAAAAAGACCCATTTAGGGCAAAAAAAAATTGCAGTGTTATCTGCATATATGCAAGTGTGAGATTTACAAATTTATATATTTTTCTTGTATTGTGCTATTCCCCAAAAAATTTTTAGGGCAAATTTTTTTTTTAATAGCATTTTCTGTATTGCTGTAGGTGTGAGATACACCATTTCCATACTGTGGGTGTATTGTGCTCTTGCAAAAAGACCCATTTAGGGCAAAAAAAATTGCAGTGTTTTCTGCATATATGCAAGTGTGAGATTTACAAATTTACATATTTTTCTTGTATTTTGCTATTCCAAAAATAGAATTTTAGGGCAATTTTTTTTAATAGCATGTTCTGTATTGCTGTAGGTGTGAGATACACCGTTTCCATACTGTGGGTGTATTGTGCTCTTGCAAAAAGAGCCATTTAGGGCAAAAAAAATTGCAGTGTTTTTGCTGCATATATGCAAGTGTGAGTTTTACAAATTTATATATTTTTCGTGTATTGTGCTATTCCAAAATAAATGTTTTAGGGCAAAAACTATTTTTTAATAGCATATTCTGAATTGCTGTAGGTGTGAGATACACTGTTTCCATACTGTGGGTGTATTGTGCTCTTGCAAAAAGACCCATTTAGGGCCAAAAAAAATCCAGTGTTTTCTGCATATATGCAAGTGTGAGATTTAAAAATTCATATATTTTTCTTGTATTGTGCTATTCCAAAAAAAAATCAGGGCAAAAACTTTTTTTTAATAGCATTTTCTGTATTTCTGTAGGTGTGAGATACACCATTTCCATACTGTGGGTGTATTGTGCTCTTGCAAAAAGACCCATTTAGGGCAAAAAATAAAAAATTTGCAGTGTTTTCTGCATATATATGCAAGTGTGAGATTTACAAATTTATATATTTTTCTTGTATTTTGCTATTCCCCCAAATTTTTTTTTAGGGCAAAATTTTTTTTTAATAGCATTTTCTGTATTGCTGTAGGTGTGAGATACACCGTTTCCATACGGTGGGTGTATTGTGCTCTTGCAAAAAGACCCATTTAGAGCAAAAAAATTGCAGTGTTTTCTGCATATATGCAAGTGTGAGATTTACAAATTTATATATTTGTCTTGTATTGTGCTATTCCCCCAAAAAATTTTTAGGGCAAAAACTTTTTTTTAATAGCATTTTCTGTATTGCTGTAGGTGTGAGATACACCGTTTCCATACTGTGGGTGTATTGTGCTCTTGCAAAAAGACACATTTAGGGCAAAAAAAAATTGCAGTGTTTTCTGCATATATGCAAGTGTGAAATTTACAAATTTATTAATTTTTCTTCTATTGTGATATTCCCCAAAAAATGTTTTAGGGCAAAAAAAATTGTTATAATAGCATTTTCTGTATTGCTGTAGGTGTGAGATACACTGTTTCCATGCTGTGGGTGTATTGTGCTCTTGCAAAAAGACACATTTAGTGTTTTCTGCATATATGCAAGTGTGAGATTTACAAATTTATATATTTTTCTTGTATTGTGCTATTCCAAAAAAAATTAGGGCAAAAACTTTTTTTTAAGAGCATTTTCTGTATTGCTGTAGGTGTGAGATACACCATTTCCATACTGTGGGTGTATTGTGCTCTTGCAAAAAGATCCATTTAGAGCAAAAAAAATTGCAGTGTTTTCTGCATATATGCAAGTGTGAGATTTACAAATTTATATATTTTTCTTGTATTGTGCTATTCCAAAAAAAAAGTTTTAGGGCAAAAACTTTTTTTTAATAGCATTTTCTGAATTGCTGTAGGTGTGAGATACACTGTTTCCATACTGTGGGTTTATTGTGCTCTTGCAAAAAGACCCATTTAGGGCAAAAAAATTGCAGTGTTTTCTGCATATATGCAAGTGTGAGATTTACAAATTTATATATTTTTCTTGTATTGTGCTATTCCAATTTTTTTTTTAGGGCAAAAACTTTTTTTTTAACAGCATTTTCTGTATTGCTGTAGGTGTGAGATACACCATTTCCATACTGTGGGTGTATTGTGCTCTTGCAAAAAGACCCATTTAGGGTAAAAAAAAATTGCAGTGTTTTCTGCATATATGCAAGTGTGAGATTTACAAATTTATATATTTTTCTTGTATTTTGCTATTCCAAAAAATATTTTTTAGGGCAAAAACTTTTTTTTTAATAGCATTTTCTGTATTGCTGTAGATGTGAGATACACCGTTTCCATACGGTTGGGTGTATTGTGCTCTTGCAAAAAGACCCATTTAGAGCAAAAAAAGTGCAGTGTTTTCTGCATATATGCAAGTGTGAGATTTACAAATTTATATATTTGTCTTGTATTGTGCTATTCCCCCAAAAAAATTTTAGGGCAAAAACTTTATTTTAATAGCATTTTCTGTATTGCTGTAGGTGTGAGATACACCGTTTCCATACTGTGGGTGTATTGTGCTCTTGCAAAAAGACCCATTTAGGGCAAAAAAAAATAATTGCAGTGTTTTCTGCATATATGCAAGTGTGAAATTTACAAATTTATATATTTGTCTTGTATTGTGCTATTCCCCAAAAAATGTTTTAGGGCAAAAATTGTTTTTTCTAATAGCATTTTCTGTATTGCTGTAGGTGTGAGATACACCATTTCCATGCTGTGGGTGTATTGTGCTCTTGCAAAAAGACACATTTAGTGTTTTCTGCATATATGCAAGTGTGAGATTTACAAATTTATAGATTTTTCTTGTATTGTGCTATTCCAAAAAAAAAATTAGGGCAAAAACTTTTTTTTAATAGCATTTTCTGTATTGCTGTAGGTGTGAAATACAGTTTCCATACTGTGGCTGTATTGTGCTCTTGCAAAAAGACCCATTTAGGGCAATAAAAAATTGCAGTGTTTTCTGCATATATGCAAGTGTGAGATTTACAAATTTATATATTTTTCTTGTATTGTGCTATTCCAATTTTTTTTTTAGGGCAAAAACCTTTTTTTTAACAGCATTTTCTGTATTGCTGTAGGTGTGAGATACACCATTTCCATACTGTGGGTGTATTGTGCTCTTGCAAAAAGACCCATTTAGGGTAAAAAAAATTGCAGTGTTTTCTGCATATATGCAAGTGTGAGATTTACAAATTTATATATTTGTCTTGTATTGTGCTATTCCCCCCAAAAAAAATTAGGGCAATTTTTTTTTTTTAATAGCAACTTCTGTATTGCTGTAGGTGTGAGATACACCGTTTCCATACTGTGGGTGTATTGTGCTCTTGCAAAAAGACCCATTTAGGGCAAAAAAAATTGCAGTGTTTTCTGCATATATGCAAGTGTGAGATTTACAAATTTATATATTTTTCTTGTATTGTGCTATTCCCCAATTTTTTTAGGGCAAAAACTTGTATTTAATAGCATTTTCTGTATTGCTGTAGGTGTGAGATACACCGTTTCCATACTGTGGGTGTATTGTGCTCTTGCAAAAAGACCCATTTAGGGCAAAAAAAAATTGCTGTGTTTTCTGCATATATGCAAATGTGAGATTTACAAATTTATATATTTTTCTTGTGTTGTGCTATTCCCCAAAAATGTTTTAGGGCAAAAACTTTTTTTTAATAGCATTTTCTGAATTGCTGTAGGTGTGAGATACACTGTTTCCATACTGTGGGTGTATTGTGCTCTTGCAAAAAGACCCATTTAGGGCAAAAAAAATTGCAGTGTTTTCTGCATATATGCAAGTGTGAGATTTACAAATTTATATATTTTTCTTGTATTGTGCTATTCCACAAAAAAATTAGGGCAAAAACTTTTTTTAATAGCATTTTCTGTATTGCTGTAGGTGTGAAATACACAGTTTCCATACTGTGGCTGTATTGTGCTCTTGCAAAAAGACCCATTTAAGGCAAAAAAAAATTGCAGTGTTATCTGCATATATGCAAGTGTGAGATTTACAAATTTATATATTTTTCTTGTATTGTGCTATTCCCCAAAAAAATTTTAGGGCAATTTTTTTTTTAATAGCATTTTCTGTATTGCTGTAGGTGTGAGATACACCATTTCCATACTGTGGGTGTATTGTGCTCTTGCAAAAAGACCCATTTAGGGCAAAAAAAATTGCAGTGTTTTCTGCATATATGCAAGTGTGAGATTTACAAATTTACATATTTTTCTTGTATTTTGCTATTCCAAAAATAGAATTTTAGGGCAATTTTTTTTAATAGCATGTTCTGTATTGCTGTAGGTGTGAGATACACCGTTTCCATACTGTGGGTGTATTGTGCTCTTGCAAAAAGAGCCATTTAGGGCAAAAAAAATTGCAGTGTTTTTGCTGCATATATGCAAGTGTGAGTTTTACAAATTTATATATTTTTCGTGTATTGTGCTATTCCAAAATAAATGTTTTAGGGCAAAAACTATTTTTTAATAGCATTTTCTGAATTGCTGTAGGTGTGAGATACACTGTTTCCATACTGTGGGTGTATTGTGCTCTTGCAAAAAGACCCATTTAGGGCCAAAAAAATTCCAGTGTTTTCTGCATATATGCAAGTGTGAGATTTAAAAATTCATATATTTTTCTTGTATTGTGCTATTCCAAAAAAAAATTAGGGCAAAAACTTTTTTTTAATAGCATTTTCTGTATTGCTGTAGGTGTGAAATACACAGTTTCCATACTGTGGCTGTATTGTGCTCTTGCAAAAAGACCCATTTAGGGAAAAAAATTGCAGGGTTTTCTGCATATATGCAAGTGTGAGATTTACAAATTTATAAACTTTTCTTGTATTGTGCTATTGCCCAAAAATTTTTTTAGGGCAAAAACTATTTTTTAATAGCATTTTCTGTATTTCTGTAGGTGTGAGATACACCATTTCCATACTGTGGGTGTATTGTGCTCTTGCAAAAAGACCCATTTAGGGCAAAAAATAAAAAATTTGCAGTGTTTTCTGCATATATATGCAAGTGTGAGATTTACAAATTTATATATTTTTCTTGTATTTTGCTATTCCCCCAAATTTTTTTTAGGGCAAATTTTTTTTTTAATAGCATTTTCTGTATTGCTGTAGGTGTGAGATACACCGTTTCCATACGGTGGGTGTATTGTGCTCTTGCAAAAAGACCCATTTAGAGCAAAAAAATTGCAGTGTTTTCTGCATATATGCAAGTGTGAGATTTACAAATTTATATATTTGTCTTGTATTGTGCTATTCCCCCAAAAAATTTTTAGGGCAAAAACTTTTTTTTAATAGCATTTTCTGTATTGCTGTAGGTGTGAGATACACCGTTTCCATACTGTGGGTGTATTGTGCTCTTGCAAAAAGACACATTTAGGGCAAAAAAAAATTGCAGTGTTTTCTGCATATATGCAAGTGTGAAATTTACAAATTTATTAATTTTTCTTCTATTGTGATATTCCCCAAAAAATGTTTTAGGGCAAAAAAAATTTGTTATAATAGCATTTTCTATATTGCTGTAGGTGTGAGATACACTGTTTCCATGCTGTGGGTGTATTGTGCTCTTGCAAAAAGACACATTTAGTGTTTTCTGCATATATGCAAGTGTGAGATTTACAAATTTATATATTTTTCTTGTATTGTGCTATTCCAAAAAAAATTAGGGCAAAAACTTTTTTTAAGAGCATTTTCTGTATTGCTGTAGGTGTGAGATACACCATTTCCATACTGTGGGTGTATTGTGCTCTTGCAAAAAGACCCATTTAGGGCAAAAAAATTGCAGTGTTTTCTGCATATATGCAAGTGTGAGATTTACAAATTTATATATTTTTCTTGTATTGTGCTATTCCAAAAAAAAAAATTAGGGCAAAAACTTTTTTTTAATAGCATTTTCTGTATTGCTGTAGGTGTGAAATACACAGTTTCCATACTGTGGCTGTATTGTGCTCTTGCAAAAAGACCCATTTAGGGCAATAAAAAATTGCAGTGTTTTCTGCATATATGCAAGTGTGAGATATACAAATTTATATATTTTTCTTGTATTGTGCTATTCCAATTTTTTTTTTAGGGCAAAAACTTTTTTTTTAACAGCATTTTCTGTATTGCTGTAGGTGTGAGATACACCATTTCCATACTGTGGGTGTATTGTGCTCTTGCAAAAAGACCCATTTAGAGCAAAAAAAGTGCAGTGTTTTCTGCATATATGCAAGTGTGAGATTTACAAATTTATATATTTTTCTTGTATTTTGCTATTCCAAAAAATATTTTTTAGGGCAAAACCTTTTTTTTTAATAGCATTTTCTGTATTGCTGTAGATGTGAGATACACCGTTTCCATACTGTGGGTGTATTGTGCTCTTGCAAAAAGACCCATTTAGGGCAAAAAAAAATAATTGCAGTGTTTTCTGCATATATGCAAGTGTGAAATTTACAAATTTATATATTTGTCTTGTATTGTGCTATTCCCCAAAAAATGTTTTAGGGCAAAAATTGTTTTTTCTAATAGCATTTTCTGTATTGCTGTAGGTGTGAGATACACCATTTCCATGCTGTGGGTGTATTGTGCTCTTGCAAAAAGACACATTTAGTGTTTTCTGCATATATGCAAGTGTGAGATTTACAAATTTATATATTTTTCTTGTATTGTGCTATTCCAAAAAAAAATTAGGGCAAAAACTTTTTTTTAATAGCATTTTCTGTATTGCTGTAGGTGTGAAATACAGTTTCCATACTGTGGCTGTATTGTGCTCTTGCAAAAAGACCCATTTAGGGCAATAAAAAATTGCAGTGTTTTCTGCATATATGCAAGTGTGAGATTTACAAATTTATATATTTTTCTTGTATTGTGCTATTCCAATTTATTTTTTTAGGGCAAAAACCTTTTTTTTAACAGCATTTTCTGTATTGCTGTAGGTGTGAGATACACCATTTCCATACTGTGGGTGTATTGTGCTCTTGCAAAAAGACCCATTTAGGGTAAAAAAAAAATTGCAGTGTTTTCTGCATAAATGCAAGTGTGAGATTTACAAATTTATATATTTGTCTTGTATTGTGCTATTCCCCCCCAAAAAAATTAGGGCAATTTTTTTTTTAATAGCATTTTCTGTATTGCTGTAGTTGTGAGATACACCATTTCCATACTGTGGGTGTATTGTGCTCTTGCAAAAAGACCCATTTAGGGCAAAAAAATAAAAATTTGCAGTAATTTCTGCATATATGCAAGTGTGAGATTTACAAATTTATGTATTTGTCTTGTATTGTGCTATTCCCAAATTTTTTTTTAGGGCAAAAACTTTTTTTTAATAGCATTTTCTGTATTGCTGTAGGTGTGAGATACACCGTTTCCATACTGTGGGTGTATTGTGCTCTTGCAAAAAGAAACATTTAGGGCAAAAAAAATTGCAGTGTTTTCTGCATATATGCAAGTGTGAGATTTACAAATTTATATATTTTTCTTGTATTGTGATATTCCCCAAAAAATGTTTTAGGGCAAAACTGTTTTTTTAATAGCATTTTATGTATTGCTGTAGGTGTGAGATACACCGTTTCCATACTGTGGGTGTATTGTGCTCTCGCAAAAAGACCCATTTAGTGTTTTCTGCATATATGCAAGTGTGAGATTTACAAATTTATATATTTTTCTTGTATTGTGTTATTCCAAAAAAAACATTTTAGGGCAAAAACTTTTTTTAAATAGCATTTTCTGTATTGCTGTAGGTGTGAGATACACTGTTTCCATACTGTGGGTGTATTGTGCTCTAGCAAAAAGACCCATTTAGGGCAAAAAAAATTTGCAGTGTTTTCTGCATATATGCAAGTGTGAGATTTACAAACTTATATATTTTTCTTGTATTGTGCTATTCCCCCAAAAAAAATTTAGGGCAATTTTTTTTTTTAATAGCATTTTCTGTATTGCTGTAGGTGTGAGATACACCATTTCCATACTGTGGGTGTATTGTGCTCTTGCAAAAAGACCCATTTAGGGCAAAAAATAAAAAAATTCAGTGTTTTCTGTATATATGCAAGTGTGAGATTTACAAATTTCTATATTTTGCTTGTATTGTGCTATTCCAAAAAATATTTTTTAGGGCAAAAACGTTTTTTTTAATAGCATTTTCTGTATTGCTGTAGGTGTGAGATACACCGTTTCCATACTGTGGGTGTATTGTGCTCTTGCAAAAAGACCCATTTAGGGCAAAAAAAATTGCAGTGTTTTCTGCATAAATGCAAGTGTGAGATTTACAAACTTATATATTTTTCTTGTATTGTGCTATTCCCCCCAAAAAAATTTTAGGGCTTTTAAATAGCATTTTCTGTATTGCTGTAGGTGTGAGATACACCATTTCCATACGGTGGGTGTATTGTGCTCTTGCAAAAAGACCCATTTAGGGCAAAAAATAAAAAAATTCAGTGTTTTCTGCATATATGCAAGTGTGAGATTTACAAATTTCTATATTTTTCTTGTATTGTGCTATTCCAAAAAATATTTTTTAGGGCAAAAACGTTTTTTTTAATAGCATTTTCTGTATTGCTGTAGGTGTGAGATACACCGTTTCCATACTGTGGGTGTATTGTGCTCTTGCAAAAAGACCCATTTAGAGCAAAAAAATTGCAGTGTTTTCTGCATATATGCAAGTGTGAGATTTACAAATTTATATATTTGTCTTGTATTGTGCTATTCCCCCCAAAAAAATGTAGGGCAAATTTTTTTTTTAATAGCATTTTCTGTATTGCTGTAGGTGTGAGATACACCATTTCCATACTGTGGGTGTATTGTGCTCTTGCAAAAACCCCCATTTAGGGCAAAAAAAATTGCAGTGTTTTCTGCACATATGCAAGTGTGAGATTTACAAATTTATATATTTTACTTGTATTGTGCTATTCCCCCCAAAAATTTTTAGGGCAAATTTTTTTTTTAATAGCAATTTCTGTATTGCTGTAGGTGTGAGATACACCGTTTCCATACTGTGGGTGTATTGTGCTCTTGCAAAAAGACCCATTTAGGGCAAAAAAAATTGCAGTGTTTTCTGCATATATGCAAGTGTGAGATTTACAAATTTATATATTTTTCTTGTATTGTGCTATTCCCCAATTTTTTTTTAGGGCAAAAACTTGTATTTAATAGCATTTTCTGTATTGCTGTAGGTGTGAGATACACCATTTCCATACTGTGGGTGTATTGTGCTCTTGCAAAAAGACCCATTTAGGGCAAAAAAAAATTGCTGTGTTTTCTGCATATATGCAAATGTGAGATTTACAAATTTATATATTTTTCTTGTGTTGTGCTATTCCCCAAAAATGTTTAGGGCAAAAACTTTTTTTTAATAGCATTTTCTGAATTGCTGTAGGTGTGAGATACACCGTTTCCATACTGTGGGTGTATTGTGCTCTTGCAAAAAGACCCATTTAGGGCAAAAAAAATTGCAGTGTTTTCTGCATATATGCAAGTGTGAGATTTACAAATTTATATATTTTTCTTGTATTGAGCTATTCCACCCAAAAAATTGGGGCAAAAACTTTTTTTAATAGCATTTTCTGTATTGCTGTAGGTGTGAAATACACCGTTTCCATACTGTGGCTGTATTGTGCTCTTGCAAAAAGACCCATTTAGGGCAAAAAAAAAATTGCAGTGTTATCTGCATATATGCAAGTGTGAGATTTACAAATTTATATATTTTTCTTGTATTGTGCTATTCCCCAAAAAAATTTTTAGGGCAATTTTTTTTTTAATAGCATTTTCTGTATTGCTGTAGGTGTGAGATACACCATTTCCATACTGTGGGTGTATTGTGCTCTTGCAAAAAGACCCATTTAGGGCAACAAAAAAAATTGCAGTGTTTTCTGCATATATGCAAGTGTGAGATTTACAAATTTAAATATTTTTCTTGTATTTTGCTATTCCGAAAAAATTTTTTTAGGGCAAAAACTTTATTTTAATAGCATTTTCTGTATTGCTGTAGGTGTGAGATACACCGTTTCCATACTGTGGGTGTATTGTGCTCTTGCAAAAAGACCCATTTAGGGCAAAAACAATTGCAGTGTTTCCTGCATATATGCAAGTGTGAGATTTACAAATTTACATATTTGTCTTGTATTGTGCTATTCCAAAAATAGAATTTTAGGGCAATTTTTTTTAATAGCATGTTCTGTATTGCTGTAGGTGTGAGATACACGTTTCCATACTGTGGGTGTATTGTGCTCTAGCAAAAAGACCCATTTAGGGCAAAAAAAAAATTGCAGTGTTTTTGCTGCATATACGCAAGTGTGAGTTTTACAAATTTATATATTTTTCGTGTATTGTGCTATTCCAAAATAAATGTTTTAGGGCAAAAACTATTTTTTAATAGCATCTTCTGAATTGCTGTAGGTGTGAGATACACTGTTTCCATACTGTGGGTGTATTGTGCTCTTGCAAAAAGACCCATTTAGGGCAAAAAAAAATCCAGTGTTTTCTGCATATATGCAAGTGTGAGATTTAAAAATTCATATATTTTTCTTGTATTGTGCTATTCCAAAAAAAATTAGGGCAAAAACTTTTTTTAATAGCATTTTCTGTATTGCTGTAGGTGTGAAATACACCGTTTCCATACTGTGGCTGTATTGTGCTCTTGCAAAAAGACCCATTTAGGGAAAAAAATTGCAGGGTTTTCTGCATATATGCAAGTGTGAGATTTACAAATTTATAAACTTTTCTTGTATTGTGCTATTGGCCAAAAATTTTTTTAGGGCAAAAACTATTTTTTAATAGCATTTTCTGTATTTCTTCAGGTGTGAGATACACCATTTCCATACTGTGGGTGTATTGTGCTCTTGCAAAAAGACCCATTTAGGGCAAAAAATTTGCAGTGTTTTCTGCATATATATGCAAGTGTGAGATTTACAAATTTATATATTTTTCTTGTATTTTGCTATTCCCCCATATTTTTTTTAATGCAAAATTTTTTTTAATAGCATTTTCTGTATTGCTGTAGGTGTGAGATACACCGTTTCCATACGGTGGGTGTATTGTGCTCTTGCAAAAAGACCCATTTAGAGCAAAAAAATTGCAGTGTTTTCTGCATATATGCAAGTGTGAGATTTACAAATTTATATATTTGTCTTGTATTGTGCTATTCCCCCAAAAAATTTTTAGGGCAAAAACTTTTTTTTAATAGCATTTTCTGTATTGCTGTAGGTGTGAGATACACCGTTTCCATACTGTGGGTGTATTGTGCTCTTGCAAAAAGACGCATTTAGGGCAAAAAAAATTGCAGTGTTTTCTGCATATATGCAAGTGTGAAATTTACAAATTTATTAATTTTTCTTGTATTGTGATATTCCCCAAAAAATGTTTTAGGGCAAAAAAAATTGTTATAATAGCATTTTCTGTATTGCTGTAGGTGTGAGATACACTGTTTCCATGCTGTGGGTGTATTGTGCTCTTGCAAAAAGACACATTTAGTGTTTTCTGCATATATGCAAGTGTGAGATTTACAAATTTATATATTTTTCTTGTATTGTGCTATTCCAAAAAAAAATTAGGGCAAAAACTTTTTTTAAGAGCATTTTCTGTATTGCTGTAGGTGTGAGATACACCATTTCCATACTGTGAATGTATTGTGCTCTTGCAAAAAGACCCATTTAGAGCAAAAAAAATTGCAGTGTTTTCTGCATATATGCAAGTGTGAGATTTAAAAATTTATATATTTTTCTTGTATTGTGCTATTCCAAAAAAAAAGTTTTAGGGCAAAAACTTTTTTTAATAGCATTTTCTGAATTGCTGTAGGTGTGAGATACACTGTTTCCATACCGTGGGTGTATTGTGCTCTTGCAAAAAGACCAATTTAGGGCAAAAAAAATTGCAGTGTTTTCTGCATATATGCAAGTGTGAGATTTACAAATTTCTATATTTTTCTTGTATTGTGCTATTCCAAAAAAAAAATTAGGGCAAAAACTTTTTTTTAATAGCATTTTCTGTATTGCTGTAGGTGTGAAATACACAGTTTCCATACTGTGGCTGTATTGTGCTCTTGCAAAAAGACCCATTTAGGGCAATAAAAAATTGCAGTGTTTTCTGCATATATGCAAGTGTGAGATTTACAAATTTATATATTTTTCTTGTATTTTGCTATTCCAAAAAATATTTTTTAGGGCAAAACCTTTTTTTTTTTTATTGCATTTTCTGTATTGCTGTAGATGTGAGATACACCGTTTCCATACGGTTGGGTGTATTGTGCTCTTGCAAAAAGACCCATTTAGAGCAAAAAAAAGTGCAGTGTTTTCTGCATATATGCAAGTGTGAGATTTACAAATTTATATATTTGTCTTGTATTGTGCTATTCCCCCAAAAAATTTTTAGGGCAAAAACTTTATTTTAATAGCATTTTCTGTATTGCTGTAGGTGTGAAATACACCGTTTCCATACTGTGGCTGTATTGTGCTCTTGCAAAAAGACCCATTTAGGGCAAAAAAATTGCAGTGTTTTCTGCATATATGCAAGTGTAAGATTTACAAATTTATATATTTTTCTTGTATTGTGCTATTCCCCCCCAAAAAAATTAGGGCAAATTTTTTTTTTAATAGCATTTTCTGTATTGCTGTAGGTGTGAGATACACCATTTCCATACTGTGGGTGTATTGTGCTCTTGCAAAAAGACCCATTTAGGGCAAAAAAATAAAAATTTGCAGTAATTTCTGCATATATGCAAGTGTGAGATTTACAAATTTATGTATTTGTCTTGTATTGTGCTATTCCCAAATTTTTTTTTTAGGGCAAAAACTTTTTTTTAATAGCATTTTCTGTATTGCTGTAGGTGTGAGATACACTGTTTCCATACTGTGGGTGTATTGTGCTCTTGCAAAAAGAAACATTTAGGGCAAAAAAAAAAATTGCAGTGTTTTCAGATTTACAAATTTATATATTTTTCTTGTATTGTGTTATTCCAAAAAAAATTTTTTGGGCAAAAACTTTTTTTTAAATAGCATTTTCTGTATTGCTGTAGGTGTGAGATACACCATTTCCATACTGTGAATGTATTGTGCTCTTGCAAAAAGACCCATTTAGAGCAAAAAAAATTGCAGTGTTTTCTGCATATATGCAAGTGTGAGATTTAAAAATTTATATATTTGTCTTGTATTGTGCTATTCCCCCCCAAAAAATGTAGGGCAAATTTTTTTTTTTAATAGCATTTTCTGTATTGCTGTAGCTGTGAGATACACCATTTCCATACTGTGGGTGTATTGTGCTCTTGCAAAAAGACCCATTTAGGGCAAAAAAAAATTGCAGTGTTTTCTGCACATATGCAAGTGTGAGATTTACAAATTTATATATTTTACTTGTATTGTGCTATTCCCCCAAAAAAAATTTAGGGCAAATTTTTTTTTTTTAATAGCAATTTCTGTATTGCTGTAGGTGTGAGATACACCGTTTCCATACTGTGGGTGTATTGTGCTCTTGCAAAAAGACCCATTTAGGGCAAAAAAAATTGCAGTGTTTTCTGCATATATGCAAGCGTGAGATTTACAAATTTATATATTTTTCTTGTATTGTGCTATTCCCCAATTTTTTTTAGGGCAAAAACTTGTATTTAATAGCATTTTCTGTATTGCTGTAGGTGTGAGATACACCATTTCCATACTGTGGGTGTATTGTGCGCTTGCAAAAAGACCCATTTAGGGCAAAAAAAATTGCTGTGTTTTCTGCATATATGCAAATGTAAGATTTACAAATTTATATATTTTTCTTGTGTTGTGCTATTCCCCAAAAATGTTTAGGGCAAAAACTTTTTTTTAATAGCATTTTCTGAATTGCTGTAGGTGTGAGATACACCGTTTCCATACTGTGGGTGTATTGTGCTCTTGCAAAAAGACCCATTTAGGGCAAAAAAAATTGCAGTGTTTTCTGCATATATGCAAGTGTGAGATTTACAAATTTATATATTTTTCTTGTATTGTGCTATTCCACCAAAAAAATTGGGGCAAAAACTTTTTTTAATAGCATTTTCTGTATTGCTGTAGGTGTGAAATACACCGTTTCCATACTGTGGCTGTATTGTGCTCTTGCAAAAAGACCCATTTAGGGCAAAAAAAAAACTTGCAGTGTTATCTGCATATATGCAAGTGTGAGATTTACAAATTTATATATTTTTCTTGTATTGTGCTATTCCCCCAAAAAATTTTTAGGGCAATTTTTTTTTTTAATAGCATTTTCTGTATTGCTGTAGGTGTGAGATACACCATTTCCATACTGTGGGTGTATTGTGCTCTTGCAAAAAGACCCATTTAGGGCAACAAAAAAAAATTGCAGTGTTTTCTGCATATATGCAAGTGTGAGATTTACAAATTTAAATATTTTTCTTGTATTTTGCTATTCCAAAAATTTTTTTTTAGGGCAAAAACTTTATTTTAATAGCATTTTCTGTATTGCTGTAGGTGTGAGATACACCGTTTCCATACTGTGGGTGTATTGTGCTCTTGCAAAAAGACCCATTTAGGGCAAAAAAAAATTGCAGTGTTTTCTGCATATATGCAAGTGTGAGATTTACAAATTTACATATTTGTCTTGTATTGTGCTATTCCAAAAATAGAATTTTAGGGCAATTTTTTTTAATAGCATGTTCTGTATTGCTGTAGGTGTGAGATACACGTTTCCATACTGTGGGTGTATTGTGCTCTAGCAAAAAGACCCATTTAGGGCAAAAACAATTGCAGTGTTTTTGCTGCATATATGCAAGTGTGAGTTTTACAAATTTATATATTTTTCGTGTATTGTGCTATTCCAAAATAAATGTTTTAGGGCAAAAACTATTTTTTAATAGCATTTTCTGAATTGCTGTAGGTGTGAGATACACTGTTTCCATACTGTGGGTGTATTGTGCTCTAGCAAAAAGACCCATTTAGGGCAAAAAAAATTCCAGTGTTTTCTGCATATATGCAAGTGTGAGATTTAAAAATTCATATATTTTTCTTGTATTGTGCTATTCCCCAAAAAAAAATTAGGGCAAAAACTTTTTTTAATAGCATTTTCTGTATTGCTGTAGGTGTGAAATACACAGTTTCCATACTGTGGCTGTATTGTGCTCTTGCAAAAAGACCCATTTAGGGAAAAAAATTGCAGGGTTTTCTGCATATATGCAAGTGTGAGATTTACAAATTTATAAACTTTTCTTGTATTGTGCTATTGGCCAAAAATTTTTTTAGGGCAAAAACTATTTTTTAATAGCATTTTCTGTATTTCTTCAGGTGTGAGATACACCATTTCCATACTGTGGGTGTATTGTGCTCTTGCAAAAAGACCCATTTAGGGCAAAAAATAAAAAAATTGCAGTGTTTTCTGCATATATATGCAAGTGTGAGATTTACAAATTTATATATTTTTCTTGTATTTTGCTATTCCCCCAAATTTTTTTAGGGCAAAATTTTTTTTTAATAGCATTTTCTGTATTGCTGTAGGTGTGAGATACACCGTTTCCATACGGTGGGTGTATTGTGCTCTAGCAAAAAGACCCAATTTGAGCAAAAAAATTGCAGTGTTTTCTGCATATATGCAAGTGTGAGATTTACAAATTTATATATTTGTCTTGTATTGTGCTTTTCCCCCAAAAAAAAATTAGGGCAAAAACTTTTTTTTAATAGCATTTTCTGTATTGCTGTAGGTGTGAGATACACCGTTTCCATACTGTGAATGTATTGTGCTCTTGCAAAAAGACACATTTAGGGCAAAAAAAAATTGCAGTGTTTTCTGCATATATGCAAGTGTGAAATTTACAAATTTATTAATTTTTCTTGTATTGTGATATTCCCCAAAAAATGTTTTAGGGCAAAAAAATTGTTATAATAGCATTTTCTGTATTGCTGAAGGTGTGAGATACACTGTTTCCATGCTGTGGGTGTATTGTGCTCTTGCAAAAAGACACATTTAGTGTTTTCTGCATATATGCAAGTGTGAGATTTACAAATTTATATATTTTTCTTGTATTGTGCTATTCCAAAAAAAAATTAGGGCAAAAACTTTTTTTTAAGAGCATTTTCTGTATTGCTGTAGGTGTGAGATACACCATTTCCATACTGTGAATGTATTGTGCTCTTGCAAAAAGACCCATTTAGAGCAAAAAAAATTGCAGTGTTTTCTGCATATATGCAAGTGTGAGATTTACAAATTTATATATTTTTCTTGTATTGTGCTATTCCAAAAAAAAAGTTTTAGGGCAAAAACTTTTTTTTAAGAGCATTTTCTGTATTGCTGTAGGTGTGAAATACACAGTTTCCATACTGTGGCTGTATTGTGCTCTTGCAAAAAGACCCATTTAGGGCAATAAAAAATGGCAGTGTTTTCTGCATATATGCAAGTGTGAGATTTACAAATTTATATATTTTTCTTGTATTGTGCTATTCCAATTTTTTTTTTTAGGGCAAAAACTTTTTTTTAACAGCATTTTCTGTATTGCTGTAGGTGTGAGATAAACCATTTCCATACTGTGGGTGTATTGTGCTCTTGCAAAAAGACCCATTTAGGGTAAAAAAAATAAAATTGCAGTGTTTTCTGCATATATGCAAGTGTGAGATTTACAAATTTATATATTTTTCTTGTATTTTGCTATTCCAAAAAATATTTTTTAGGGCAAAACCTTTTTTTTTTTAATTGCATTTTCTGTATTGCTGTAGATGTGAGATACACCGTTTCCATACGGTTGGGTGTATTGTGCTCTTGCAAAAAGACCCATTTAGAGCAAAAAAGTGCAGTGTTTTCTGCATATATGCAAGTGTGAGATTTACAAATTTATATATTTGTCTTGTATTGTGCTATTCCCCCAAAAAAAATTTAGGGCAAAAACTTTATTTTAATAGCATTTTCTGTATTGCTGTAGGTGTGAGATACACCGTTTCCATACTGTGGGTGTATTGTGCTCTTGCAAAAAGACCCATTTAGGGCAAAAATAAATAATTGCAGTGTTTTCTGCATATATGCAAGTGTGAAATTTACAAATTTATATATTTGTCTTGTATTGTGCTATTCCCCAAAAAATGTTTTAGGGCAAAAATTGTTTTTTTCTAATAGCATTTTCTGTATTGCTGTAGGTGTGAGATACACCATTTCCATGCTGTGGGTGTATTGTGCTCTTGCAAAAAGACACATTTAGTGTTTTCTGCATATATGCAAGTGTGAGATTTACAAATTTATATATTTTTCTTGTATTGCGATATTCCCCAAAAAATTTTTTAGGGCAAAAACTTTTTTTTAATAGCATTTTCTGTATTGCTGTAGGTGTGAGATACACCATTTCCATACTGTGGGTGTATTGTGCTCTTGCAAAAAGACCCATTTAGGGCAAAAAAATTGCAGTGTTTTCTGCATATATGTAAGTGTGAGATGTACAAATTTATATATTTTTCTTGTATTGTGCTATTCCCAAAAAAAAATTAGGGCAAAAACTTTTTTTAATAGCATTTTCTGTATTGCTGTAGGTGTGAGATACACCATTTCCATACTGTGGGTGTATTGTGCTCTTGCAAAAAGACCCATTTAGGGCAAAAAAATAAAAATTTGCAGTAATTTCTGCATATATGCAAGTGTGAGATTTACAAATTTATGTATTTGTCTTGTATTGTGCTATTCCCAAATTTTTTTTTTAGGGCAAAAACTTTTTTTTAATAGCATTTTCTGTATTGCTGTAGGTGTGAGATACACCGTTTCCATAGTGTGGGTGTATTGTGCTCTTGCAAAAAGAAACATTTAGGGC
The DNA here is from genome assembly GCA_029206835.1 of Rana muscosa. Classification (NCBI taxonomy): domain Eukaryota; kingdom Metazoa; phylum Chordata; class Amphibia; order Anura; family Ranidae; genus Rana; species Rana muscosa. Next base: position 1,137,277,775 of record CM055122.1, read on the forward strand.
AAAAAAAAAAATTGCAGTGTTTTCTGCATATATGCAAGTGTGAGATTTACAAATTTATATATTTTTCTTGTATTGTGATATTCCCCAAAAAATGTTTTAGGGCAAAACTTTTTTTTAATAGCATTTTATGTATTGCTGTAGGTGTGAGATACACCGTTTCCATACTGTGGGTGTATTGTGCTCTTGCAAAAAGACCCATTTAGTGTTTTCTGCATATATGCAAGTGTGAGATTTACAAATTTATATATTTTTCTTGTATTGTGCTATTCCCAAAAAAAAATTAGGGCAAAAACTTTTTTTAATAGCATTTTCTGTATTGCTGTAGGTGTGAGATACACCATTTCCATACTGTGGGTGTATTGTGCTCTTGCAAAAAGACCCATTTAGGGCAAAAAAATAAAAATTTGCAGTAATTTCTGCATATATGCAAGTGTGAGATTTACAAATTTATGTATTTGTCTTGTATTGTGCTATTCCCAAATTTTTTTTTTAGGGCAAAAACTTTTTTTTAATAGCATTTTCTGTATTGCTGTAGGTGTGAGATACACCGTTTCCATAGTGTGGGTGTATTGTGCTCTTGCAAAAAGAAACATTTAGGGCAAAAAAAAAAAATTGCAGTGTTTTCTGCATATATGCAAGTGTGAGATTTACAAATTTATATATTTTTCTTGTATTGTGATATTCCCCAAAAAATGTTTTAGGGCAAAACTTTTTTTTAATAGCATTTTATGTATTGCTGTAGGTGTGAGATACACCGTTTCCATACTGTGGGTGTATTGTGCTCTTGCAAAAAGACCCATTTAGTGTTTTCTGCATATATGCAAGTGTGAGATTTACAAATTTATATATTTTTCTTGTATTGTGCTATTCCCCCAAAAAAACTTTTAGGGCAATTTTTTTTTTTAATAGCAATTTCTGTATTGCTGTAGGTGTGAGATACACTGTTTCCATACTGTGGGTGTATTGTGCTCTTGCAAAAAGACCCATTTAGGGCAAAAAAAATTGCAGTGTTTTCTGCATATATGCAAGTGTGAGATTTACAAATTTATATATTTTTCTTGTGTTGTGCTATTCCCCAATTTTTTTTAGGGCAAAAACTTGTATTTAATAGTATTTTCTGTATTGCTGTAGGTGTGAGATACACCATTTCCATACTGTGGGTGTATTGTGCTCTTGCAAAAAGACCCATTTAGGGCAAAAAAAAATTGCTGTGTTTTCTGCATATATGCAAATGTGAGATTTACAAATTTATATATTTTTCTTGTGTTGTGCTATTCCCCAAAAATGTTTTAGGGCAAAAACTTTTTTTTAATAGCATTTTCTGAATTGCTGTAGGTGTGAGATACACCGTTTCCATACTGTGGGTGTATTGTGCTCTTGCAAAAAGACCCATTTAGGGCAAAAATATTGCAGTGTTTTCTGCATATATGCAAGTGTGAGATTTCCAAATTTATATATTTGTCTTGTATTGTGCTTTTCCCCCAAAAAATTTTTAGGGCAATTTATTTTTTTAATAGCATTTTCTGTATTGCTGTAGGTGTGAGATACACCGTTTCCATACTGTGGGTGTATTGTGCTCTTGCAAAAAGACCCATTTAGGGCAAAAAAATAATTTGCAGTGTTTTCTGCATATATGCAAGTGTGAGATTTACAAATTTTTATATTTTTCTTATATTGTGATATTCCCAAAAAAATGTTTTAGGGCAAAAACTTTTGTTTTAATAGCATTTTCTGTATTGCTGTAGGTGTGAGATACACCGTTTCCATACTGTGGGTGTATTGTGCTCTTGCAAAAAGACCCATTTAGGGCAAAAAAATAATTTGCAGTGTTTTCTGCATATATGCAAGTGTGAGATTTACAAATTTATATATTTTTCTTGTATTGTGCTCTTCCAAAAAATATTTTTATGGCAAAAACTTTTTTTAATAGCATTTTCTGTATTGCTGTAGGTGTGAGATACACCGTTTCCATACTGTGGGTGTATTGTGCTCTTGCAAAAAGACCCATTTAGGGCAAAAAAATTGCAGTGTTTTCTGCACATATGCAAGTGTGAGATTTACAAATTTATATATTTTTCTTGTATTGTGCTATTCCCCCAAAAAAAATTGAGGGCAAATTTTTTTTTTAATAGCATTTTCTGTATTGCTGTAGGTGTGAGATACACCATTTCCATACTGTGGGTGTATTGTGCTCTTGCAAAAAGACCCATTTAGGGCAAAAAAAATTCTGCATTTTTTTTCTGCATATATGCAAGTGTGAGATTTACAAATTTATATATTTTTCTTGTATTGTGCTATTCCAAAAAATATTTTTTAGGGCAAAACCTTTTTTTAACAGCATTTTCGGTATTTCTGTAGGTGTGAGATACACCGTTTCCATACGGTGGGTGTATTGTGCTCTTGCAAAAAGACCCATTTAGAGGGAAAAAAAATTGCAGTGTTTTCTGCATATATGCAAGTGTGAGATTTCCAAATTTATATATTTGTCTTGTATTGTGCTTTTCCCCAAAAAAATTTTTAGGGCAATTTATTTTTTTAATAGCATTTTCTGTATTGCTGTAGGTGTGAGATACACCGTTTCCATACTGTGGGTGCATTGTGCTCTTGCAAAAAGACCCATTTAGGGCAAAAAAAATTGCAGTGTTTTCTGCATATATGCAAGTGTGAGATTTACTAATTTTTATATTTTTCTTATATTGTGATATTCCCCAAAAAATGTTTTAGGGCAAAAACTTTTGTTTTAATAGCATTTTCTGTATTGCTGTAGGTGTGAGATACACCGTTTCCATACTGTGGGTGTATTGTGCTCTTGCAAAAAGACCCATTTAGGGCAAAAAAATAATTTGCAGTGTTTTCTGCATATATGCAAGTGTGAGATTTACAAATTTATATATTTTTCTTGTATTGTGCTCTTCCAAAAAATATTTTTATGGCAAAAACTTTTTTTTTAATAGCATTTTCTGTATTGCTGTAGGTGTGAGATACACCGTTTCCATACTGTGGGTGTATTGTGCTCTTGCAAAAAGACCCATTTAGGGCAAAAAAAATTGCAGTGTTTTCTGCACATATGCAAGTGTGAGATTTACAAATTTATATATTTTTCTTGTATTGTGCTATTCCCCCAAAAAAAATTGAGGGCAAATTTTTTTTTTAATAGCATTTTCTGTATTGCTGTAGGTGTGAGATACACCATTTCCATACTGTGGGTGTATTGTGCTCTTGCAAAAAGACCCATTTAGGGCAAAAAAATTGCAGTGTTTTCTGCATATATGCAAGTGTGAGATTTACACATTTATATATTTTTCTTGTATTGTGCTATTCCCCAAAAAAAATTTTAGGGCAATTTTTTTTTTAATAGCATTTTCTGTATTGCTGTAGGTGTGAGATACACCGTTTCCATACTGTGGGTGTATTGTGCTCTTGCAAAAAGACCCATTTAGGGAAAAAAATTGCAGTGTTTTCTGCATACATGCAAGTGTGAGATTTACAAATTTATATATTTGTCTTCTATTGTGCTATTCGAAAAAAAAATTTTTAGGGCAAAAACTTTTTTAATAGCATTTTCTGTATTGCTGTAGGTGTGAGATACACCATTTCCATACTGTGGGTTTGTTGTGCTTTTCCAAAAACACCCATTTAGGGCCACAAAAAATATTTTGCAGTGTTTTCTGCATATCTGGAGCTGTGTGAAATAAACAATTTATATATTTTTCTTCTACTGTGCTATCCTAAAAAAATTATAATAATTTTGAATAGCATTTTATGCAGTTCTGTAGCTGTGAGATACAGCGTTTACGCAATGTCTGTGTGTTGTGCTCTTCCAAAAACACCCATCCTAAATTTGGAAAATATGAGGAGATCGTCAAAGGGACGTGGTGGCCCCGGTCGTGGTGCTTCTGGTGGAGCTCCTGTTGCAGGGAGAGGACGTGGTCGATCTGTGCCAGCTACACGCACAAGTGAAACACCTTCCTCAGGTGCGAGTAGGCGACCGAGCCTGCGGCGGTATTTTGTCGCGCCTAATGAGGCTGTACGAATGTTGAGGCCAGGACAAGTACAGGCGATAGTAGATTGGGTTGCTGACAGTGCCTCGGGTTCCTTCACATTGTCTCCCACCCACTCTTCTGATGAAAGATCAGAGTTGGCACCTGAAGCCCATGTCCATCAGTCTTTCACCTCACCCCCTTGCATATCAGCCAAGCAGTCTGAGCCCCAAATTATGCAGCAGTCTCTTCTGCTTTTCGATGACTCTGTTACAGGGTTTCCCAGGGCCATCCACCTAGCCCTGCCCCAGAAGTGGAAGAGATTGAGTGCACCGATGACCCCACCACTTATGTTTCATGATGAGTACATGGGAGGACCATCGCAGCATGTCTCGGATGATGACGAAACACAGGTGCCAACTGCTGCTGCTTTCGCAATTGTGCAGACAGACAAAGAGGGCAGGGGTGAAGACTGGATGGAAGATGATGTGGAGGACGATGAGGTCCTCAACCCCACATGGAATCAACGTTATGCAGGTGACCAGTGTAGTTCGGAGGAAGAGGCGGTGGTCGCACAGAGCCACCAGCACAGCAGAAGAGGGAGCAGGGTGCAAAAGCGGAGTGCCCGTCCCTAGACAGTACGTCTGCTACTGCCCAACGCAGCAAGGGACCGAGCACACCAAAGCCAGGTTTAAGGAGTTCCCTAGCGTGGCAGTTCTTCACACAATGTGCTGATGACAAGACACGAGTGGTTTGCACGCTGTGCAATCAGAGCCTGAAGCAAGGCATAAACGTTCTCAACCTGAGCACAACCTGCATGACCAGGCATCTAAGTGCAAAGCACGAGCTGCAGTGGAGGAGACACCTCCAAAACAAAGAAAGGTCTCTGGCTCCTCCTGCTTCCTCTTCTGCTGCAGTCTCGGCCTCTTCATCCACCTCTGTAGTGACAGTAGCACCTGCCAACCCGCAAACAGAGCATCTGCCAGCAACACTACCACCTGGGTCACCAACCATCTCCACAATGTCCCATGGAAGTGTTCAGCTCTCTATCTCCCAAACACTGGAGCGGAAGAGGAAGTACCCCCCTAGCCACCCGCGATCCTTGGCCCTGAATGCCAGCATTTCAAAATTCCTCACCTTTGAAATGCTGTCATTCCGTCTGGTGGAGACGCAGAGTTTTAAAAACCTGATGGCATTGGCTGTCCCACAGTACGTCGTGCCCAGCCGCCACTACATTTCCAGGCGAGCCATCCCTTCCCTGCACAACTAAGTGGGGGACAAAATCAGGTGTACACTGCGCAACACCATCTGTGGCAAGGTCCACCTAACTACGGATGCGTGGACCAGTAAGCACGGTCAGGGACGTTATATCTCCCTAACAGCACACTGGGTAAATGCAGTGGCGGCTGGGCCTGAGGCAGATAGCAGTTTGGCGCATGTCCTTCCACCACCGAGGATTGCAGGGCGCTTCAGTTTGCCTCCTGTTGCTAACTCCTCCTACTCCGCTTCCACATCCTCTACCGCCTCCTCATCTGGTCAGCGTAACACCTTCACCACCAACTTCAGCACAGCCAGGGGTAAACGACAGCAGGCAGTTTTAAAACTTTCCTGTTTGGGGGAAAAACCCCACACCGCGCAGGAGTTGTGGAGGGACATGGAACAACAGACCGATGAGTGGTTGCTGTCAGTGAGCCTCAAGCCCGGCCTGGTGGTGTGCGATAATGGGCGAAATCTCGTAGCAGCTCTGGGACTAGCCTGTTTGACGCACATCCCTTGCCTGGCGCATGTGCTGAACTTGGTGGTCCAGAGGTTCCTGAAAAATTACCCCAATATGCCAGAGCTGCTGCAGAAAGTGCGGGCCGTCTGTGCGCACTTTCGGCGTTCTCACCCTGCTGCTGCTCGCCTGTCAGCGCTGCAGCGTAACTTCAGCCTTCCCACTCACCGCCTCATAGGTGACATGCCCACAAGGTGGAACTCCACCTTGCACATGCTGGCCAGACTGTGCGAGCAGCAGCAGGCGATAGTGGAGTTTCAGCTGCAGCAATCACGCGTGAGTCGCTCTGCGGAACAGCACCACTTCACCACCAATAACTGGACCTGCATGCGAGACCTGTGTGACTTGTTGCGCTGTTTCGAGTACTCCACCAACATGGCCAGCGCCAATGATGCCGTTCTCAGCGTTACTATCCCAGTTCTATGCCTCCTTGAAAAAACGCTTCGGGCGATGATGGAAGAGGATGTGGCACAGGAGGAGATGGAGGAGGAGGCGGGATCATTTCAAAGGCTTTCAGGGCAGTCTTTCACAAGTGGCTACGAGGGTGGGTTCCTGAACCAACAAACGCCAGGTACACAATTGTCCGGCAGCAAGGGCACAGTTCTGGAGGATGAAGAGGTGGAGGATGAGGAGGAGGAGATGGAGGAGGAGGAGGAACCATGTTCCCAGCAGGGTGGCACCCAGACCAGCTCATGGCCATCACTGGTGCATGGCTGGGGGGATACAGAGGACACAGACGATACACCTCCCACAGAGGACAGCTTTTCTTTGCCTCTGGGCAGCCTGGCACACATGAGCGATTACATGCTGCAGTGTTTCCGCAACGACCGCCGAGTTGCCCACATTTTAACTGGTGCTGATTACTGGGTGGCCACCCTGCTGGATCCCCTTTACAAGGACAATGTACCGTCCTTAATTCCCTCACTGGAGCGGGATCGTAAGATGTGTGAGTACAAGCGCACGCTGGTAGACGCGCTGCTGTTGGCATTCCCACCTGACAGCGGGCGTACAGTGGAAGCACAAGGTGAAGGCAGAGGAGGAGGAAGAGGTCGCCAACGCAGCCGGGGCACCGCCAGCACCTCAGAAGGCAGGGTTAGCATGGCCGAAATGTGGAAAAGCTTTGTCAGCACGCCACAACAACCAGCACCACCAGCTGAGATGGAACGTCTTAGCAGGAGGCAGCATTTCACCAACATGGTTGAGCAGTATGTGTGCACAGGCCTACACTTACTGGATGACGGGTCTGCCCCCTTCAACTTCTGGGTCTCCAAATTGGGCACATGGCCTGAGCTTGCCCTTTACGCCTTGGAGGTGGTGGCCTGCCCTGCAGCCAGTGTATTATCTGAACGTGTATTTAGCACGGCAGGGGGCGTTATCACAGACAAGCGCAGCCGCCTGTCCAGAGCCAATGTGGACAAGCTCATGTTAATTAAATTGAACCAGGCATGGATCCCACAGGACTTGTCCGTACCTTGTGCAGAATAGACATGTATACCGGTGTTCTGACAAAAACTGTCCGGCCACCGGATTGTGTTCGGCCCATACTGCACAGGCGCAGCGCTTGCGCAGTACGGAGGACAAGGAGATTCACAAAATCTCAGAAGATGAACGGCGCCTGCGCTGTGAGTGCAGGTTCAAGCCCCACCATTCAAGTGGACATACGGTAGCACATAGTAACAGGGCCCCTCACGGGCTCGCTTCGATCGCCATGCTTCAGGCACGGCCTCGCTTGGCTCGGCTTGAACCTCAGATGGTGTGGCTTGAACCTGGACTCACCACGCAGGCGCCGTTAGTTTTGTGAGATTTTCGAAATCCCCTTGTCCTACGTACTGAGCAAGCGCAGTACAGGGCGGACACTATGCGACGGGGGACAGAATTCGACACATCACCGGCCTTACCCAGCCATTGTTTTATTTTTGAACCAGTGTTGGCTACCTCGTCCTCCTCCACTGCCGCTTCCACCTACACAGCCACATCCACCGCCACCTCAACCTCCTACACCATATGGACCTCGTCCTCCTAGGTCAAGATTATCATTTTTATTTAATTTTTTTGTAGCGCACAGATCCTTCCCCCCTTACCTGCCTTTATGTTGTTGGCTCCTCGCAGGAGGGAGAAAGGCGCACCGCACTACCAGCCCATACCCTCCTGTATAAAGAGGTTGAGCGGTGTACTTGACGGGCCGTGTCCACAGCCGTAGTCAAAACTCCTCCAGAGGATGATTCTCACCTCTACTGTAGGTAGAGGCAAGTCCTTGAATTCCCAGTAAAGTCAATGTCCACACCAGCTGAAACTACAACTCTGAGTTTATTCTCTCATGGCAAAATAAACTGTACTCGGATAGAAAAGTTTAGAGCAAAGAAACAGGACTGCTTAAGGTGTGGAGGAGGTCCAGGCACAAACGTAGCACATTCACTTCACTGCTTAGGTTTCTCAAACAGTTTTAGGTGCACGGTCTCTGCCACAGACCGTGAGGTTGGTCTATGCCACAGACCGGGTGTACAAGGCCCCTGCCACGGACCTGGAGAACTTTGGTCTCTGCCACAGACCAGGGTGTATAAGGCCCCTGCCACGGGCCGGGTGAATAAGGCCTCCGATACAGTCAGGATGACCTTGAGCTTCTCCTTCTAAGAACTAGCCCATATCAAGGGGAAGACCTCTCTCCAGGGAGTCAACAGACCCTTCCTTCACCGTGCCTCCAGCATCGGGCCATCGGAAGGTTCCTCCCTTCCCTGGAACAGGGTCCCCTACATGAAGTGGCACCCAAAGACTCCTCGACCCTTAGCGGACTCCAGATGAAGGCTCTGGACCCCAGGCTTTACTCCCGCCCCTAGGCCTCCATACCCAGGGCAGCAGGAACTCCAGGATAGTACCTCACCCCGGGCTAAAGGTGCCTGAGATGGAACAGGAACACGTGCACCCAGGCCGAAGGCACCTGGGCGCGGACCCCACTGGACATCAGCCCCCAGGCGATCAGGAGGCGTCTGCCCCTTTTATATCCTCTTCCGGCATGCACAGCAGGTTCCCCGCCCCGCTGTACTACTGCCAAGAGGGGACACAAAAGGCACAACACTGTATCGGCGGTTCAACCCTAGCCTACCATGGCAGCGCCACCTGTAGGCCGCAGGGAACTGCACACCAATACTGTCCCCCGAGGACAAAATGGTCCATGAATCCTACAGAATTAGGGTGTTTGAGCCTATTTACCACTCAAACACTTCCCTTAAATTTAGCACCCCGCTACATTTTTATTTCAAAGTATTTTATTTTCCCACTAGCTTATCTAATAAATTGAATAACGTTTTCCAGAAAGGGCGTATTCTGGGGCATTCCCACCATATGTGTGGCATTGTGACGTTGAGTTTCTGAGGTTCTTAATGACTTCCTGTACCTCTTCTGCTGAAAAGGGGGCCTCCAGCATATTTTTGTATTTATTTATTTTTTTATGTTATTTTAAGTTATTTCCCTATCCACATTTGTTTGCAGAGCACTTCCCATGCTCTTAACAACATTTTGCTGCCATTTGCAACCCTCTAGCCCTTTCCATTACTTTTTTAGAGCCTTTTTAGTCCTCAGAAGTTCGGGTCCCCATTGACTTCAATGGGGTTCGGGTTCGGGGTAAAGTTCGGGTCAAGTTCGGTCCTGAACTCGAACTTTTTTCCTAAGTTCGGCCGAACCCGTCGAACCCGAACATCCAGGTGTCCGCTCAACTCTACTCCTGCCCTGTCTATCTGGGGAAGGCCAGCTAACACACAGGGTAGCGAACCTGCACATGCTCAGTTGTGTCTTTTATGCTGGAGTGAACATTTACTTGAGCTAGACAGGTCACATGATATTGACATAACACATGTGGGCGTGTATACAGGCTATAGTGGAAATCTCCTTCTACCTGAACACACAGCTCTGGACAAACTCTGCAAGGTTATGTGACCGTTGTATACCGATTAGCCAAAAAGGTATATAGTGGCAGTATTTTAATTTAAAAGGAAGATTTTAAGCTGTGGGCACTGTGGGTTGGCATATGAACTATTTTCATACTACTGGGTTTGTAACACTTTAAAAACAAAATAGTTGAAGAAGCAACATTTTTGCGAGGACAATTTCTTTGAGAGAAAGATACATTTCATCTCAACATGAAAAGGATTTATTTGGGGAAGTTACAATTGTACTATTAGAATCAATGGCTGAAACTTGCATTGGGCTATATAACGAATATTCGCTCTCAAAAAATGCTTTTTAACCCAGCGCTAATTTTGGTAATTCCTATAACTTTTGGTAAAAAAGGCATGGGAGTTAAAATGAGAGTAGTTTGCATGTCTGAGCATGCTCAGTTGTGCTGACACCTGGTTGTAAAGAGATGGGGAAATGTATCTCTTCTCAGACTTTTAAAGCTATTTCAGTGTATATAACACTTAACACAGTTTAAAAGCAGATTATCTTTAAACAATATACCACATATTTCAGTATCATTTAGGCAATCATATCATGCGCTAATTATTATTTTCATGTGCAATAGTCCAGGTCCTAACAAGAGTTATGCCTCGTACACACAACCGTTTTTTCCGATGGGAAAACTGCTATGAGAGCTTTTGGCCGGGAATCCCGGCCGTGTGTATGCTCCATCGCAGTTTTTCCGATGGGAAAACTGCGGGAAAAAAATAAGAGAGCAGCATCTCTTTTTTCCCATCAGGAAAAAATCCTAGCGGGAAAACCATTCGTCTGTATGCTTTTCCGATGGGAAAAAAAACGCGCATGCTCGGAAACAATTTGACGCATGCTCGGAAGCATAGAACTTAATTTAGTCGGCTCATCGTAGTCTTTTACGTCACTGTGTTCTTGGCAGTCAAAAGTTCACCGGACTTTTGTCTGAGCGTGTGTATGCAAGACAAGCTTGGCCGGAATCCCGTCGGGAAAACCATTGGTTTTTTATCCGATGGGAAAACCGGTCATGTGTACAGGGCATAAGGGTTTGGACGCTATCTGTTCTCTGGAAGCTATAGTGAGTTTGGTTTTGAGAGTGATTTTGCCCCAGCGCTATTGTGAATTCTGTTTGGGTACAAGTTACCACGATTGTGGTAATTTGAGCATTAATTAGCTGTAATTAGCATGCAAAGTGCAAAGGGCAAAAACCATTGGTTTTTTATCCGATGGGAAAACCGGTCATGTGTACAGGGCATAGGGGTTTGGGCGCTATCTGTTGTCTGGGAGCTATAGTAAGTTTGGTTTTGAGAGTGATTTTGCCCCAGCGCTATTGTGAATTCTGTTTGGGTGCAAGTTACCACGATTGTGGTAATTTGAGCATTAATTAGCTGTAATTAGCATGCAGCGCTATAGTATATTACCCCCTTAAGCCTCGTACACACGGCCGAGATTCTCGTCGGAAAAAACATGTAGTTTTTTTCGACGAGATTCTTGGACAAGAAACTTGTCCCGGCCGAGTGTACACACGCTCAATTCAAAGAACCCGCGGTTGTTTGAATGGAGCGTACGCGGTGACGTCATCGACTACGACGAGCATGCGCTCGTCACATTCGATGCCGTCGCCGCCATCTTGGTATACCCTACCTATGCCTAGGAAGCTACCGCGCATGCGTCAAATTCATTTTGAACATGCGCGGGCTTCCGGGAGGACAGGTAAGTGTACACACACTCACTTTTCTCGTCGAGAAACATGCCGACGAGAATCTCGACGAGAAAATAGAGAGCAGGATCTCTATTTTCTCGTCGAGATTCTTGTCGCTTTTCTTGACGAGAAACCATACACACGAACGAATTTCTCTGCAAAAAATCTCTGCCAGCAAGTTTCTTGCTGGTTTTTGCCGAGAAACTCGTTCGTGTGTACGAGGCTTGAGTCTCAATACACCTTCTGAAGTTAGGCTAAAGGAGCTCCCCTTTTTACCAGGCAAGTGTACAAGGCACAACTTGCCAATGACAGAGCCTCACACAATGTTAGCAGCATTATATTTGGTTGTTTATTACAGAATGATTACTTAATCTGTTGGTGATTGTAAAGGAATAAATGTCAGTGACCGTAGTTGTATCTACTGAATAAATACAATGTATTTACCAGTTGTAAAAGTGCACTGGTATAATAATGCTATTCATTTTTATGACTGCTTTGATCAACAAAATAGATGTTTTTTCCATATCCCATGACAAGATTAAATGCACTATACTTTGGAAGTGTTGTATATTTATTAAGATCTAATAGAAAATTATCAATTATCGTTACTGGGAACTGTTCCTAATTGGACAGACATTAATCTTTCTTATGAGCAATAAAATGTGTGTTTTTTTCATAGTGGTAAACAAAAATCCTGTAAACCTTCTGTGTTTGGAAAACTTCCCAGCATCGCAGTGAAAATTGTAATAACCATCATCTTAGAAAAAGAATCTGCCAGTGAGCTGTCTGAAAAGGGATATTACAAAATTGTTCTTAGGACAATTGAAGTTAAGCCAAAAGCATTGACTTAATGGATCTTACTTATTAAAGATACCATTTTGCAAAGATTTGGCATAAGTGCAAAGGGCTATGCCTTGGCAGGGAAAAGTCTATTCATCCAATGCATACTGAAGCAGATGTGAAATACATGAGTTACAAGAGAAGGTTGGTGGAGGCACATTTTATTATCAAATTAAACATACAATGGAAGTTATAGTCTGCAAGGTCATTGATCTTGTGAAACTTCCACTGGACAACAGACAAATAGAAAACAACAGAAACAGTATAATAGCATTACAAGCTATACACATGTATTTGTGCCCGCAACTGCAAGATATATATATATATATCTTATATATGTCAGGATTATTGGGGTTAAAAGAATATATATAAGGCCTGTATATTGTATATTTTATATACATATGCTATGAACATGAGAGAAGCCATTTTCTCTCTAAATTTGAATCGGAGTTCATGATTGCTCAAGAATGTATCACAAGGAGACTGTGTAAGTCTTTTCTGTATTTTTATCCCAGGTTATAATTCTTGAGAGGTCTTAGTTAAATAAACAAGATAAGGGAACCATAAGCTTACAGAACTAAATTTTCTTTGCATGAAGGAGAGAAGGGGGCTTATTCAAATACGACCAAATGAAACATATTATAATATTACTCAAGTACAAGTAATATATTAACCCAAGTTATGTGGTATTATTATATTGAAGTACTTATATACATAATTAAGCGAATAATGTCACATATATTAGTTTATGTAGTTTTATTAATAATTGAATCTTTCATAATATTTTTATAATGTATTGTTTGGAAATTCATAAAACCCATTAATGCATATATATATATATTATTATGATAAGGGTTACAAATATGAAATCCTATGAAAAGTTTGAAAGTATTAGAAGCTGTATTTGTGAAATAATACACATGGTTAGATTCCAATGATCTGAGTTTCTAGGAATTTAACAATACGAGCTAATTGTGTGGAGAGATTTTCTCATCCCATACATTTCTAGAGGAGCCAGGATGGCTAGAGTGGTTTTGCAGATTTGACAGCTTTTGAGAGTTTATGGTGTTTTGTTAAGCCAAGGTCAGAAGGTCGCTAAAATAACATTTAAAGGGCGTTTCTTATACAACACTGCCCCTGGTGGTGAAAATAGTAAGAATCTAAGATGGCCGCACATATGTGGTTGTCATGGTAACATGGGAACAGGCCGTCATCTTACTTCATCAATTACGTAGTAGTGACACACACACACACTTTTTGGGTGGGATAAAAGTGGTTACACATAGCAGAGAGAGAATGCTGGAGTCTAAGATGTAAAGAAAAGCCAGGAAGAGTCTTGTAAGACAAGAGGAGGAGGAGATAACGCAGAGATATAGGAATGTTGAAAGAAGTCCTTTGGGACTCAGAACCTGATACTTCTCAAAACCAAAGTTTCATAGACCATCGGTAAAGTATTAATTTTCTATATAAATCTTATCATGTGTACCTTTTTGGTAATTGAATTGTTTTTGCATATACATTACTAAAACCATTTAAATATATAGCAGAGCAAATTGGAGTTGTATTATTTTTAACTGCAGTATGAAATAATTATATTCCAAATATTAACCGCTTGCCGACTGCCTCCTGCACATATACGTCGGCAGAATGGCACGGCTGCACAAAGCAATGTACAGGTACGATGCTTTGAATTTGCCGCTGTGCGGGTGCCGCCGGAGGGGCGCGTGCGCCCCTGCCGCGAGCTCTGTGACCGTGCTCGCGGGACCTGCGGACTCAATGTCCGCCGGTGTCCCGCGATCATGTCACGGAGCTGCAGAACAGTTAACCCCCTTGCTCGCCTCCTAGTGGTTAACCCCTTCCCTGTCAGTGTCATTTACACAGTAATCAGTGCATTTTTATAGCACTGATCGCTGTATAAATGACAATGATTCCAATATAGCATCAAAAGGGTCCGATGTGTCCGCCATAATGTCACAGTCATGATAAAAACTTGCAGATCGCCGCCATTACTAGTAAAAAAAATGTAATAATAAAAATGCCATAAAACTATCCCCTATTTTGTAGATGCTATAACTTTTGCGCAAATCAATCAATATATGCTTATTGTGATTTTTTTTTACCAAAAATATGTAGAAGAATACATATCGGCCTAAACTGAGAAAGAATTTTTTTTATATATGTTTTTGGGGGATATTTATTAAAGCAAAAAGTAAAAACTATTGTTTTTTTTCAAAGTTGTCACTATTTTTTTGTTTATAGCACAAAAGATAAAAACCGCAGAGGTGATCCAATACCACCAAAAGAAAGTTCTATTTATGGGGGAAAAAAGGACATTTTTTTTTGGGGAGCCACGTCGCACGACCGCGCAATTGTCAGTTAAAGCAACGCAGTGCCGATTCGCAAAAAAATGGCCCGGTCATTGGGCAACCAAATCCTCTGGGGCTGAAGTGGTTAAGAGACATACACAGTTTTGTCTGTCTCTAAAAAGCTAAGACCAATGTCTGTACAATGGTTTTGTCATGATATGTATTTAAAAATAGATTCATTTTACATTTAAAAATAAGTCTTGATTGGATTATCAAGCCATGTGCACGGTATAACATTTTGTCTGTGCATTTTTAAAGTGTAAGTTAGAAGGTCTGTTTGTTTTGAGAAGGAATCACAGTGCTAAAGTAAACACCAGGTTATGTTTACACAAGTCCGTGAAGCCACGGAAAGCTATTCACTAAGACTGCATTCACACCTGAGCGTAGCGTTTCAAACGTTTTTACCAACGTTTTGTCGCACGAATTTGCGCGTTTGCATATGTCGTTTTCAGGCGTTTTTTAACTTTGACGTTTTGTTTTTTTAGCCAATAGGAAAAATGATCATCTCTGTCATCATTTGTTGCTATGTTTTTAGATTTTTTTCATCTGCTTCCTGGGTGAATCTTGTACTTCCGGTTCATCATTGTGCTTCCTGCTCCATCTGTTTGTACTATCTTCTGCAAAGATGAGTGACGATGAGATGGCGTGTTTTCTGGCAGCAGCCACTATTACCTCATATTTTCTACATGAAAGAGAGAAGAGAAAGAAGAGGGCACGCAGATACTGGATCCACCCTGTAATTGCTGAACGAGAAGAGAGAGGCCAATTTTGGGTCATGTACAGTGACCTACGTGATCATGATGATACATTTTTGGACTACACTAGGATGTCCATAAAAAGGTTAGTCAAACTTATTTGGATTCATGATGTTTGACATTGTTCCTGTCTTATAATGTCCACTAATAAACCCCATATATGTTATTTTTGCTCACAGCTTTGATGAGTTACTGGGTTTACTCAATAGTCGGTTGCAACGAATGGACACATATTTTCTTAACAGTATACCCCCTGTGGAATGACTAATCATTACACTGAGGTAATTTTTTCTTATTTTTTTTTTAATTATGTAATTCATGACGAACCCAATATGAATATTTTGGTATATGCATAAAATAAACACCAATCACACATTTTTAAACTCAAACAAAAACTTTTTTTTTTTTTTATATAAAATTTTAATGAAATATCACTTTTTCTTTTCTTTTGTTCGTTTTGAACATATACAGCTCAACTATATACAAAAAATAGAGCTAACCTAGCTCAATAAACAAAAAATAAATTTAAAGGTTTTGAACGTTTTGGGAGTAGTTGACTCCCTCATTAGGTGTATTCACCACATTCATTGCATGACCATATTGTGACCAGGTGGAGGTAGAGAGATTCTCGGTATACTGCCAATTAGAAGGTGGTGGAGGTGGTGGTGGTGTTGGCAGAGGAAAGAAATTGGAAGTTGGTGGTGTTGGCAGAAGAAGGTAATGAGAAGGTGGTGGTGTTGGCAGAGGAAGGTGGATGGCAGAATGAGGTGATGACAACCGAGGAAGGGGTAAAGAATGGGGTGCTGGCAGATGGGGCAGGGGGGGATTTGCATAGGGACCATAAGGTGGCGGAGGTTCTGAGGACCTATATGTGGAGGTTGGTGGAATGAATGTCGCGATATAGCGGATGGTACCTGCCAACATGTTTGTCTGGAGATCTGATGGTACCTTCTCCATCAGACCTTCCAGGCATCTAGCAGAAACTTGCCCATGAGACCTATTGCTGTGCATTCTGTCTGACATACTGGCCATAATGTCCAGCATGCGGTTGAAATCCGGTTCAGGAGCCTTTCTTCTTGTTGCTCTAGCAGGTACACGAGCGGAAATGGGTGGTGTAGAATCCTCGTCTCCCACAGGTGTCACTGATGTGGACCGTGCTGGAGTGGACAATTCGCTCTCCAGATCTTGTCCTGCTTGACCAGCTGATGCCTGGCTTGCTTGCTGACTACCTTCTGTGTCCAAATCATTATTTTGAGTACTATCCTCCCAGCTGTTTTCAGTCCTGAAAATAGAAATTAATTATTATAACTTTCTCTTTACATTTTGTTTAATGACATTAGTAAAGATGATAGCTTACCACCCCAAAGCCAGCAATGGCCGAAGGAACTCCAGTTCTTTTGCATGTAGATAATCTCTTGGAGCACATGCCGCAGATCCACTCCTAAATTCTCGCAGTAGTCTAAGATATTGAGTATAGGCATCACTTATACTCTTCCACTTTAGTTTTAACATTTTAACTGTTAAAAAACAAAATTAAATATATATATTTATTTATTTGTAGGTACCTAGCAACCGGACAATCAATATCAAGTCTACACTATGCCTTTCGGGTTAGAAAATCAACAGCGAGTTACATAGTCCGTGACACCTGCTCTGCTATTTGGGATGTGTTGAAAGATATTGTTTTAAAAAACCTACAGCAGAAGATTGGTCACAGATCTCAGAAGTTTTCTGGCAACGCTGCAACTTCCCCAATTGCGTTGGAGCGATCGATGGGAAACATATTCGGATCATAAAGCCCATGGGTAGCGGAAGCCAGTATTTCAACTACAAGAAATATTTTTCTTTTGTTTTAATGGCAGTGGCTGATGCTAATTATTGCTTCCGTTACATAGATATTGAGTCATATGGCAGCAGCGCTGACTCTGCTATATTTGCAAATTCTTCATTTGGACACCTGCTACGTACCAATTCTCTGGACCTTCCGCCAGACAGTCCACTCTCGGGCACAAATGGCCCTCCCCTACCCAGTGTTTTTATGGGAGATGAGGCCTTTGCTCTGAGTGAGCATCTTCTATGGCCTTACTCAGGGCACAATCTAACTGAAGAGAGGAGTGTTTTTAATTATCGGCTAACATGAGCACGTCGCGATGTTGAATGTGCCTTTGGCATATTGGCAAAAAAATGGCGGGTACTGCACACTCCTATTGTTCTGAACATGCAAAATGCGGTCTGTGCTGTTAAAGCTGCATGTGCCTTGCATAGTTTTGTAAGGCAGCGGGATGGATTTGAGTTTGAGGACCCAGTACATGAGAACATAGAAAGAGCTCATTGGACTGGTGTTTGTGGAAGCAGACAAGGGACACATGTCAGGGATCAATTTGCGTCCTACTTTATGTCTCCAGCAGGACATGTCCCATGGCAGCTTGAGGCAATTGAATACATTTAAATCTTACTATGCTGTAAAGAATAAATAATAAAATTGCTTGATGTATTGATAAGAAGTCCCATGTTTTATTTTAAATATATATTTATCTTTGTGTGCAGTATCCATACAATATCCACTAGGGGTCAGAGTGTACAATCATGTATTTGTGACATGCTGACAATACTATACTCATACTCCTATGCATAGGCCCCTTTCACACTGAGGCGTATTTCAGGCGCCTGTATAGCGCCTGAAAAAAGCAGTGTGCTAGCAGGACGGTAAAAAAAAGTACTGCTAGCAGCATCTTTGGAGCGGTGAAGGAGCGGTGTCCTCACCGCGCCGAAACCGCTCCTACCAATTGAAATCAATGGGGCAGCACAGCTAAACCGCCGGCAAAGCGCAGCTGCAGCAGCGCTTTGCCGGCGGTTTTAACCCTTTTTCAGTCGCTATCGGGGGTTCAAACCGCTCGGCTAGAGGCCGAATAGCGCCGCTAAAACAACGGTAAAGCGGCGGTAAAAATAGCGCCGCTTTATCGCCGATGACCGCACTGCCCCAGTGTGAAAGGAGCATTAGGTGCTGTTTTTATACTTATATACAGAAGGAGGCAATAGATGAGCCATTCCAGTTCATCCTGGCCACATTCCTACACATATCCAATTTGTGTGTACACATATGTGACCATAGTGAACTTCAAGTGCACATCTATTGTCTGTTTTCTCATATGTATGGTTTTGGAAGCAATGCATAGGAATTTAAGTTAGTACTGTTTTTCTGGTTCTGTTATAATGTACTAAATAACAATCATCCTATTATCTCCCTATGGTCGGTTATGTTAGCAGGGGTTTATCTTACCTTTATTATCCTTAACACGGCCAGTTAGGTCTGCCCAGTTTGGGAATACTTTGATGGCAATCTGGTTCCATGCCCTCCTCTTGCTCGCTCTCAGCTTGTAGAATGGATCTCTTGTATCATAGAGACAGGGGTGCTCCTTTACCATTCTAATAAATATCTCCTCATCAAGAAGACATACTGTCTCATTAACTTCCCTCTCCATGCTGGTCTCCATGTCTGCTAAGCAAAAAAAATGGTGATCTGGGAACTTCCTGTTATGTTTTATGTCATTTGCTTATGTAAAATCTATTTCACTTGAGCAGATACAGCGACAAAACACCCGTAGAAACCCTCGTTGTCACGCTAGACGCTTGATTCAAGCGTTTCCATTCGTTTCTATGGGGATACAAACGCCCAAATATGCCCGATTCGCGAACTTGAGGGTCCGGAACTTGTTTGAGCTTCAGGCGTTCGGCTTCAGGCGTTTTTGAGTGGAGATGTGAACGATCTCCATAGAGAATAATGTTTTTTTTCCCCTCTAGCGTTTTGTAGCTTCAGGCTTTAGGCTACAAAACGCTCAGGTGTGAATGCAGCCTAAGAGTTACCAAGTCTAAAATTTACCAAGTTATCATTCAAGTATTGAAATGTGGTATTTTGTAATAAGAGCTTGCGTAGAAATGTAAATATCATCCGTATCATCATTTATCTTTGATATTTAAAAGTATATCCATTTTTTTAAATATTATTTTTGATATTATTTTACACTGTATTTTTAGTTAATAAAATATATATTTTTAGCATATCTTTTGTGTCACTTGTCTTCAAAATAGCACGGATAAACAAACTTGAAATTCTTGGCTGTAATTGTGGAAAAATTTAAATCCCCCAAAATAAAGATTTGCATAATTTCATAAATACAATATTATTTTAATATTTCAGTATAAACATTCTGACATATATACAGTATCTCACAAAAGTGAGTACACCTCTCACATTTTTGTAAATATTTCAGTTCATAAACAGTTCATGCGAAAATATCCGAAGGGACAAGCACAAAAAATGTTTTTGTACGAATGATTTTGTGTAGTTAGTATAGTTTTTTTCCCCCAAAAAACTGTGTGACCAAGACCAACCATGCTGGGAAATGAAAGCATATATTACAATATAATACAATACATTACATCACTTCCAAAGTTGTATTTTGCCTTACAGGAAATGTTATAATTTTAGTAACCTATTGGTTCTCCATATGAGAATAGCATGAAAAAAAAATGGATGATCATTCATCCGATATTCTCATCATGTGTATTATGCCGCGTACACACGATCGTGATTCACGGCGGTGAAAACACCGCCGTGAATCACGGCATGAAAAAAAAAGAAAAACGAGGGAACGGCATGTTCCCCCACACACGACCGTTTTTCCCGTCATTTTTTTCTTTGTCGAGAAAAACGACCGTCTGTGGGCTCCGCGGCAGTGTCTCCCTATGGGAAAACTGCCGCGGAAAAAAATGATGGAAAAAACGATGAGAAAATTTAGAACATGTTCTAATTTTTCTCGTAGTTTTTTCTGCCATTTTTCTCAACGAGAAAAACGACATAAAGCCCACAGACGATCGTTTTTCTCAGCGAAAAAAAAAATGTCATTTTTCCCGACGGGAAAAATGTCATTTTTCCCGACGGGAAAAATGATCGTGTGTACGCGGCATTAGGCTTTAGGATCGCTGTCAGTTTTTTTTTCTGTCTTGTTGGGGAGATTTTCCCTTCTTTCCTCTCCTGAAAACACAATAAGAAATAAGAGGGAATCTTTACAAAAGTGAAGAGTAATTCCCTCTTAAGCCGTGTACACACGATCGGTTTTACCGATGAAAACAGTCCGATGGACTTTTTCATCGGACAAACCGATCGTGTATGGGCCCCATTGGTCTATTTTCCATCGGTGTGAAAAAAATAGAACCTGTTTAAAATGTATCCGATGGAAAAAAAATTATAGCAAACCAATAGCAAATTCCGATCGTCTGTGGGGAACTCCATCGGATAAAAAACCCACGCATGCTCAGACTGAATTATGAGACGGGAGCGCTCGTTCTGGTAAAACTAACGTTCCTAATGGAGAGAGCACATTCGTCATTCTGCAAGTTATTGCCTTGTTTAATGCATCGCATTGTGTTCTTCTTTATAATGGTCTTTAAAATGTTTTTTTTTTTTTGCTGCAGATATTTATCCCGAGTTCTGACAAACTTATTTCTTTATTGTTTCTTGTGATCTCATGAATAATTTTATCTTTTTTTTAAAGCCAGATCTCCCTAATTTTTAATTTTATTTAGAATCCAGATCGACTTTTTTTTTTTTTCTTTCTTGTGGGCTCATTTATTTTTGTGTCAAGGTTTTTTTTTATTTTTTTTACCCTCAAGGAGGTTTGCGTCCCTTGTTAATTACACATTGTCTTTATGAAATGTTATTGCCACTCACAATAAAAACACATAGGCAAGTATTTTGCTTAAATCAAAGATCCATTTATTCTGGAAAAACAAAATAAAAATGAAGGGCAACAATTGGAAAATTAGTAGAATTTATGCAGACTTTGGACCCCAAAGGCAGACATGACTTTGATGAACAATAAAATAAACAAAATAAGTAAGGAAATCAGGAGCAGCAGCCGAAGACATACATGATCCCAAGCTGTGGTACTCCAACAAACTGCAACTTCTGGGAGAGCATCTTGAAGCAAGGGAATCACCGTCTGGTCTTCCCTGTAGCCTTCCCTCCACGCTTCCCTGCAGCGTTTCTTCCACTGCCCCGTCCATGCCCCCTTGCAGGCTGTGGCTGTGTCTGTGGAAATGTGGCAGGAGGAGGAGGAGAAGGAGGAGATGGGCCAGATGGCAGAGATGAGTGGCCTCTGTCAGCTGCCCCCTCCCCGCAGTGTGAATGGCAGTATAGATCAGGTTTCTTACAGAGGGCACGTTGTCCCTCCTCCAGTTTAAATAGCTTCTCTGCCAGGTAGGCGCTAAAGCACTCCACAGGGTTGAGGGGGGCCGTCATTATGGCAGCAGCATCCCTGATCATTTTAAGTGACTCCTCCTCCACCTGTGTAATCGTCCTTGATTTTTTGGGCCTGACGTGGTGGGGAACCACTTGGGACTGGGTGCTGCCACTAGGCCTCGGGACCTGCTGCGTGCCACTTGGGCCGGCCTCCTCCTGTCTGCCACTCACCCCTGCCTCCTTCTGCCTGCCACATTCTGGAGCATCTTCCTCCTGGCTGAGCTCATCCTGTGTATAAAAAAGGGACATAGTTTTATTTTTTTGTTGAATCAATCACACACAATTTTCATCTCATGACTGTTGCAATTTGAATGTTAATAATAAATAGAAAAGACTCTCATTCTGACCCCAGCTTTTTTAAATACTGTACCAATAATTTCTGGGCACAAATTTTTATTTACATTTTTTTGTATAGTTTTTTATTTTTTATTATTATTATTTTTTTGGGGATTTTTAAAAAAAAAATTTGTGTGCTAATTTTTTTTTGGTTTTTTTTTTTTTTTTTTTTAAATTAAATTATTGATCCAGGTCTTCATATATTCCGCTAATGTTCCAATTGTTGCCCTTCGTACCACACTATTGTGGTACAAACAATTTTTAAGCTCCCATAAGTTCCGCAGTTCACGATATTTCTCAATGAACACAAGCCTAATTTCTGGCTCATTAAATTTTTGCATACTTCTTTCTGCAAGATAAAACACAATACAAAAACAGTAGGTCAGCTTCAGTTGTCCTAAACGTATCCCAATATAGGCCTTTACAATCATGAACCAGTATATGCCACTGATGCCCCAAGTTTCATTCTTACCTTATTAGGATTTGTTCGGCACTTCCGGTCGTCCTTACTCCGCGCAACCACTACCTCATTTCCCATTTATATACCCTGCGCATGTGTGAAACTCCGCCCGCGTCACCTGCCCATGACGTTCTTTTTCGAAATTTCCTCACCCCTTCATGTTCGGCGCACAGTGGGAGACGACGGCATGGCGGGGACACAGGTGTGTGCTTCATTATTAAGTACCGACGAGGAAAGCCCGGAGGCGGGGAACGTCCCGATCCAGGAATAAAAGATACAAGGCGACTAATATGTCATTTGCTGAGATGGCGGAGATGGTGGACATCCTGCGGAGGAAAGATTACGATGGGAAGCATGGGCCATACGACACCCCTAATCTCAGGAAGTCAAAAACAATGGACAATGTGGCGAGGAGTCTCTATAATAAATTTGGGGTCAGGAGATCCAAGGAGCAGCTCCGTAAAAGGTGGTCTGACCTGAAGCTGACGGAGCCGGAGCAGTATAGGAAGCTTATCAAAATCCTAGAAAAAAGTAAGCTTTTATTTGTTCTTTCAAATTGGAATATGAATGTTTTGCTCCATGTGCTTGGATTGACTGGTTTCACATTGTAAAATGGCAACTTTCATGTTAAGTTTAGTGGCCCAATTTTAGGGAATGTTTCGTAGTAAACAGCGATCGTCTAAAAAATCACATGTTTTGCACAGATACACGTAAAAAACATGTGGTCATGCCTATTTGTCTTAAAACAACGTTTATAAACATTGTTGTCTAGATGATGTGTTGTAAGTAAGTAGAATGTGAAATGCTAAACTAGATTCTGGGTAAAGGAGAGGACACTCAAGCAGCTGGTTACACATCTTGACTCAGGAGCACTATAGTATTGGCCACCAGAACAACCTTTTTAGGGTGTTCCACACAGGTGCTCCAGTGGATACTTTGGGGTGTCTCCATGTGTGTTCTCTTGTGTTCATCTTGTAAATCTGGCAAAAATAAAGATTGTACCCCACTTCCAAGCAATGTTTACAATTTTTTTACCTCAAATATCTGTGTGCTAAGGATACATTTTGTTTCATTCTCATAGGGGAGAGGAGACTGGGAGGACACCAATCAGAGGAGCCGAGGAAGCACAGACCACAGAAAGAACCCCAAGCTCAGAAAGAACCTCAAGATCAGCATGTGGAGGAAGCAGAGGTGGAGGAAGGAGAGGTGGAGGAAGGAGAGTTGTGCTTATCACCATAACAGGTCAGTGTCTGTCACCACAGCTTCTGGTAAAGAGATGTAGGCCTGCATATTTATAATACCTTTTTTTTTAGGGGATGAACATGGTGGTGTGTCAGAAACTCCTACTACTACTCCATTCTCAAGTGCTAGTGCCCAAATCATAATTCAAGAAATAATGGAATGTAGTAGCGAAATGGACATTATGAGGAATAGGATGAATGTGATTGAGCAAAAATATAAAAACATCATTGATATTTTGGGGCGAATAGTCTGACCCCCCCTATTTTATTTTATTTGTAATAAAAAAATTGCACTTGTTGTACCACAAGCCAAAATGTGAAGATGCACACAGTGGGGCTGATTTACTAATAACAGTGCGCTGCGCTGCTTCTAACCTTAATTGGTGCGCCGGATAACTCCTTCACTGGGCGCAGGAAGCAGTGGCGCACTGTTATCCTAAATAGAAATGTCAGCGGTGCTCTATTGAAAATGAATGGTTCCCTATGGGAGCCCATTGATTTGAATAGAGGTCGCCCGGGAAGTCGGATCCGACTTGCGGGCAACTCGTGTGCCGGCTGACACAGGGACAGCGTGACTTTGCGAGGCGACCTGGACACGACCTGAGCGTGAAGCAGCCGCTCAGGTCGTGTCCTAGAGGCGACTAGCTGGCCGAGAATGTGTCCAGCGCAATGTCATCGCGCTGGTCCTCGGCAGCCTCGCTGTCCCGTGTTTGGTATGAATCATGAAGGGGAACTCCAGGCCAAATTTTAATGAAAAAACCGGCATGGGTTCCCCTTCAGGAGCATACCAGGCCCTTAGGTCTGGTCTGGATTCTAAGGTGAACCCCCCAAGCCGAAAAACGGCGTGGGGGTCCCCCCCAAAATCCAAACCAGACCCTTAGGTCTGGTCTGGATTCTAAGGTGAACCCCCTAAGCTAAAAAACGGCGTGGGGGTCCCCCCCAAAATCCAAACCAGACCCTTAGGTCTGGTCTGGATTTTAAGGTGAACCCCCTTAAGCCGAAAAACGGCGTGGGGGTCCCCCCAAAATCCAAACCAGACCCTTATTCGAGCACGCAACCTGGCAGGCAGCAGGGGAAAAGGGGGGGAAGAGAGAGCGCCCCCTCCCTCCTGAACCGTACCAGGCCGCATGCCCTCAACATGGGGGGTTTGGTGCTTCGGGGCAGGGGGGCGACCTGCGGCCCCCCCACCCCAAAGCACCCTGCCCCCATGTTGATGGGGACAAGGGCCTCTTCCCGACAACCCTGGCCGTTGGTTGTCGGGGTATGCGGGCGGGGGGCTTTTCGAAATCCGGGTGCCCCCTTTAAAAAGGGGGCCCCCAGATGCCGGCCCCCCACCCTATGTGAATGAGTATGGGGTACATCGTACCCCTACCCATTCACCTGGTGGCAAAATAAGTCAATAAAAAAAGACAACACAGGTTTGAAAAGTAATTTATTGGGCAGCTCCGGGGGTCTTCTTCCGACTTCAGGGGTCTTTCTGCTGGGCCCCCCGCTATCTTCTGCTAGCTCTTTTGCTAGCGGGGGTCCCGGGCTTCCTCGCCGTCTTCGGGGGTCTTTCTGCCGGGCCCCCCGCTATCTTCTGCTAGCTCTTTTGCTAGCGGGGGTCCCGGGCTTCCTCGCCGTCTTCTTCCTACTTCGGGGGTCTTTCTGCCGGGCCCACGCTATCTTCTGCCAGCTCTTTTGCTAGCAGGGGTCCCGGGCTTCCTCGCCATCTTCTTCCGACTTCGGGGGTGTCTTGTTCTGTTCTCCGGTTCTTCTCTGGTGTCTTCTCCACGATCTCCGGTTCTTTCTGCCTTCTGCCGGGCGCCCCGCTATCTTCTCGCAGCTCTTTTGCTAGCGGGGGCCGGTCTTCTTCATCGCCTTCTTCCCTCTTCTCTTCGCCCGATATTGCCTCGTCGCTGTCCACCGCCGCAATGATCTGTCTGAGCAGCGGTGCCACTTTTATTGGCATGGGGCGTGGTCACCGGCTGATGCCACCGCTGACCCCGCCCCGGTATGATGTCACAGTCCCAGGGAATGATGGGACTGTGACGTGAAATGGGGGCGGGGTCAGCGGTGGCATCACCCGGTGACCACGCCCCATGCCAATAAAAGTGGCACCGCTGCTCGGACAGATCATTGCAGCGGTGGACAGCGACGAGGCAACATCGGGCGAAGAGAAGAGGGAAGAAGGCGACGAAGAAGACCGGCCCCCACTAGCAAAAGAGCTGCGAGAAGATAGCGGGGCGCCTGGCAGAAGGCAGAAAGAACCGGAGATCGTGGAGAAGACACCGGAGAAGAACCGGAGAACAGAACAAGAGACCCCCGAAGTCGGAAGAAGACGGCGAGGAAGCCCGGGACCCCCGCTAGCAAAAGATAGTGGGGGGCCTGGCAGAAAGACCCCCGAAGACGGCGAGGAAGCCCGGGACCCCCGCTAGCAAAAGAGCTAGCAGAAGATAGCAGGGGCCCGGCAGAAAAGACCCCC
The DNA here is from genome assembly GCA_029206835.1 of Rana muscosa. Lineage (NCBI taxonomy): Eukaryota > Metazoa > Chordata > Amphibia > Anura > Ranidae > Rana > Rana muscosa. The sequence goes on from CM055122.1 coordinate 1,137,303,915, forward strand.
AGAGCTGCCCAATAAATTACTTTTCAAACCTGTGTTGTCTTTTTTTATTGACTTATTTTGTCACCAGGTATAGGGTGGGGGGCAGGTATCTGGGGTCCCCCTTATTAAAGGGGGCTTCCGGATTCCGATAAGCCCCCCGCCCGCAGACCCCGACAACCAACGGCCAGGGTTGTCAGGAAGAGGCCCTTGTCCCCATCAACATGGGGGCAGGGTGCTTTGGGGTGGGGGGGCCGCAGGTCGCCCCCTGCCCCGAAGCACCAAACCCCCCATGTTGAGGGCACACGGCCTGGTATGGTTCAGGAGGGAGGGGGGCCGCTCTCTCGTCCCCCCTTTTCCCCTGCGGCCTGCCAGGTTGAGTGCTCGGATAAAGGGTCTGGTGTGTATTTTTAGGGGACCCCACGCCAATTTTTTTGCTTTTTGGCGCGGGGTTCCCCTTAAAATACATGCCAGACCTGAAGGGCCTGGTATGGATTCTGGGGGGACCCCCACGCCCGTTTTTTTTTCATTTTGGGGGGAGGTCCCCTTTGAATCCATACTAGACCCAAGGGCCTGGTATGGACCTGGGGGGGGACCCCACGCTGTTTTTTTTTAGGTTTTTTTTTTTAACCGTTTTTTTTTTTTTTTTTACATTTCCTTTAACAACCAGCTATAAACAGGTAAAACAAAAAATCGCCGCAAAATTGCGGTACTTGCGTTTTGGATGCGGGTCCATTGAATTCTATTACATCCAAAACACTGTTTTTGGCCTGGCAAAAAAAATCTGCAGTTGCGTTTTAAATCGTTTTTCACAAACCCTCAAAATGCCTTCAGACGCCAAAGATTTCCACGTTTCAGACGCGGTACCAGCGTTTAGCCGCATTTTAGTTTAGAAGCGTTTTTAAAGGTGACCTATTTTTTTACATTGATAAACTCCAAATTTATGGCAAATGAGGAAAAAACTAAATATATATATATATATATATATATATATATATATATATATATAAATGAAATTTCTTCCATTGCATTGTGGACAATCCACAACTTGGGGCAGCTGACGTGGCAAGTGGACAATCCACAACTTGTGGCAAGTGATGTGGCAAGTGACACGCTAAATACAACTACACTGCTGCTCTCAGCTGCTGATATCACTCTGGTCTCACAAAATAGCTAAAATCGTAAATAATACTGTTTTTGGAGCTTAGGGCGGCTCCTTATCATATACATGCAAATGTGGTAAAACACGGCATGCAAACGCCACAAAGCGCGCCTTTCTAAACGCCACTTTCAACCTTAGTTCAGAACACTTTGCACCAGCGTCCCGTCTACATGGGGCCTAAAAACGCCTATGCCATTTACAGCTCCAAAACGCCATGGTGGCCATGAGGCTATAGGCTAACATGGAGAGATGTTTTTAAGCTGCAAAAAAATGCTCAAACAAGCGGCTTGCAAAACGTCCGTGTGCATGTAGCCTTATATTAACCACTTGCGCACTGCCCAGACCAAGTTTCACATTTCAGCGCTGATGCACTTTTAATGACAATTGTGCGCTCATACAACACTGTAACCCAATGAAAATGTTTTATTTGTTGGCACACAAATAGAGCTTGCTTTTGGTGCTATTTGATCACCTTTGTGTGTTATTTTTATTTTTTTTCTATAAATACAAAAGACAGAGTTTAAAAAAAAATAAATGGATATTTTACCCACTTCAGCATTGGGCCTATTCTGGCACTTCTCTCCTTCATGTAAAAATCATAAATTTATGGCTATAAAATTACTTCTAAAATCCAAACATTATATATGTTTTTGGAGCAGACACCCTAGGGAATAAGATGGCGGTCATTGCAAATTTTTATCTCGCTCGGTATTTGCGCAATAAATTTTCAAACGCCTTTTGTTTGCTAAAAATATTACAAAACAGTAAAGTTACGGCCAATTTTTTGGTATAATGTGAAAGATGTTGTTATGCTGAGTAAATAGATACCTAACACGTCACGCTTTAAAATTGCGCACACTCATGGCATGACACCAAACTTCAGTAATTAAAAATCTCCCTAGGCGATGCTTTAAATTTTTTTACACGTTACCATTTTGGCATTACAGAGGAGGTCTAGTGCTAGAATTGTTGCACTCGTTCTAACGCACGCAGCAATAACTCACATGTGTGGTTTGAACGGCGTTTACATATGTGGGCGGGACTTACGTGTGTGTTCGCTTCTGAGCGCGAGCTACCGGGGACATGGGCGTTTTTTCGTATTTTTGCTTATTTTTTTTATTTTGTTTTTTTACTTTTTTGTATTTCTTACTCTTTTTTTATAAATTTTTTATTTTTTGGGATCACTTTTATTCCTATTACAAGGAATGTAAACATCCCTTGTAATAGGAATGTGTGTGACAGGTCCTCTTTATGGAGAGATGCGGGGTCAATAAGACCCCGCATCTCTCCTCCAGGCTGGAAAGCATGATATTGGTCCAAAAAAATCACCAATCTCATGCTGACAGCCGAGATCACGGCTTGGTTAACATACGGGAACACGGCGTGATGTCATAACGTCGTGCCCGTGCCTCCGACGGTCATAGAGATGACTGATGACCATCTGGTCACCAGTCATCTCCAAATCGTTCTCCGAGCCCCAGATGGCACGGGAGAGCCCGGAGAAGCACCGGATGGCGGCAAGAGGGGGGGAACGTCCCCCCCCCGCCTATAAGAACAATCAGGGGGGGAACGTCCCCCCCCGCCTATAAGAACAATCAAGCGGCGGAACTGCCACTATGATCGTTTTTATTGTGCACAGAATCGCCGGCTGAAAAGAATGATATCTGAATGATGCCTGCAACTGCAGGCATCATTCAGATGTCACCGCCCAAAGCCAAGGATGTCATTTGACGGTGGGCGATAGGAAACTGGTTAATATTTTTAAAAAAGGTAATTTTTCTTCTACACTGATGAGACTGCACTGATGGGCACCGATAAGGTGGCAAGGGTGGGCACTGAGAGGTGGCATTGCTATTTGGCACTGGTGGGCAGTGAGAAGTGGCACTGCTAGGTGGCAATGATAGTTGGCTTTGATGGGCACTGATAGGCAGCACTGCTAGGTGCCACTGATTGGCACCAGTGGTGGGCATTGATAGGTGGCACTGGCAGGGGCTACTAATTGTCACAGATGATGCAGAATTTCCTCTTCCTCTTCGGGCCCGATGTCCCTTGCACATAAGCCGGTGATTGCCTTTTTTTATGCTCACGCTGTCAGCACAAGGAGAAAACAAAAACCATTACCCAGCTTTTGTTTACATCACGTGATCAGCTGTCATTTGCTGACAGCTGATCACATGGTAAAGGGCAGGGATCGGGCCCCTTACTCGGATCTGTCATCACCTGAGTCTCAGTGACTCTGTGACCACAGCGCGCGCAAAGGGGAGGACGTTTATTGACGGACTCCCGGCAATTGAGGACCATGCTGTGGCCGTCGATCAGTTATAGCGCTGATCTCAAGTGATTAAAGAGGGTCTAAATGGGCCATTGACATGCATCACAATTCATCTTAGGAATGAGTCTTTGAAAAGTTAAACTAAATAATTTGGCCACTTTATCTTTCCAAATAATTCACTTCCTGTCACATAGCCACACAGGAAGTGAGGGAAAATCCCTAACAATGTCTTTCCTTGGGGACACACAGGTCAGTCTAAATACTTTCCCCATTATGCACATTGCACTCCAGCATATTGCGGGGTACACCCCAAATTATTAGGTATTTTGGACTTTGGGGTTTATTTACTAAAGGCAAATCTACTTTGCACTACAAGTGCACTTGCTGTATATCTGAGGGGGACATGCAAGCCAAAAAAATACACCATCTTTGCTTTTACATGATTGGAACAGCCAATCACCAGTACTTTCCCTCAGATTTTCAGCAGCTACACTTTTACTGCAGAGTGGATTTGTCTTTACTAAACCCCAAACTATACATTGATTTGGGGTGTACACAACAAAGTGCTAGAGTGCAATTTGCTCAATGGGGACACTAGTTAGATTTATCTGTGTGTCCCCAAGAAAAGACATTGGTAGGGTTTTACTTTCACTTCCTGTTTAGCTGTGTGACAGTAAGTGAAGCCAATTTTAAGAAAAGGAGACACAAAGGCCAAACTACAAAAAAAATAAAAAATATATAAAAAAAAACACACACGCAGGGGTTCTAACACTTACAGTACTTTGTTTCCCTCAAAATGCCCACAATTAGAATTGTATGGCCTTGAGCTATTTTTAAGTGCAGTGCTCTAAATCAGTGCTTCTCAAGTACCCCCAACAGGCCATGTTTGCAGGTTTTCCTTCATCTTGCACATGTGCTTTAAATCACAGTCAATGGTTTTTATTTTTGGACAGCAATTCTCGATAAGATAAATTCACAAAACATGTCCTGTTGGGGGGTACTGAGGACTGAGGCTGAGAACCACTGCAGTAAAAAAGGAAAATTGAATACTTACCGCTCTGTATTTTTCATTTCCTGGTGACGCTCCATGGCAGCACACAATACAATCCATGCATATGCTAGCATGAAGGCACCAGATTAGACAAATCACACCAGTTTTGTTTTGACATGCCAATTAGCTGTCACATTTGTTGCAAAGAAAACACAAAACAAACATCAAAACTTTGCATCAAATTTTATTGGTCAACAAAATAAAAGGGAAGGCAAAATAAAAAACATAAAGGTCAATTTGAAATAGTTACAGACTCAACATCTTGAGAAATTTTTGGCCAAAAAAAAAGGCAGCACAGACAATTAAATCAAAGTGAACAAATGACACACATTAACAACATCAGAATTATTTCAGGGGAACATTTCCCCCACACAAAAATATACAATCCACAAAATAAACCAAACACCTGTTTTGCAAAGACATAACAAATAAAATACATGTGTTACAAACTCGATAAGGACACCAACATGTACATTTTGCCCCCCACACACACGCACACACACTTGCCTCTTCTCAGGGCAAGCGAACGAATGCTCCTTGTGAGCTTTATATAACATATGTTTGTGAGCTAATGAGGCAATTGAAAACACATGCACAGTCCATGAAACACCCAAAATGCAAGGTCACTCAATGTAGAGACTGAAATTCAAAGTGGGTGCACCTATTAAGGATGTCCTTCAATTACTAACCCATAAAAACACTCTCTGAGCATGCCCAGAAATACCCAGGTGCTGTTCACACACAAAAAGCACCCCCAAAAAAAACTAACTGGCTGGGCATGTGCAGAACAACACCAATGCAGCTAGCAAAAAATAACCCCCCCTCCCCCCGTCCAAAATTAAGCACATCATCCAGCATGCTACAAAATTAGAGATGGGACAATCACCCCTCCCCCCCACCAACAAATGCCATTGCAGTCTATGGGAACTGACTTATTAATTTTGCTAGTCCCCACTTGGCTGGCTTATCTTCTAGTTATTGGCCTTAAAATGGGGGCCCAGGTGCCACCCTAAGGGACATATATCAATGTCACCAATTTGGAAAACACCAAAAACAAAACAAGGAGAAGTGCCTTTAAATATGCCAAATTGCTTAAGGGCCATTTCACACCACATGCAGTGCATTGCGTTTTTTATGCATCCAAAATGCATGGAAAGTTGGTTATATGGTTCTAAATGGCAGTGTTTGTTCCAGTGCGTTCCAGTTCCACCAAAAAAGTAGAACATGCTGCATTTTACCTGCACTGGACTGTACTGGAAAGCATCAAAACGCATCATAAACGCACTGGAACGCACAGGAACACACCGAAATGCACCAAGAACGCACTGGAACACACTTGTCCTTATCTATGGTTAATAAAAAAGAGGGGTGAAAAAAAAGCACTGGACTGCATCAAAAACGTACCAAAAATGCACTGGAACGCATAAAAAACGTGCATGCAGAAAAGCACCTGGAACGCATCCGGATTGTGTTTCTATGGTGTGAACTGGCCCTAGTTCACACTATAGAAACGCAGTCTGGGTGCGTTCCAGGTGCTTTTCTGCATGCACATTTTTGACACATTCCAGTGCATTTTTGATACGTTTTTGATGCAGTCCAGTGTTTTTTTCCCCCTCTTTTCACTTAGGACAAGTGTGTTGCAGTGAGTCTTGGGTGCATTTAGGTGCGTTCCGGTGCATTCCAGTGCATTTTTGGTACGTTCCGTTGCGTTTTTGATGTGTTTTACTGCGGTCCAGTACAGTTCTGTACCTAAAAAATGCAGCATGACCAATTTTTTTTTGCTTTCTGAAACGCACTGGAATGGACTGCAGTGGTGTGAACTATGCCATTGGCATTAATGTGATCTACTTTCTTTGCGTTTTTCAGGCATCAAAAAAACACACTGCACTGCATCCGGTGTGAACTGGCCCTAAATATCATACCGGGGGGTGTCTATAGTATGCCTGTAAAGTAGCACATGTTTTCCATGTTTATAACAGTTGGAGAGCAAAATTACATTTCTAAAGTAAAATAATAGCAATTTAAAAGTCCTTGCGGCTGTAATGAATTGCTGGTTCCCGTCAATACAGATAAAAGTCATTGAAAGTTTTTGATTACACAAAAAAAAAGCGTGGGGGTTCCCCCAAATTCCATAACCAGGCCCTTCAGGTCTGGAATGGATATTAAGGGGAACCCCGCTGCAAATTTTAAAAAAAAATGACGTGGGGCTCCCCCCAAATATCCATACCAGGCCCTTCAGATCTGGCATGGATTTTAAGGGGAACTGCACCCCAAATAAAAAAAAAAATGGCGTGGAGTCCCCCAAAAATCCACACCAGACTCTTATCCGAGCACGTAACCTGGCCGGCCGCAGGGGAAAAGGGGGGGGACGAGAGAGGCCCCCCCTCCCTCCTGAACCGTACCAGGCCACATGCCCTCAACATGGGGAGGATGTCCCCATGTTGATGGGGACAAGGGCCTCATCCCCACAACCCTTGCCCGGTGGTTATGGGGGTCTGCGGGCGGGGGGCTTATCGGAATCTGGAAGACCCCTTTAACAAAGGGGACCCCCAGATCCTGCCCCCCCCCTGTGTGAAATGGTAATGGGGTACAAATGTACCCCTACCATTTCACAAGGAAAGTGTCAAAAAAGTAAAAAATGACAAGAGCCGGTTTTTGACAATTCCTTTATTAATGTCTTCTCCTTTCTTCCATCTTCTTCTTCCTTCTTCCATCTTCTTCTTCTTCCATCTTCTTCTTTTCTCCATTCGGGTTTCTTCCTCCATCTTCATCTTCCTCTTCATCTTTATCTTCATCTTCATCTTCCTTCTTCCTTCGGTCTTCTCGTCCGCATCTTGCTCCGGCGTCTTCCCTTCTTCTTTCTTCCCTGGCCGCTCCGTTTGAATTGGAGGTTCCCGCTGTGCGACGCTTCAGTTCTTCAGTTCCCCATCGAGTCTGCTTACACCCAGTGACCCCGCCCCCCTCTGACGCACATGGATTTCACTGGGACTTTCCCCGTGGTGTCAGAGGGGGGCGGAGCCACCGGGGGGCAGCGGACCAAGTGGGGAACTGAGGCGTCGCACAGCGGGAACCTCCAATTCAAACAGAGCGGCCGAAGAAGAAAGAAGGGAAGACGCCGGAGCAAGATGCGGACGAAAAGACCGAAAGAAGAAGGAAGATGAAGATGAAGATGAAGATGAAGAGGAAGAAACCCGAATGGAGAAAAGAAGAAGATGGAAGAAGAAGAAGGAAGAAGAAGAAGGAAGAAAAGAGAAGACATTAATAAAGGAATTGTCTAAAACCGGCTCTTGTCATTTTTTACATTTTGACACTTTCCTTGTGAAATGGTAGGGGTACAATGTACCCCTTACCATTTCACATGGGGGGGGCAGGATCTGGGGGTCCCCTTTGTTAAAGGGGTCTTCCAGATTCCGATAAGCCCCCCGCCCGCAGACCCCCACAACCACCGGGCAAGGGTTGTGGGGATGAGGCCCTTGTCCCCATCAACATGGGGACATCCTTCCCAATGTTGAGGGCATGTGTCCTGGTACGGTTCAGGAGGGAGGGGGGGCGCTCTCTCGTCCCCCCCTCTTCCCCTGCGGCCGGCCAGGTTATGTGCTCAGATAAGGGTCTGGTGTGGATTTTTGGGGGGACTCCACGACATTTTTTTTTAATTTGGGGTGGAGTTCCCCTTAAAATCCATGCCAGATCTGAAGGGCCTGGTATGGATATTTGCGGGAACCCCACGTCATTTTTTTTTTAAATTTGCAGCGGGGTTCCCCTTAATATCCATTCCAGACCTGAAGGGCCTGGTTATGGAATTTGGGGGAATCCCCACGCTTTGCTAACCCAAAAAAAAAAGACTTTCAACGACTTTTCTCTATATTGCCGGGAGCCGACAATTCATTACAGCCGCGGCTGCTTTTAAATGCCTTTTTTTTCCTTTAGAAATGTCATTTTGCTGGCGCAATGGAAAGTTCAGAGCTGCGCCTGTTCAACTTATGCAAATTGAGTTACGTGACTTTACATTTACTAAGATTTTGCCGGCGCAGTGTCTTGGCGCATTTGAACCATTGAAATTCCCGCGCTGAGCTCAAAAAAACCTCCCACAGCTCAAATCGTAATTGCCGGCGCAGCGGGCTGGTTTTGAAAAAGTTACTTTATCACTCAATTTTGGCCATGTTTGTTATTTGGGCAGGTGTCCCTACACTTCCTCACATCACCCCATGTCACCCCCATTATATTCTCACTTCCAGCTTCTTTATATTTAGTGTTTAACATGCCGTGCGCCAGGTCACTAGTGGCGCACTGAGCGCCTCCTCCTGTCCGCCGACAACACTATAGTAAATGGCAAATAGGGCTGCGCTACCGGCGCTAATGTTTTGTAAATACCAAAACAGCCATTGCGCACGCAGATGCGCCAATACTCATGGCGCAAACGTTTTGGAAATCAGCCCCAGTGTGTCAACATGTGCTATCTGCCGTCACAGGATATCTATGTCCCTGTTTTGTGGGTGCAACCCCTTCCTCGCTACTCAAGTAGGTGAGAGGAAGGGTTTGCACCCCCAAAACACGTCCATTGATCCCCCATGATGGCAGATAGCACATGTTGACTTTAGCCATGGGATCAGTATGTAAATACCCTTTTTTCCACACAAACTGTGTGCATCTTCAAAGTTTCATGTTTATCTTCAAGGTTGAACTTTGTAAGTTCCATTGTTTTTCTATGTTTTCTTTTTTGACCCATGCATGTTTCTGCATACCAAAAATAAAGAACAAAAAAAAAAAATCTCCAAAATTTGGAGCCAAAAATGTCAAGATTTTATTTTCTAAATAAATAAAACGCACATGTTGTGCACAGAGTAAAAAAAATGTTGGACACTCAACAATGTGTGGCTTGTTCTTTCTATGCTCAATAGCAGTTCTAGAAAATGTCAAAGTTCATGTTTTACTGTGACAATTGTGGCTATTTACTAAAGACAAATACACTTGGCACTACTACAAAAAGTGTACTATAAGAACCTGGAAGACACATAATAAAAAAATAAAAATAATGACAAAACAAGTTTTTAAAATATATATATATTTTTTTATTTTTCCCCAAAAATTAGCATATATGGTCTGGCATAGCGATGGCCCCCCTACCCGTGAAGTACTCAACGAATTTATCACGTACTTCACGGGCGTCTTGGGGGGCCAAGCCAGTACGGCCAATGTCCAGGCCTGTCAACAAGTTGGTTTCGATGACACCGGCCTCAGGCCCAACAGTGGAAAGGTAAGAACTTGAGTATGTGCACATAAAATTGTGCAGTATGCAGCAGCTGTACACAATGTGGTTTAGTTTATATTCCGCCATGTGGATGGCTGTCTGAAACAGGCGGAACTGGCTGGCCATTATCCCGAAGGCATTCCCAACAACCCTCCGGGCTCTGGCCAGCCGGTAATTAAAAACCCTCCTCTCCGGGGTGAGGGTCCTTTGGGAAAACGGCCTCATCAGGTGGGGTCCCAGTCCAAAGGCTTCATCCGCTAGAAACACAAAAGGAAGTCCCTCCACATTGTCCGCATCAGGTGGCAGTGCCAGGCCCCCAGACTGCAGAGGGTGGGCAAACTCCGTCTGTGCGAAGATTCCACCATCGGACATCCGGCCATTCTTCCCCACGTCCACATATAAGAACTCATAGCGTGCCGACACCACCGCCATTAACACAATACTATTAAAACCTTTATAATTATAATAGTACAACCCCGAATGGGGTGGCGGCACTATGCGGACGTGTTTCCCATCAATTGCCCCTCCGCAGTTGGGGAAGTCCCACCGCTGGGCAAATTGGGAGGCCACAGTCTGCCATTCCTGTGGTGATGAAGGAAACTGTGGAGTCAAACAAAAAGAATCAATTAGTACTTTTGCACATTACATTGCAAGCAGATTAGCCAAATACATTCTTGGCCAACGTCAGTATAATATTTTTTTGAAGGAGTAGTTAAACACAAAAATAGAAGGACCACTTATCAGATGACTCACCCCCTCTGATGGACCATTGTAAAAAAATAAGGGGGGGTTAAAGCTGATTTTGTGGCCCGCCCAAAAAGACTCTACCACTCTGCTGAACCTGAATGTGCAATAAAACATTTGGACACATTTTAGGGGGTGAGGGGTTCAAAACTACATGGAGCGGACAAAAAACATTGTTAATAACAGACTAGTCTAGGTGTGTTTGAGCCCAGGATAGCATGCTGGAGAGGTTAGTGAAGAGAAATATGCATGTAGGCCAAAAAATGAGCATTTAAAAGTAACAACATGCATGGGGAGAAAGGGGACATTCCCAGCATATTACAATCATGGTAATTAGGGAAGGATGAAAGAAATACAATACATTAGCAAACATGAAAAACATAGAATGTGATGTTAAAGGAGAAAAGATACCTTAATAAAGTCTTTCTGCATGACTTGCATGATAGCAGAACACGTTTCGGGATAATGATCCCAAGAGCCTGGGGGGAGATGCCTGTTGTGAACTTGAGGTCCTACAGGCTTCTCCCTGTCGTCAGGTATCTCAACGTGGCAATAAGCCTCTGCTCGGCAGTGATGGCTTGGCGCATCACAGTGTCCTGCCTCGTGATATAGGGGGAGAGCAAATCCAACAGACGGTGAAAAACGGGGTCCGTCATCTGGAGATAATTCCTGAAATCATCAGGATTATTCTCCTGGATTTCCCGCAGCAGAGGCATATGAGAGAATTGGTCCCGCTGGAGCAACCAATTCTTAGTCTATGAACTCCTCCTCGCCCTGTTCATGGACTGAGCTTGGGTTACAGTATTAACCGCAACACCAAGCCCATACGCAGCACGAGCTCTACGACGAGAACGTACTTGCAACATGGCTTTAAACCGGTTGGCTGGTCAGAACGAACTTAAACAGAACGCACCGAGGAACAGCAAGGCCTGTGAAGAACGACCTGAAAAACAGTAACGAGCGGCCAAGAAGGCACTGCAAAACAGAACCGACCTGACTACATGCACTGAAAGACAAATACGAACCCACAAGCACAAACTGAAACGCAGGAAACGATCTGAAAAGCACGGAAACTGAAAAGCGCAAATCGGCTCTAACCAAACTTTTTATCTCTGTGTTAATGGTCACCAGAAAAATAAAGAGGATTAGTCTTTCAAACCTGGCGAAGGTTCTAAGACCCCCCCCTCCCCCTCATTATACAAAACACAACAAAAATTAATACATTTTCACATGAGGCAGTGCAAATAAAATTTTCCGTATATGAAAGTTAAGATAAAACAATTCAGTGAGTAGACCTCTTTGCTACAGTGATATCCTCAATTATAAACAGTGTAGCTGCCCCTTTTAAAATGTGATAAATCACACTCTTACCAAAAATGCATAAACAAAAAGTGATGCTTTACACACAAAGAAATAAAGTGCAAATCTGTTTAGTAAGGTCAATAAGTCCATATATGTTGTGAGTCCATATAGAGCTCTTAACCTCCCTGGCGGTAATCCCGAGTCTGGCTCGGGGTAAGGTTTCAGTACCATTACCAGAATCGAGCTGCATCGCAGGATACAGGGAGAGTTACTGGATCCTGCGATGTCTCCCCGCTGTGTGTGCGAGCTGTCTCCTCGCTCTATTCACACACAGTGCCGCCGAGCTCCATTCCCTGCGACATTGCGGCGCACGGGGGCGGAGATCGGCGCCAAATTCAAAAAAGTAAAAACACAATACACATACAGTGTACTGTAATCTTACAGATTACAGTAGTGTATAAAAAAAATTACACATCCCCTTTGTCCCTAGTGGTCTGTCCAGTGCCCTGCATGCACTTTTATATTATAAATACTGTTTTTTTCTGCCTGGAATTTGGAGATTGTCCATAGTAACCAAAACGTGTCCCTTTATGTCAAAAGTGGTTTTAGACTAGCTAGAAAACAGCGATAATAAATTATAATCACTTGCAGAATTGAGCGATAGCGATTTGTGGGGAAATTCGTCATCAAACACTAAATCTAATGACAGCGACAATACTGCAACTGAGCAAATTTCAGTGTTTTTGATTTGATAGAATTATTGAATAATTTTTATTATTGTTATATTATTATTTGTTAGAATTATTTATAGTTATTTATTATATTATAATTTATGATTTTGTGTTTCAAACTTTATCATACCCGGGATGTCTACTAGACTCTGGTTTGGACAGATTTAAGTGAGTTATTTCTAATAATTTCAGGCCTACAATATAAAACGCAAATTTCCATGCAAAATAATTGTACCACTTTCAGCACCTAAAATCTGACAGAATCATACCGCCAGGGAGGTTAATTAGTGTCCATATGTGCTCCAAAAAAATAAATCCAGGAAAAAGTGGTCATATATGGCTAAATCCTCTTCCGAATCATGCAACAGTGATCATCCCTGGTGCAAGTGCTCACTCACCAGATTGATATGACCTCTATATTAAAATAAAGTCAAAATACATACCGTATTTATCGGCGTATAACACGCACCCCAAGTTTAGGAGGGAATTTTAGGGAAAAAAACTTTTAGGAGGGAAGTTTAAGGAAAAAAACTTACATTTAAATGCAGCCGTATCAGTGTCATTTGCAGCCTTGTCACAGTGCAGTCTTGCCCCAGTGTCCATTGCAGCCTTGTCAGTGTCCATTGCAGCCTTGTCAGTGTCCATTGCAGCCTTGTCATAGTGCAGCCTTGGCCCCCAGTGTTCATTACAGCCTTGCCCCCAGTGTTCATTGCAGCCTTGCCCCCCAGTGTTCATTGCAGCCTTGCCCCCCAGTGTCCATTGCAGCCTTGGCCGAATTTAAATTTGGCGCCGACGAGATCGCCGCCGAGACAGGGTGGAGCGGGGCGAACGCCGCCGAGAACGCAGGGACTGGGCGGAACCGAGATACACATAGCCGAGTGTACTCGGCTCTACTCGGCTCTGCTTACAGTCACGCCGAGTCCCGCCCTATGATGGACATAACACAGGTCCAATGGCGGGACTGGACGTGACTGTGAGCGGAGACGAGAAAAGCCGAGTACACTCGGCTATGTGTATCTCGGCGGCGATCGCTCCACTCACAGTCAGCGGGGATCAACGGGGATAGGTGGGTATCGGCGTATAACACGCACCCAAGATTTTCCCCTGATTTTAAGGGGAAAAAAGTGCGTGTTATACGCCGATAAATACGGTAGTTACATATAGTTAGTCTGTTGAAAAAAGACACAAGTCCATCTAGTTTAACCAATAAAAGGGATTTTTTTTTTTTACAATCCTATATACACAATCCCATACCCACAGTTGATCCAGAGGAAGGCCAAAAAAAACAGCAAAGCATGACCCAATGGGACCCAGGGCAACTTAATTTTTATAGTATTGACAGAGTTGAGGGGCAGTGACCTTAGAATACAAATTTCTAAAAAAGGCACAGAGCCTTGAACAAATGCAAATGTCCTTCTGGGCTTAACACTCTTTAAGGGCAATGTCAATGGCTATTTTTAGAGCTAATTAATACTATTTTGGCACAATCTGTCCAACACATTCTGTTTTTCTTTGTTTTCTTCCCACTATACTAGAATGAAATATACTCTTAAATAAATGTACCGTATTTATTGGCGTATAACACGCACAGGTGTATAACACGCACCCTAACTTTAAGAGGGAAGTTTCAGGAAAAAAACGTTCCACAGCCCCCTGTGTATAACACGCAGGCACAGTTTACCCTCTATTTTCAGGGTAAAAAAGTGAGTGTTATACGTATAACGGGTATGTACTTTCCCGGGTGTAAATTTGAATTTGGCAGAGACATTAGTGATGTGTAATTCCCTGCAGCCCAGTAGGTGGCGCTGTTGCCCTGGGCTGGGGTTGAATCATTGCTGTGTGCTGTGCCTCCTTTTTGTCCTCCCTCGGCAGCGGTATGGTGGGGCGGGGAGCCCGCCGTGCTTGCTGGGAGAGGGTATAAAGGGGCCGGCCATCTTTGTCACGGGGTCAAAGTCCCAGGCACCTTCAGCTTGCGGACGGTGGTTCGTGTCGGTCCTCTGGGTGGCCTAGGCCTAGAGTACAGCCGGAGGTCGTGTTCCATCCCAGGCACCTTTAGCCTGGGGTGAGGTACTCGGATGGAGGTCCGGAGCTCAGTGCCCAACACTGAGTTCCGCGAGGGAAGGAGATCCTAGGGAACCCCGGCAGTGGGTACCCGAATCTGGAAGGCGTAATGGACCGGGGGGAGCTCCTCACTTGAAGACCCGGTGCAGCATATTGCGGTGACAGGTGAGCCTCTCGTCAGAGACCGCCTGGAAGGAAATTCCACCTCGTGCGGAGACCGTAACCCACTTTCAGGAAGGAAAGTGGAGAACCAAATTGTGTCTGGGCCTATTCGCATCCACACCTCCTTTTCTGTTCTGTTCCTACTAAGGGAGTTCAACTGATTGTGTTCATTCAAGAAGAATAAAGGAGTGTTGAACTTTAATGGTGTGGGGCTCATTTCCTAACAGACATTGTTCGAGGTGACTCTTGGAGGGAGGATCCAGGTGCACAGCACTGACCCGAAGGTAATACAAGAACGTTGCTTATACCGCACTGACACATGTGGTGGAAGCCAGGCGTGGTGTCCCCGCTCCCTCCCCTCTGAGATACCCCTAGACAAGAGACGAGACGAGAGACAGAGGGGAGTGAGGAGGACGCTACACGTGGGGGCTCAGGTCTGGTATAGTGTTTGTGCACCACAGTATTGAACGTGTCTGTTGGAAGAGTTAAGCGAATAGGCAGGCCTTCATTGGCCGAAGTGCATCCCTGCTCGAAGTCGTGGACATGACCCAATGAAGGGAAAGGCCCGCGCAGAAGAGTGGAAAGAGGGGGAAGTTCAGCCGTGTGAAGTACTACACGTGGGGGCTTCTATTGCACTGCGCCACCAGGCACACCCCCATCGCTTAGTTCGTGGGCGTGACTCAGAAACAGAAAAGAAGAAAAGCCCGCGAACTGGAGCAAAAGGGGAGGAGTCCAATACGTGTGAAGGACTACACGTGGGACATTGGCGCAAAAACTCTGCAGTGTGCGATGGATCAGCAACAGGTCGCCATGTTCGGACATACATCGTGGATTCTGGTTCACCCTTCCACCACGACATTGACTGCTGCTGCTCCGGTAACAGATACGGGGATTCGGCTAAAGCCAAGGGGTCGATTCGCCCTGTACTCGTGCATGGACGTTGAGGCCCTGGGTGTGATTTGTCCCGGCTGTTCGGGACTGGTGTGCCAGCTGAAGCCAGTGTTCGAAGTGGATCCGGCGGTGGAGAGGCCGAGAACCATTAACCCTGGCCATGCTGCGGGTAACACCACTCAGAGAGGAGGAATCACTGCTGTGAGAGCCATCCCTACGCACACTGCAACGACCGCGGAGGAGGTCGTAAAACCCCAACGGGAGAAATCCGAGGATGCTGACTCGGTCACCACTGTCTCGCAGCGTCCGCCACCGAAGAGAAAGACCGGCATGGTAGCCCCGACCAGCGGTTGTGGTGGACCGTCTCGCCCACTTACGCCCGGCCTGGATGGATCCGTTGACAAGAGTTCCGGACGTCCCGATTCAAGTAAAGGCCGAGGTAAGCCAGGCGGAGAGATTTGGTGTGTGGGTGGAGGTGTCGGGAAGTCATGGCCTAGCGAATCCACGGGAGGTGGTGGCTCCGTTT
The DNA here is from genome assembly GCA_029206835.1 of Rana muscosa. Lineage (NCBI taxonomy): Eukaryota > Metazoa > Chordata > Amphibia > Anura > Ranidae > Rana > Rana muscosa. The sequence goes on from CM055122.1 coordinate 1,137,320,041, forward strand.
CTACAACCGGCTACATACCCGTGGAGGAGTGTGACACCTCTGATCTGGAGTCGCTCTCGGACATGGGAGACGACATTGCTATAGATGATTTGTTTGCCAAGAAGAGCTGGGACAAAGTACCTCTCGCTTCATCTCGGAGGATCAGAGATCCACCCATGTCTACAGGGGAAAGTACACCCTGGGTGGAGGCACCAGCGCCTTAAGAGAGGTCCTGTCCCCAGCCTGCTTCTACATCCCCGGTGCCATCTATACCGAAGGCCGGGGAAAAGAGACTGCTGCTGCGGGCACCTATGCCCAGATCAGATGTGATCAAGGTCCCTCGCCACCCGGACTCGATAGTTTTGCCTGGTGAAGGGGACAAAGCTACCATGCCTCCTTTGGCGAGACTGCAACAGCTATTTGGTCAGAAGGTTGCTGCAGACTATGGATGGGAGTATCCATACTTATCGAAGGAACTGCTCTATGAGGTGGAAGTGTGCCGTGAGCGCTGGTACAATGACTTTGTGTGGACCCACCTTCAGGTTCCCCACGCCCGCAGGTACCTGGCATGCTCTCCAAAGACCTCTCAACGTTTTAAAGACTGCAAGGCAGAGTGGATGTTGGGACGACACATCCATGCAGATAAAGTGTTGATCCGGCGCAAAGAAGGAGAAGATGTGGAGTATCATCTAGAGACCATGGATCAGCATTTGAAACCACTTGTTCTGCCGCATCCCCGCTTTTACCTGTAGGAGAAAAGAGACTCCGTTCTTATCATGCTGCTGAACTTTCTGGGGCCCGTTGCTTTGTGCCTAGAGGAAAGGAGAACTGTTCCTGTTGTTTGTCACTTTCCTGAAAGAGATTATGGACTCTGGGGTAGATAGGGGCGAAAGAAAAGAAGAAAGTTCCACGAGTGCAGTTATCGCGGTGCTGTCACCAGGTGGCAGTGTTGCGCAACGTTAAGAAACTTTTCATGCACTCACTCTTTGGAGAGAAGGGATTTCTTCTCGGAGAAGTTTCTTTTCCATTACATGAATACAGGTGTCAGGGTTATGTGTGTTAATCCTTTCTTTTCCCTCTGCAGGAGAACATTCCATCAAGTTTACTGAGGATGGGGTGGGTCTTAGTCAGGATGGGTGGGAAAAGTTAAATGTGAATATGTGGTTCAAAAGTTATGAATCAGTGCTGTTGTTTCTCTCTTGTCTTCATTCCCTTTTCTTTACAGGGCTCAGACTCAATGTTTTAGTTGGATAGTTTTTTTCAAAAGTTTATATTTTTGTACAATTGTTAGTCGGTTTCTGGATTGGATTATGTCAGCCGTTAAGGGCATGATTTACTCCAGACACTGGGGACCAGTGTCAAACCACCAGGGGGAGAGTGTAACGGGTATGTACTTTCCCGGGTGTAAATTCGAATTTGGCAGAGACATTAGTGATGTGTAATTGCCTGCAGCCCAGTAGGTGGCGCTGTTGCCCTGGGCTGGGGTTGAATCATTGCTGTGTGCTGTGCCTCCTTTTTGTCCTCCCTCGGCAGCGGTATGGTGGGGCAGGGAGCCCACCGTGCTTGCTGGGAGAGGGTATAAAGGGGCCGGCCATCTTTGTCACGGGGTCGAAGTCCCAGGCACCTTCAGCTTGCGGACGGTGGTTTGTGTCGGTCCCCTGGGTGGCCTAGGCCTAGAGGACAGCCGGAGGTCATGTTCCATCCCAGGCACCTTTAGCCTGGGGTGAGGTACTCGGATGGAGGTCCGGAGCTCAGTGCCCAACACTGAGTTCCGCGAGGAAAGGAGATCTAGGGAACCCCGGGAGTGGGTACCCGAATCCAGAAGGCGTAATGGACCGGGGGGAAGCTCCTCACTTGAAGACCCGGTGCAGCATATTGCCGGTGACAGGTGAGCCTCTCGTCAGAGACCACCTGGAAGGAAATTCCCCCTCGTGCGGAGACCGTAACCCACTTTCAGGAAGGAAAGTGGAGAACCAAATTGTGTCTGGGCTTATTCGCATCCACACCTCCTTTTCTGTTCTGTTCCTACTAAGGGAGTTCAACTGATTGTGTTCATTCAAGAAGAATAAAGGAGTGTTGAACTTTAATGGTGTGGGGCTCATTTCCTAACAGACATTGTTCGAGGTGACTCTTGGAGGGAGGATCCAGGTGCACAGCACTGACCCGAAGGTAATACAAGAACGTTGCTTATACCGCACTGACACATGTGGTGGAAGCCAGGCGTGGTGTCCCCGCTCCCTCCCCTCTGAGATACCCCTAGACAAGAGACGAGACGAGAGAAAGAGGGGAGTGAGGAGGGCACTACATACGCCAATAAATACAGTAATTCCATAAGTGATTTTAAGGCAATGCATCACAACAGAGTTAAGCAGGAAATGAGAAAATGCATTGCACTGCATGACATTACCATACATTTGTAGTGCAAAATGAAAATAAAATGAATTATAGATTGCAATTTACTGCAAGCAAAAAATCCACAGGTAACTAATCACTGTAGCTTTCACTTGACTGTGACAGCATGATGCCCATATAAATTTTAAGTGCTGACATGAAAAAGGAAAAAAAAACAAACATATTTGACAGAGGATTTTGCATTGCATTATGCAATGAAGAGAGAATAGTCAGCTAATGACAAATCTTAATTAAAGAAGAGGTGCTTGAAAAAAATGTTTGCTACAACCTGATGACACTTCGGGGTCAAGTGATTCCACTTTGCTCTTAATATCTATCAAAATATTAAAATTACCAACTACCTGAATGTTGAGCACAAGCTGTGAATGTATTAAGAGCCATCATTTTAAATGATAAATTGTCACTGCTTTGATCAATGTGGAGTTTTGAATATAATTATTTTTATATTTGAAAGCAATATGACACATATTTGGCAATGCACAAATAGTTTCCGTTTACTTTCAGAATTAGTGAAAATGAATAATATCTACACATCAAGTACTCATATATATGACTCTCATTTATTTATTTTTTGGCTAATAGCAAAGCAATACATTGGTAGGAAATCGACCTACCCAGGGCCGGCCCTACTATGGGACCCGGTGGGACCATGGTCCCAGGCGGCACTTTAAGAGGGGCGGCAACAGGGGTGCACTGCCTGAGGACCTGGGTTTCCCTCCATCTAGTGTGCAGTGTCATACTTGTACTGCATCGCCGGCGCCGCTGTCACTGGCCGCAGTGGCAAGACGCACTTCAAGGGTCTCACCAGCGGCCCCTGCTTCCCTGCCCAAACTGTTTGCTAGCTGCGGACCGCTTTGTGTCTAGCAACCAGTGGCGTAAGGAGAGAGAGACCCACCATTCATTGCGGAGGAGGATTTAACTTCCTTCTCCTCCGCTAGCTCCACCAGCCTCCTCCCTGTATGTGTTCCTCTCAGCAAGTTAGGAGCGGAGTGCGGTGCGAGGATCAGTGCTGCCTGCCTCCTCTTCCCTCGAGGTGCCACTATCTCTGTTGTTTCCTGCCCATTCCCTCTTCTGTTAGCAGGCAGCAGAACAGCATGAGATCGGAGCTCTGTGTGTGTGGAGAGAGAGCAGCTGCGGGCTCTTCTCCCCCCTCCTTCTCCTCATGCTGCTGTTCCTAGGACAGCCACCGCTATGTTTCTTCCCCCTTTTTCTCCCATTGGCCAGGGAAAAAAACAAAAAGGAGAAAAGAGGATTATGGGATATGTAGTGCAAATAACTGGCTGGCCCATTGCAATTCTAGGGGGGAAATTGCAGCCCCCAGCATGCCAAGCTGAAGGGGAGGGAGAGAGAGCCAGGCTGAGTGACAGGCTGCATCTGGTGACAGTCAATGGTGACAAGTGACAGGCTGCATCTGGTGACAGGCATTGGTGACAAGTGACAGGCTGCATCTGGTGACAGGCATTGGTGACAAGTGACAGGCTGCGTCTGGTGACAGGCATCCGTGACAAGTGACAGGCTGCATCTGGTGACAGGCATAAGTGACAAGTGACAGGCTGCATCTGGTGACAGGCAATGGCGACAAGTGACAGGCTGCATCTGGTGACAGGCATTGGTGACAAGTGACAGGCTGCATCTGGTGACAGGCAATGGTGACAAGTGACAGGCTGCATCTGGTGACAGGCATTGTTGACAAGTGACAGGCTGCATCTGGTGACAGGCATAAGTGACAAGTGACAGGCTGCATCTGGTGACAGGCAATGGCGACAAGTGACAGGCTGCATCTGTTGACAGGCATTGGTGACAAGTGACAGGCTGCATCTGGTGACAGGCAATGGTGACAAGTGACAGGCTGCATCTGGTGACAGGCATTGTTGACAAGTGACAGGCTGCATCTGGTGACAGGCAATGGTGACAAGTGACAGGCCGCATCTGGTGACAGGCATTGGTGACAAGTGACAGGCTGCATCTGGTGACAGGCATTGGTGACAAGTGACAGGCTGCATCTGGTGACAGGCATTGGTGACAATTGACAGGCATTGGTGACAAGTAACAGGCTGCATCTGGAGACAGGCAATGGTGACAAGTGACAGGCTGTATCTGGTGACAGGCATCGGTGACAAGTGACAGGCTGCATCTGGTGACAGGCATCGGTGACAAGTGACAGGCTGCATCTGGTGACAGGCAATAGTGACAAGTGACAGGCTGCATCTGGTGACAGGCATTGGTGACAAGTGACAGGCTGCATCTGGTAACAGGCATTGGTGACAAGTGACAGGCTGCATCTGGTGACAGTCAATGGTGACAAGTGACAGGCTGCATCTAGTGACAGGCTGCATCTGGTGACAGTCAATGGTGACAAGTGACAGGCTGCATCTGGTGACAGGCAATGGTGACAAGTGACAGGCAATATTGACAAGTGACACGCTGCATGTTGTGGCAGGCAACGGTGGCAAGCAACAAGCTACATCTGGTGGCAAGCAATGGTGGCAAATGACAAGCTCAGGGCTTCCACTGATTCTGCATTATGGTGAGTTAAACTATTTCATTATATATTACAATGTAGTAATATAAATGTGATTTGGTCATCCTGACACCATATCGATCATAATGTTAGGATGATTTATGTGCTAACACCAGCCATTTGCCCGACAAATCACCCGCTGCCAAATTCCCTGTCAGCGAGACCACACTCCCCCCTCATCTTTTTTTGGGAAGGAAGGGGGGTATCTCTGAATGGCAGTTTGGAAATGTGGTCACCCTAGCCGCCACTGCAGCGCTGTTGTTGCAGAATGTTGCATCACTGAGCTGGGATCAGAGCGTAGCTGGTCGGTGGCAGTGGAGAGAAAGGGTGGAGCTTTTGTGGTGCAATACTCTTTGCAGGAAGGGGCTAGGGCTAGGGTGACCACATTTCCAAACTACCATTCAGGGACACCCTCCCTTCCCAAAAATCAGCTTGTGCTGTAACGAATCACAGCACAGTGATTGGACACAAGAGGCGGGATTTATGATTTCTCCAATCACAAGCAGGGGGCGGGGATTGTGCTCCTCCAGGCATTCTCGGCCAGGACAAGTACTGTTGGTGAGTAAAGCGGTCACGTGGCAGCCTTTTTTGGGGGCATCAGATTGGCCTGGGACACTGTATTGTCCTGGAATGAAGGTGCCCGGGACCGATCTGCAAAATGCGGGACTGTCCCGGGCAATCCGGGACACGTGGTCACCCTAGAAGGGGCATGTCTCTTTGCTGAATATATGGGATGTCTCTTGCTGTATATATTGGGCTGTCTCTTTGCTTTATGGAAACGTCTCTTTTGCTGGATGGGCATATTTTTTTTTTTGGGGGGGCAGCATTTCATTCTTGGGCCCAGGCAGCACAATGTCTTGGGCCAGCCCTGGACCTACCATACTTTTACTAAATGCTACAAAACATAATTTCTATAAAAGACAACATGGCTGTATGCATTATCACCAAACACTCTAAAATGAACAATGAGGCCTCGTACACACGACTGATTTTCTCGGCAAGAACCAGCAAGAAACTTGCTGGCAGAGATGTCTTGCCGAGTAAATCGGTCGTGTGTACGCGGCTATCGGGTTTCTCGTCGAGAAAACCGACAAGTAACCTCGACGAGAAAATAGAGAACCTGCTCTCTATTTTCTCGTCGAGATTCTCGTCAGCCTGTTTCTCGACGAGAAAAGTGAGTGTGTGTACACTTACCTGTCCGCCGGGAAGCCCGCGCATGTTCGAAATGAATTCGACGCATGCGCGGTAGCTTCCTAGGCATACGTAGGGTATACCAAGATGGCGGCGACGGCATCGAATGTGACGAGCGCATGCTCGTCGTAGTCGATGACGTCACCGCGTACGCTCCATTCAAAGAACCGCGGGTTCTTTGAAACGAGCGTGTGTACACTCGGCCGGGACAAGTTTCTTGTCCAAGAATCTCGTTGAAAAAAATGACATGTTTTTTTCAACGAGAATCTCGGCCGTGTGTACGAGGCCTCAGAGCAATGTTCTGCTGTGTCAAAGATGATGTGCAAATATCCACCACTGGAACCTATTATGACAACATCCAGAGGTAAGTTGTTGGACTGAGTCTTTTGAAACTATAACATATCTGAACTAGCAGAACAGTATTTCGTCTAGCAAGCACTGCATCTGCATGTGAAAAGCAGATAAAGGTATAACTAGTATTACTTATTTTTTGTACTGTTTTATGCCTTAAAGAGGTTATTTTTTTGATGAATCCTTTTTTCTTTAGTAAAACTGTAGCCTTGTCATTGCATGGATAATAAATAGCTAATGAATACTTGAAAACTATCATTTGCAATGGGTGCATGTAAAAATAATTAAATTCCTAAATTATTTTCAGTGACCTCTGCTTGATCAGTCCAAAACACCTACTCCAGAGGTTATGGGCTTTCATTTACCTCTCTCTTTGTGTACATCAGGATAATCAATTCTATATAAAAGGAGGCAGATAATGGTGCTGCTGAGATTGGCGGAGCTACTTCCACCCTGCATCTTGCCTTTTGTTATGTAATTTCCCTCTACTTTGAATCCCGCATTAATAAGAGGCAGAGAATTCAAAAAGGGCTAGTCGAAATAAGATTAGCAGTTTAAAACACATTATTAAGTCAAATACAAAGCAAATGGCTGGAACATGTATTCGTCACATGGTGTTGTTTTAAAAACAGTACAACTCTGCTTAAGCCCTGGTTCACACTGGTGCGATTTGACATGCGATTTGACATGTCAAATCGCACGTCAAATCAGCGAAATTTGCCGCAAATTGCGAGCAATGGCACCGTCCTAATCGGTGCAACGCCGCATCTGCGGCGCTGCACCGATTACAAAAAGTCGTTTCTGTACTACTTTTTGCGATTTCAGCCGCGATTTACATTGACATCTGTGTCAGATGTCTCTGTAATCGCGGCTGAAATCGGAACTGACAGGCAGGAGTGAAATCGTGCGAGTTCAGCTGAACTCGCACGGTCACTCCCGCAGCCCCAGTGTGAACCTGGGCTTAAAGTAAAGCCCTGTACACATGATCGGATATCCTATGGATTTTCGTCCGATGGATTCTTTTCATCAGACAAACCGATCGTGTATGGGACCCATCGGTCTTTTTTCCATCGGTTTTAAAAAATAGAACATGTTTTAAATTTTTCCGATGGATAAAAAACCGATCGAAAACTCTGATCGTCTATGGGCAAGTCCATCGGATCAAAAACCCACGCATGCTCAGAATCAAGTCGACGCATGCTCAGAAGCATTAAACTTAATTTTTCTCGGCTCATCGGAGTGTTTTACGTCACCGCGTTTGGAACGGTCGGTTTTTTGACTGATGGTGTGTGGGCAAGACTGATGGAAAACAGTTTCATCGGATATCCGATGGACAAATCCATCGGACGGAAATCCATAGGATATCCGATCGTGTGTACAGGGCTTTACTCTTGCTAATCTCTTTGCTATCCCATTCAACATTGCCTGTGCATAGAGTTTGTTATTCCCTTTTTGTAACACCCTTCCTAATGTCACTCCTCTCTAGCCATCTGCAGGTAGCAGCTGTAAAACTGCTTGCAAACTGTAAAATTCAAATTCGTCTTTCTCAATTGGCTTAAATTATCATTATTATTTATCATGAATAGTCAATTAAAAGATAAAAAAAAAAAAAAAAAAACACAGATTTTTTGCCACTAGACGTCCTTAGTCTGATAACCAGCATCATTTCACACACTTCCTCTGAGCCCATATAATCCACGACCTGCCAAACTAGTGACTGGACAGTTACGGGAAAAGCACCACAGTGGTGAGCTCTCCTTTCTGTCACTCTGTTTTCTCGTCCTATCAGTATGCTTCTTGTCAATGCATGAACTGGCTGCCTCCTTGTGCTGTTTCTTCCTCTCACACCCCAGCCATGCTGTACAGGGACTGCAATAAGCTATTACCATGTCAAAATCAGGTATGTACATGGCTTGAATTATACACAAAAAATATGGTGTATTAATGAATACAGAGCTGCATTCATTTGTGTCTTTTATATCTGCCTGGAGTTTAAGCTGTTTTGCTTTTGTCATTTAAAACTTTCTAAAGCACAAAATATCCTTCCAGTCATAAAACAGGCAACATAAAGTCACCAATCACTTTAACATATTAATGTATTTGTATAGAATGTTTTGTTGTTTGCAAATAGAAAAATGTAATAAAACAGATTTTTAGAAAAAAACAAACATATTAATGTATTTCCAAAGGTATTGTTAACCACTTAACAACCACCTGCCGCCGAATAACGGCGGCAAGGTGGTTGCTTAACTCTGGGAGGACGTTCTATAACGTCCTCCCTTAGAATCGTTCCTGCGCGCGCCCGCGGGCGCGCACACGCAAACGACTGTGCTCGCCGGGTCCACCGGACCCGTAGCAACACAGATCGGGGTGAATGGCCAATGACAGCGGCCTTTTACCACGTGATCGCGCCGTCCAATGACGGCACGATCACAATGTAAACAAACCAGGGTCAGCAGCAGTTCATCTCTCTCCTCACCTCACACAGATGCAGCGTGAGAGGAGAGGAGAGACATCAGTGCAACCCTGTGCCACACAGTGAGTTTTTACTACTTTTAGCTGTGCCCAGCTGTGCCCAGCTGTGCCCAGCAGTGCCCAACAGTGCCCCAAAAGTGCCCCAAAAGTGCAAAAAAGTGCCATCTGTGCCACATCTGTGCCACATCTGTGCCACCTGTGCCACCAGTGCCACACCAGTGCCACCAGAGCCACACCAGTGCCACCAGAGCCACATCAGTGTCACCAGTGCCACACCAGTGCCACATCAGTGCCACACCAGTACCACCTGTGCCCATCAGTGCCACTTGTGCCCATCAGTGCCACCTGTGCCCATCAGTGCTCATCTGCACCACTGCAGTGCCACATCAGTGCCGCCTGTGCCCACCAGTGCCGCCTGTGCCCACCAGTGCCACCAGTGCCCACCAGAGCCACACCAGTGCACACCAGAGCCACACCTGTGCCCATCAGTGCCACCTGTGCCCATCAGTGCCACCTGTGCCCATCAGTGCTGCCTGTTCCCACCAGTGCCACCTGTGCCCAGTGCCACCTGTGCCCATCAGTGCCACTGCAGTTCCACATCAGTGCCGCCTGTCCCCACCAGTGCCGCCTGTCCCCACCAGTGCCGCCTGTGCCCACCAGTGCCGCATGTGCCCACCAGTGCTGCCTGTGCCGCCTGTGTGCCACCAGAGCCACACCAGTGCAACCAGAGCCACACCAGTGCAACCAGAGCCACACCAGTGCCACTACAGTGCACACCAGTGCTACCTGTGCCACATCAGTGCCGCCTGTGCCCGCCAGTGTTCACCAGTGCCACCACAGTGCTCTGCAGTGCAGCCTCACCAGCCACCAACATGGCAAAAAAATTCTTTACTTGTGAGGAGGCCTACCAGTGTCTAATCATGACCGATGAGAGCAGCGAGGAGTCTCAGTCTGATTCGGATTCGGCCTATGAACCCGTTACAGACAGTGGGTCTGATACAGAATCAGAAGAGGAATGTGTGCCCGTGAAAACAAGGGGTTCTGGCGTGGAGAAGTGGCCTACTACCAGCAACACAGTGCCGTCCACCTCAAGCGCAGTGCCGTCCACCTCAAGCGCAGTACCGTCCACCTCAAGCGCAGTGCCGTCCACCCCAAGCGCAGTGCCGTCCACCCCAAGCGCAGTGCCACTGCAACAAAGGCCAGGCACCAGTGGGGTGTCATCTCAGCCCCAAAGGGATAGGGGCCATGCCAGCCTTCCCTATGGCCTTCAAAACCCCCTGTGGCTTCCCCCTAATTCCGGAGCAGCAAATATCCCCCCTTTCACCGCCCAGCCAGGTGTCCAGGTGAACACCGATGATTTTTCCATGCTCGATTTTTTCAATTTAGTATTCACTGAAGACTTACTATCCTCCATTGTGGCCCAGTGCAACCTCTACGCACAGCAGTACATAGCAAGCAACCCTGGGTCTAGTTACGCCCGTCCCTTTGAGTGGAGAGAACTTACCGTAGAGGAATTCAAAATTTTCCTAGGCCTAACTTTTGGTATGGGACTCTCAAAAAAAACCAATTGTACTCCTACTGGTCTACCAAACCCATCCACCACATGCCACTCTTCTCATCCCTTATGCCAAGATCCCGATACCTAATGATTATGCGGTTCCTCCACTATAATGACAACACCCAGTGCCCTCCCCGAAATGACCCAGCTTTTGACAAACTATATAAAATTCGGCCACTCCTAAATTTTTTCTCTGAAAATTTTTCCCAGTTATATATCCCTGAACAGAATATCTCCGTGGATGAGTCCCTCATAAAATTCTCAGGCAGGCTGAGCATTAAACAGTTTATCCCCAGCAAAAGGGCCCGATATGGGGTTAAAATGTACAAACTTTGTGACCGAGCCACGGGGTACATCTACGCCTTTCTGGTGTACGAAGGGAAGGACTCCCAACTGCATCCCCCTGAATGCCCAGAGTACATCGGAGTCAGCGGAAAAGTGGTCTGGGAGCTTATCTATCCACTCCTTGGAAAGGGATACCACCTTTATGTAGATGATTTTTATACTAGCTTGCCCCTGTTCCACAATCTTTACCGGAGGGACACCCCAGCATGTGGCACAATAAGAGCCAATAGAAAAGGCTTCCCAAAAAAACTCGCCAATGAAAAGCTACGACGAGGGGAGGCGGCATCATTGAGGAACCAGGAGATATTGGCTGTCAGGTGGAGGGACAAACGAAACGTCCACATGCTCACATCAATCCACAACGACACCTACGTGGAAGTCCCCAAAAGAAACGGCACAATCCAGAAACCAGCTTGTGTCTACGATTATAATTTGTTTATGGGGGGAGTGGACTTTAACGATCAGATGATTGAACCCTATCTTCCCACAAGAAAATCCCGCCACTGGTATAAGAAAGTGTCCCTTTATTTTTTTAGTTTGGCCATGTATAACACTTATGTTATTTACAAAAAATCAACAGAGAACCCCGTATCCTATCTACTTTACCAAGAAGAAGTTATCTCCGCCCTTTTGTACCCTGAAAGCCCACCAGAAACTATTCGCTCTGATTCCGTGAGCAGACTCCACGAGTGCCACTTTCCTGAGAAAGCCGCCCCCAGGCTACAGACGTCAGAAGAGATGCCGGGTGTGCTCCAGAGGAGGAATTCGAAGAGACACCATGTATTATTGTCCCGATTGTCCTTCCCAACCAGGCCTCTGTATAGGCGAATGTTTCCGCCGTTACCATACGTTTCTACACTATTAGGGAAGTATGGTAAATGCAATTCTCATTTCCTGTCATTTTCCTCCACACCCCTTATGCCACTGCACTGAACTGTACATACCTCTGCCTTCTCCGGAATCGACCTTGGACTGTTATACGACCACGCTTTTGCCTAACGCTAAACATACCTCTGCTTTCTCCGGAACTGACCCTGGCCTGTTATACGACCACTCTTCTGCCTAACGCTAAACTGTACCTACCTCTGCCTGCTCCGGAACTGACCCTGGCCTGTTATACGACCACTCTTCTGCCTAACGCTTAACTGTACCTACCTCTGCCTGCTCTGGAACTGACCCTGGACTGTTTGACCACGTTTTTTGCCTGCCTCTTGGATTGATCTTTTACCCTGCTATGCTAGTGGGAACACAGGGGTCTCACATATGTGAGGGGCTCCAGAATTGTTTTTCTGGATGAAGAAAACTATTTTTTCGTTTTCTCATTCCCGGATTAGGGTCTGGAGACTCGGGGGCTTCAAAGAGATTTGGGTGGGAGAAGCCCCTACCCCTGTCCCCATTCTTTCCTGGCCTGCTACTTGTACCATGTTCCTGCTGATTACCAGGACCAATATTTTGGCACTGCTGGCAATGTCTCTACTTGCACTGACCCTGGACTGTATATGGACAGTATTCCTGCCTGTAGTGACTATGGACAATATTCCTGTCTGCTGCCTGGACAATTCAATTCACTGTCACTGACCACGTCCCTGCCTGCTGCCTGGATCAGGGCTCTCCTTCTGTGGACAATTGCACTACCAAAACCACAGGTAATCTTTTTTTTACCGTTTACTCAGCAGAATGTATTTTAGGGTGTAATTCTTGGTATGTACATGCTGTGTTAGAAATATGAAGGGCCTTCAAAAATGTGATAGATTGTAAGGACATTGGATGTGTAATTTATGTCCCTAGAACACCTGATGGTGCTTCTTGGATGTTGGGCCTCTATGTGGCCAGGCTGTTAAAAAAGCTCACACATGTGGTATCGCCATACTCAGGAGGAGTAGCAGAAAATATTTTGGGGTGTTATTTTTGCTATGTACATGCTATGTGTTGAAAATATCCTATAAATGGACAACTTTGTGTAAAAAAATTGCGTTTTCATTTTTTTTCCACATTTTCCAAAAACTTCTGGAAAAAAATGAACCGTTCAAAAGACTCATTATGCCTCATAGATTATACGTTGGGGTGTTAGCTTTCCAAAATGGGGTCACTTTGTGGGCGTTTCCATTGTCCTGGTGCTCCAGGGCCTTCAAAAGTGTAATAGGTGGTTGAGAGATTAGATGTGTAATTTATGCTCCTAGAACGCCTGAAGTTGCTACTTCAGTGTTGGACCTCTGTATGTGGCCAGGCTGTATAAAAGTCTCACACATTTGGTATCGTCATACTCAGGAGGAGCAGCAGAATATATTTTGGGGTGTCATTTTTGCTGTGTACATGCTATGTGTTGGAAATATCCTATAAATGGACAACTTTGTGTAAAAAAATAGCGTTTTCATTTTTTTCCACATTTTCCAAAAACTTCTGGAAAAAAATGAACCGTTCAAAAGACTCATCATGCCTCATAGATTATACGTTGGGGTGTTAGCTTTCCAAAATGGGGTCACTTTTTGGGCGTTTCCATTGTCCTGGTGCTCCAGGGCCTTCAAAAGTGTAATAGGTGGTTGAGAGATTAGATGTGTAATTTATGCTCCTAGAACGCCTGAAGTTGCTACTTCAGTGTTGGACCTCTGTATGTGGCCAGGCTGTATAAAAGTCTCACACATTTGGTATCGTCATACTCAGGAGGAGCAGCAGAATATATTTTGGGGTGTCATTTTTGCTGTGTGCATGCTATGTGTTGGAAATATCCTATAAATGGACAACTTTGTGTAAAAAAATTGCGTTTTCATTTTTTTTCCACATTTTCCAAAAACTTCTGGAAAAAAATGAACCGTTCAAAAGACTCATTATGCCTCATAGATTATACGTTGGGGTGTTAGCTTTCCAAAATAGGGTCACTTTTTGGGCGTTTCCATTGTCCTGGTGCTCCAGGGCCTTCAAAAGTGTAATAGGTGGTTGAGAGATTAGATGTGTAATTTATGCTCCTAGAACGCCTGAAGTTGCTACTTCAGTGTTGGACCTCTGTATGTGGCCAGGCTGTATAAAAGTCTCACACATTTGGTATCGTCATACTCAGGAGGAGCAGCAGAATATATTTTGGGGTGTCATTTTTGCTGTGTGCATGCTATGTGTTGGAAATATCCTATAAATGGACAACTTTGTGTAAAAAAATTGCGTTTTCATTTTTTTTCCACATTTTCCAAAAACTTCTGGAAAAAAATGAACCGTTCAAAAGACTCATTATGCCTCATAGATTATACGTTGGGGTGTTAGCTTTCCAAAATGGGGTCACTTTTTGGGCGTTTCCATTGTCCTGGTGCTCCAGGGCCTTCAAAAGTGTAATAGGTGGTTGAGAGATTAGATGTGTAATTTATGCTCCTAGAACGCCTGAAGTTGCTACTTCAGTGTTGGACCTCTGTATGTGGCCAGGCTGTATAAAAGTCTCACACATTTGGTATTGTCATACTCAGGAGGAGCAGCAGAATATATTTTGGATTGTCATTTTTGCTGTGTGCATGCTATGTGTTGGAAATATCCTATAAATGGACAACTTTGTGTAAAAAAATTGCGTTTTCATTTTTTTTCCACATTTTCCAAAAACTTCTGGAAAAAAATGAACCGTTCAAAAGACTCATTATGCCTCATAGATTATACGTTGGGGTGTTAGCTTTCCAAAATGGGGTCACTTTTTGGGCGTTTCCATTGTCCTGGTGCTCCAGGGCCTTCAAAAGTGTAATAGGTGGTTGAGAGATTAGATGTGTAATTTATGCTCCTAGAACGCCTGAAGTTGCTACTTCAGTGTTGGACCTCTGTATGTGGCCAGGCTGTATAAAAGTCTCACACATTTGGTATTGTCATACTCAGGAGGAGCAGCAGAATATATTTTGGGGTGTCATTTTTGCTGTGTGCATGCTATGTGTTGGAAATATCCTATAAATGGACAACTTTGTGTAAAAATATTGCGTTTTCATTTTTTTTCCACATTTTCCAAAAACTTCTGGAAAAAAATGAACCGTTCAAAAGACTCATTATGCCTCATAGATTATACGTTGGGGTGTTAGCTTTCCAAAATGGGGTCACTTTTTGGGCGTTTCCATTGTCCTGGTGCTCCAGGGCCTTCAAAAGTGTAATAGGTGGTTGAGAGATTAGATGTGTAATTTATGCTCCTAGAACGCCTGAAGTTGCTACTTCAGTGTTGGACCTCTGTATGTGGCCAGGCTGTATAAAAGTTTCACACATTTGGTATCGTCATACTCAGGAGGAGCAGCAGAATATATTTTGGGGTGTCATTTTTGCTGTGTACATGCTATGTGTTGGAAATATCCTATAAATGGACAACTTTGTGTAAAAAAATAGCGTTTTCATTTTTTTCCACATTTTCCAAAAACTTCTGGAAAAAAATGAACCGTTCGAAAGACTCATCATGCCTCATAGATTATACGTTGGGGTGTTAGCTTTCCAAAATGGGGTCACTTTTTGGGCGTTTCCATTGTCCTGGTGCTCCAGGGCCTTCAAAAGTGTAATAGGTGGTTGAGAGATTAGATGTGTAATTTATGCTCCTAGAACGCCTGAAGTTGCTACTTCAGTGTTGGACCTCTGTATGTGGCCAGGCTGTATAAAAGTCTCACACATTTGGTATCGTCATACTCAGGAGGAGCAGCAGAATATATTTTGGGGTGTCATTTTTGCTGTGTGCATGCTATGTGTTGGAAATATCCTATAAATGGACAACTTTGTGTAAAAAAATTGCGTTTTCATTTTTTTTCCACATTTTCCAAAAACTTCTGGAAAAAAATGAACCGTTCAAAAGACTCATTATGCCTCATAGATTATACGTTGGGGTGTTAGCTTTCCAAAATGGGGTCACTTTGTGGGCGTTTCCATTGTCCAGGTGCTCCAGGGCCTTCAAAAGTGTAATAGGTGGTTGAGAGATTAGATGTGTAATTTATGCTCCTAGAACGCCTGAAGTTGCTACTTCAGTGTTGGACCTCTGTATGTGGCCAGGCTGTATAAAAGTCTCACACATTTGGTATCGTCATACTCAGGAGGAGCAGCAGAATATATTTTGGGGTGTCATTTTTGCTGTGTGCATGCTATGTGTTGGAAATATCCTATAAATGGACAACTTTGTGTAAAAAAATTGCGTTTTCATTTTTTTTCCACATTTTCCAAAAACTTCTGGAAAAAAATGAACCGTTCAAAAGACTCATTATGCCTCATAGATCATACGTTGGGGTGTTAGCTTTCCAAAATGGGGTCACTTTTTGGGCGTTTCCATTGTCCTGGTGCTCCAGGGCCTTCAAAAGTGTAATAGGTGGTTGAGAGATTAGATGTGTAATTTATGCTCCTAGAACGCCTGAAGTTGCTACTTCAGTGTTGGACCTCTGTATGTGGCCAGGCTGTATAAAAGTCTCACACATTTGGTATTGTCATACTCAGGAGGAGCAGCAGAATATATTTTGGATTGTCATTTTTGCTGTGTGCATGCTATGTGTTGGAAATATCCTATAAATGGACAACTTTGTGTAAAAAAAATTGCATTTTCATTTTTTTTCCACATTTTCCAAAAACTTCTGGAAAAAAATGAACCGTTCAAAAGACTCATTATGCCTCATAGATTATACGTTGGGGTGTTAGCTTTCCAAAATGGGGTCACTTTTTGGGCGTTTCCATTGTCCTGGTGCTCCAGGGCCTTCAAAAGTGTAATAGGTGGTTGAGAGATTAGATGTGTAATTTATGCTCCTAGAACGCCTGAAGTTGCTACTTCAGTGTTGGACCTCTGTATGTGGCCAGGCTGTATAAAAGTTTCACACATTTGGTATCGTCATACTCAGGAGGAGCAGCAGAATATATTTTGGGGTGTCATTTTTGCTGTGTACATGCTATGTGTTGGAAATATCCTATAAATGGACAACTTTGTGTAAAAAAATAGCGTTTTCATTTTTTTCCACATTTTCCAAAAACTTCTGGAAAAAAATGAACCGTTCAAAAGACTCATCATGCCTCATAGATTATACGTTGGGGTGTTAGCTTTCCAAAATGGGGTCACTTTTTGGGCGTTTCCATTGTCCTGGTGCTCCAGGGCCTTCAAAAGTGTAATAGGTGGTTGAGAGATTAGATGTGTAATTTATGCTCCTAGAACGCCTGAAGTTGCTACTTCAGTGTTGGACCTCTGTATGTGGCCAGGCTGTATAAAAGTCTCACACATTTGGTATCGTCATACTCAGGAGGAGCAGCAGAATATATTTTGGGGTGTCATTTTTGCTGTGTGCATGCTATGTGTTGGAAATATCCTATAAATGGACAACTTTGTGTAAAAAAATTGCGTTTTCATTTTTTTTCCACATTTTCCAAAAACTTCTGGAAAAAAATGAACCGTTCAAAAGACTCATTATGCCTCATAGATTATACGTTGGGGTGTTAGCTTTCCAAAATGGGGTCACTTTGTGGGCGTTTCCATTGTCCAGGTGCTCCAGGGCCTTCAAAAGTGTAATAGGGGGTTGAGAGATTAGATGTGTAATTTATGCTCCTAGAACGCCTGAAGTTGCTACTTCAGTGTTGGACCTCTGTATGTGGCCAGGCTGTATAAAAGTCTCACACATTTGGTATTGTCATACTCAGGAGGAGCAGCAGAATATATTTTGGGGTGTCATTTTTGCTGTGTACATGCTATGTGTTGGAAATATCCTATAAATGGACAACTTTGTGTAAAAAAATAGCGTTTTCATTTTTTTCCACATTTTCCAAAAACTTCTGGAAAAAAATGAACCGTTCAAAAGACTCATCATGCCTCATAGATTATACGTTGGGGTGTTAGCTTTCCAAAATAGGGTCACTTTTTGGGCGTTTCCATTGTCCTGGTGCTCCAGGGCCTTCAAAAGTGTAATAGGTGGTTGAGAGATTAGATGTGTAATTTATGCTCCTAGAACGCCTGAAGTTGCTACTTCAGTGTTGGACCTCTGTATGTGGCCAGGCTGTATAAAAGTCTCACACATTTGGTATCGTCATACTCAGGAGGAGCAGCAGAATATATTTTGGGGTGTCATTTTTGCTGTGTGCATGCTATGTGTTGGAAATATCCTATAAATGGACAACTTTGTGTAAAAAAATTGCGTTTTCATTTTTTTTCCACATTTTCCAAAAACTTCTGGAAAAAAATGAACCGTTCAAAAGACTCATTATGCCTCATAGATTATACGTTGGGGTGTTAGCTTTCCAAAATGGGGTCACTTTGTGGGCGTTTCCATTGTCCAGGTGCTCCAGGGCCTTCAAAAGTGTAATAGGGGGTTGAGAGATTAGATGTGTAATTTATGCTCCTAGAACGCCTGAAGTTGCTACTTCAGTGTTGGACCTCTGTATGTGGCCAGGCTGTATAAAAGTCTCACACATTTGGTATTGTCATACTCAGGAGGAGCAGCAGAATATATTTTGGGGTGTCATTTTTGCTGTGTGCATGCTATGTGTTGGAAATATCCTATAAATGGACAACTTTGTGTAAAAAAATTGCGTTTTCATTTTTTTTCCACATTTTCCAAAAACTTCTGGAAAAAAATGAACCGTTCAAAAGACTCATTATGCCTCATAGATTATACGTTGGGGTGTTAGCTTTCCAAAATGGGGTCACATTGTGGGCGTTTCCATTGTCCTGGTGCTCCAGGGCCTTCAAAAGTGTTATAGGTGGTTGAGAGATTAGATGTGTAATTTATGCTCCTAGAACGCCTGAAGTTGCTACTTCAGTGTTGGACCTCTGTATGTGGGCAGGCTGTATAAAAGTCTCACACATGTGGTATCGCCATACTCGGGGGGAGCAGCAGAATATATTTTGGGGTGTCATTTGTGGAATGTACATGCCATGTGAGAGAAGTAACCTGTTATAATGACAATTTGGTGTGAAAAAAATAAAAAATAATAATCATCTTAATTTTGCAAAGAATTGTGGGAAAAAATGACAACTTCAAAAAACTAACTATGCCTCTTACTAACTACCTTGGAATGTCTACTTTCCAAAAAGGGGTCATTTGGGGGGTATTTGTACTTTACTGGCTTGTTAGGGTCTCAAGAAATGAGATAGGCTGTCAGTACATCAGGTTTCGATCAAATTGATCAATTTTCAGTAATTGGCACCATAGCTTGTAGACCCTATAACTTTCACCCAGACTAAATAATATCCACTAATTTGGGTTATTTTTACCAAATATATGTAGCAGTTTAAATATTTGGCCAAATTTATCAGGAAAAATTACTTATTTGCAAAATTTTATAATAGAAATTAAGAAAAATGCATTTTTTTCCCAAATTTTCGGTCTTTTTTCATTTATAGCGAAAAAAAATAAAAACCGCAGAGGTGATCAAATACCACCAAATAAAAGCTCTATTTGTGTGAAAAAAAGGACGGAAATTTCATATGGGTACAGCGTTGCATGGCTGAGTAATTGTCATTCAAAATGTGAGAGCACCAAAAGCTGAAAATTGGTCTGGTTATTAAGGGGATTTAAGTGCCCAGTTGTCAAGTGGTTAAAGGGTAACTTCACTTTAGTGGGGAAAAAAAAATAGCAAATAAAGAAAAAAGAATATAGCGTGTACAATTGCGATACAAGTCATATTGTAATTGAATGTTATTAAAAATGAACTTTCCTTTTCAATCTGCAGCCTCTGTAATTTTCTATAAATGCAATGCAAAATGGCTACCTGGAGTTGTTCTGTACACAGAATGGTTAATGACCACTCCCCAGAAACCTAATTTCCTGCTTGTGTGATTGGCTCACCAATTTTCCCAGAAGTCAGCTTAAGAAACAAGTCTGATTTCAGGCATTCCCTGCAACAAAAATGTCATTTTTGGTAAGATATTTCCAATTTCCAAATATTTCCAATTAGTGCCCTGCAACAGCCACAGCTGACTGATAATTATGAAACCACTCCCATTAGACCCACTTGGTACAGAGGCACAGACAAACACACATGGATTTCTTCAGAATAACAAAAGGTAGGAATCTGCAACAAAGTTTGTTATAATCCTTGCAATGTACATAGATCACCCAGAGGGGAATGTTTTTTTCTCAACAAAAGTGGAGCTATGCTTTAATATTTTAATATCTGCAGCTTCCCTGTTACCCTGTCACATGGGCTACCTATGGAGACTACAAGTAGCTGATCAATATGCTTCAGGCAGACAGGTCACATAGCTCCAGAAAATAAGCTGCACTGTGTGAAGCAAGTGACCTAAAATGGGTGTAAGCGAGTATTTTATTTGAAATAGAAAGAATTATATATATATATATATATATATATATATATATATATATATATATATATATATATATATATTACACAGTGTCTAAGCAATTTAAATGTTATTTAGTTAAGAGATTTATTTTAAGGTTGGAGATTAAAAAATAAATAAAAAATAAAGAATTGTATCAGGTGTCATTATACTGTGGCAACAGTTAAAAATAAAGTTGTCTGGGATGCACGCAAAACTTTTATATGTGAGTACCATGTGTCCTGTCATTCCATTGGAATTTTTTTACACCCTTTTTAACTACTTTTTTTCCAATAAAATATTTGAACAAGAGGAGCGTTGTCATATGTTTAAGCATAGAAGTACCTGGATAACGATGACAGGATTGTTTGTTTAGAAGGGCAACTTAAAAAAATTGGGATTCTCTATTGTCAATATGCATGCCCTTCTGAACTGAAGGTGGCTTTTTTAATGTTATTATTACAGTACATATATATTATTATTATTATTTAAGGTACTTATATATAGCGCCGTCAATGTACACAGCGCTTTACATATACATTGTACATTCACATCGATCCTTACCCTCAAGGAGCTTACAATCTATATACAGTACATGTATATATTAATTTCCTTTTACTCGGGTAGATTTGTTCAGATGGGTGATTTTTTTACACATAATAAAGCAGGTCATGCGTAAGATATCTTCTTGATATGCACTTATCAACAAAGCTCAAAATATTACATAAACTGCATATTGACCTTTCACTTATTGATGCTTGAAAATATGAATGTCCTTTAGATAAAGAATTCTCATTTTACTCTAGTACCCATGATTGCTTTTCTGGGGATTAACTACATATTTCTTCATAAAACACTCCTTCCAAATATTTATTTTTCAGATATACACAGTACCTTATGATCTGTCTGCTATATTATAGAGTTAGCTTTTTTACTTTAGCAAACAAAATAGCTAGAGACTAGGGATGAGCTTCGAGTTCGAGTCGAACTCATGTTCGACTCGAACATTGCCTGTTCGCCCGTTCGCCGAACAATTTGGGGTGTTCACGGCAAATTCAAAAAGTCTATGGGAGGAATCTAAAGTGCTAATTTTAAAGGCTTATATGCAAGTTATTGTCATAAAAAGTGTTTGGGGACCTGAGTACTGCCCCAGGGGACATGTATCAATGCAAAAAAAAGTTTTAAAAACTGCAGTTTTTTCGGGAGCAGTGATTTTAATAATGCTTAAAGTAAAACAATAAAAGTGAAATATTCCTTTAAATTTCGTACCTAGGGGGTGTGTATAGTATGCATGTAAAGTTGTGCTTGTGTAGTGGTTATGTACTTTCCCGGGTGTAATTTTGAATTTGGCCGAGACATCAGTGATGTGTAATTCCCTGCAGCCCAGTAGGTGGCGCTGTCGCTCTGGGCTGGGGTTGAATCATTGCTGTGTGCTGTGCCTCCTTTTTGTCCTCCCTCGGCAGCGGTATGGTGGGGCGGGGAACCCGCCGTGCTTGCTGGGAGAGGGTATAAAGGGGCCGGCCATCTTGGTCACGGGGTGGACGTCCCAGGCACCTTCAGCTTGCGGACGGTGGGTCGTGCCGCTCCTCTGGGTGGCTTAGGCCTAGAGGACAGCGGAGGTCGAGTTCCATCCCAGGCACCTTTAGCCTGGGGTGAGGTACTTGGACAGAGGTCCGGAGCTCAGTTAGTGATGAGCCGAACACCCCCGGGTTCGGTTCGCACCAGAACCCGCGAACGGACCGAAAGTTCGAACGAACATTAGAACCCTATTAAATACAATGGATGCGAACGTTCGAATTCTAAAGTGCTAATTATAACAACTATTATGCATGTTATTGTCCTAAAAAGGGTTTGGGAACCCGGGTTCTGCACCAGGGGACATGTATCAATGCAAAAAGAAGTTTTAAAAACGGTCGTTTTTCGGGAGCAGTCATTTTAATGATGCATAAAGTGAAAAAAAAAGTCAAATATTCCTTTAAATATCGTACCTGGGGGGTGTCTAAAGTATGCCTGTGAAGTGCCACGTGTTTCCCGTGTTTAGAACTGTCCCTGCACAAAATAACATTTCTAAAGGGAAAAAAGTCATTTAAAACTGCTTGCGGCTTTAATGCAATGTCTGGTCCCGGTAATATGGATGAAAATCTTTAGGAAAAATGGCATAGCTACCCCATCAACACCCCCCCCCTACCCCAGCCCATTACCAGCCCCTTTGGGTCTTGTATGGATATTAAGGGGAACCCCGCACATAAAATAAAAAAGGCCCTATATACTCTGAACAGCCGTATACAGGCGGTGCATACAAGACAGGGACTGTAGGTTTGTTCTTATGTAGAATGTGTTTGTAATTTTGAACAGGTACATTGTTGAAGTGTAGCTCCAGCCCAAAAATCTATTTTTAAACTTTTTGGGAAACATAGGTAAGGGTTATCACCCCTGTAACATTTGTTTTGCTGTCTGTGCCCCTGTTCAGAACATTTCACCTCACTTTTCGTCCCAATGACAACTGTTTTTGAAATGTGGTGTTTTTCTTGAAACAAGGATTGCTGATAAAGCATCAGTACAGATGAGACCCCTTTCTCCCATATTTATTCTTACAGGAGAGAATTTTCCTTTCTAGGGGTAGATTTCCTCTCACTTCCTGTTGTCTTCTTTCGTTTGCAAGTAGGAGTCGTTTGTAAGTTGGATGTTTGAAAGTAGGGACCTGCCGTATATACTCTGCAGAAATAGGCCCCTTAGTTGTTGGTGTTGGCACAACACTGTAAGCACTCAGTTACTCTTGGTTGGTGCTGGAACGCCCTGCTGTCAACTATTATATCAGGAATTTTAATTACATATAATTGTTGAACAGTGGTAGTAAAAATTGGGGCTTTGATGGTGGTGCTGGTGCCACAACACTGTAAGCCCTGACAGTTACTCTTGGTGGGTGCAGCAATGGGCCCTGCTGTGAATTATTAGATCAAGAATTGTAATTACATGCCCCTTTTGAACAGGGGCTGAAAAATTGGGCCTTTCGTGGTGGTGGTGGTGGTGGCATTGCCACAAGACTGTAAGCCCTCAGAGTTACTCTTGGTGGGTGCAGCAATGGACCCTGCTGTGAATTATTAGATCAAGAATTGTAATTGCATGCCCCTGTTGAACAGGGGCTGAAAAATTGGGCCTTAGGCACTGGTGGCACAACACTACAACCCCTCACAGATACTGTACTTGGAGCACAGCAATGAGCCCTGTTGCAAAGTATTGCTTCAAAAATTGTAATGACACGCCCCTGTTAAACAGGGGCTGAAAAATTGGGCCTTAGGCACTGGTGCCACAACACTCCAACCCCTCACAGATACTGTACTTGGAGCACAGCAATGAGCCCTATGGCAAATTATTGCTAAAAAAATTGTAATTACACGCCCCTGTAAAACAGGGGCTGAAAAATTGGGCCTTAGCCACTGGTGGCGGCACCCATAAACAAAAATGATCTTCCAAGCTATCATCATCAATCGTATCATTGAGGACTCGGAGGAGGAGGATAGCCAGTCAACATAACAGCACAGGCACTCAGCATCAGCATCAGTCTTGAAGGGATGTGACATGTTAAAATCAATTAGTCTGTTATATCAGCATCAGGTGTGTGGTAGCTGGTGGTGATCCAAGACTGGTTCATCTTGATGAAAGTCAGTCGATCAACCGAGTCGGTGGACAGGCGCACCCTGTGATCCGTGACAAATCCTCCAGCAGCACTGAATGTGCGTTCCGAAAGAACGCTGGATGCAGGACAGGCCAGTAGCTCAATTGCATACTGTGCAAGCTCTGGCCAGTGATCCATCCTCAAGACCCAGTAAGCCAGAGGATTTTCGGTGGGGAAGGTGTCCAAGTCTGACCTTGCCCCTAGATATTCCTGCACCATGTTTATCAGACGCTGGCGATGGTTGCTGGAACCGATCATACTTTGGGGCTGCGGACTAAAGAATTGTCTGAACGCATCGGTCAGACGGCCACCTTCCCCACCGCTCCTTCTTTGACTGGCCGAAGCCTCAGCAACTCGTTGTCCAGGACCAGGAGTTTGTAACCTCCCAGTCTCTGGGAACGCGTTGCACAGACCTTTCTGCAAGGCCTCCCGGAGTTGTCTCATCCTCTGCTCCCTCTGCGACGGTAACATAAGGTCCGCAACCTTACCCTTGTACCGTGGATCAAGGAGAGTGGCCAGCCAGTAATGGTCCCTCTCCTTGATCCGAAGAATACGAGGATCCTTCCGCAGACTTTGCAGGATCAGGGAGGCCATGCAGCGTAGGTTTGCTGAGGCATTCGCTCCGGAGTCCTCTGGGTCACTAAGGACGACATGATCCGCAGCCACCTCCTCCCAGCCACGTACAAGTCCACTGGTTTCTTGGGACTGTAAATCATCCCTAAAAGACTGCTGCTGATGATGCTGAGTGCCAGCCTCCACCTCCATGCTGACACAATCCTCCTCCTCCTCCTCCTCCTCCTCCTCTTCCTGTGCGATGGGTGGGACAGAAGGAACACTGTCTGGGTAAAGGGGGCCTTGAGAGGCAAGGAAGTCCTCCTCTTCCTGCCTCTGTTCTGCCTCAAGTGCCCTGTCCATTATTCCACGCAGCGTGTGCTCCAACAGGTGGACAAGAGGTACAGTGTCACTGATGCATGCACTGTCACTGCTCACCATCCTCGTGGCCTCCTCAAATGGTGCCAGGACAGTGCATGCATCCCTGATCATGCCCCACTGGCGTGGAGAAAAAAAACCAAGCTCCCCTGACCCTGTCCTGGTGCCGTAGTCGCACAGGTACTCATTGATGGCCCTCTGCTGCGTGTGCAGCCGCTGCAGCATGGCCAACGTTGAGTTCCACCTGGTGGGCATGTCACATATAAGGCGGTTCTTGGGCAGGTTCAACTCCTTTTGCAGCTCAGCCAGGCGAGCACTGGCATTATAAGATCTGCGGAAATGCACACAGACTTTCCTGGCCTGCCTCAGGACATCCTGTAAGCCCGGGTACCTGCCCAAGAACCGCTGCACCACCAGGTTAAGGACGTGAGCCACACAGGGCACATGGGTCAGTTGTCCCTGTCGGAGGGCGGAAAGGAGGTTGGTGCCATTGTCGCAAACCACCATTCCCGGCTTAAGCTGGCGTGGCGTCAACCACCTCTCGGCCTGGCCCTGCAGAGCAGACAGGACCTCTGCCCCAGTGTGGCTTCTGTCCCCCAAACACACCAGCGCAAGCACGGCATGGCATCTTTTTGCCTGCGTACTTGCGTAGCCCCGTGAACGGCTACGGAGCACCGCTGGTTCATAGGACAAACCACAGGAAGAGGCCGTGGAGGAAGAAGAAGAGGAGGGGGTGGAGGAGAGAGGTGTGTCACAACCAGTAGTAGCATTTTGGAGGCGTGGCGGTGGGACAACCTCCAACACTACTGCACCTTGTCCTGCATCCTTCCCAGCTGCCAAAAGAGTGACCCAATGGGCCGTGAAAGAAAGGTAACGTCCCTGTCCATGCCTGCTGGACCATGAGTCAGCGGTAATATGCACCTTACCGCTGACCGCCCTGTCCAGCGAGGCCAAGACATTGCCTTCCACATGCCGGTAGAGAGCCGGAATAGCCTTCCGTGAGAAAAAGTGGCGTTTGGGAACCTGCCACTGAGGAACCGCACATTGCACAAACTCACGGAAGGGGGCCGAGTCTACCAACTGAAAAGGCAGCAGTTGAAGCGCTAGCAATTTAGCCAAGCTAGCATTCAACCGCTGGGCATGTGGATGGCTGGGAGTGAACTTCTTTCGACGGTCCAGCAGCTGGGGCAGGGAAATTTGCCTGCTAGAATCGGACGTCGGTGTACTGCTAGCAGAGTGGCCGCAAGTACTTGGCTGTGACACACCTAATTCTACACCTTCATTCCTCTCAGTGCATGTTTCAGAGAGGACTGAAGTTATAGTGGGGTTGGAGATCCCAGCTGATGCGGTGCAAGGAGAGCTCCGCTTTGTTCTTT
Organism: Rana muscosa; assembly: GCA_029206835.1. Taxonomy (NCBI): domain Eukaryota; kingdom Metazoa; phylum Chordata; class Amphibia; order Anura; family Ranidae; genus Rana; species Rana muscosa. The sequence goes on from CM055122.1 coordinate 1,137,346,093, forward strand.
GGTGTGGGTCTTTGAGGTAGGCTTGCCAACGAGCTGCATGGCAGGTCAACATATGTCTGGTCAGGCATGTGGTACCCAAGCGGCTGATGTTTTGGCCACGCGATATACGCTTGAGACATATGTTGCAAACAGCAGCTGTGCGATCTGATGCACTAGCCTCAAAAAAGGCCCACACCAAAGAACTTTTTGAATGACGGGCAGAGGCAGCGCCCTGCACAGGCGGAGCTCTGCGGTGTGATTCCGTCGGTGTACTGCCCTTACGCTGGCCACCAAAGGGCATCCTGCCTCGTTGGAGATGTGCCTCCTCCTCATCCTCCTCCTCCTCCTCTCTCCTATTAGGCACCCACGTGGAGTCAGTGACCTCATCATCACCTCCCTCCTCATCACTGGAGCCAATCTGGCAGTATGCTGCAGCTGCTGGAACATGACTGCCAGATTGGTGTCCTTCTTGAGCATCCCCTCTGTCTGCTCTCACGCTACTGCCTTCCTCTAGCTGGGTTTCATCATCAGACCCTTCGAAACGCTGGGCATCCTCCTGGAGCATGTACCCAACACTGTGCTGAAACAGTTCGGGGGACTCCTCAGGAGGAGGACATGGTGGGTCTAGGGAAGGAGTGACTGATGATGAGTCTGACATTGATACCAGGGAAGAGGACGCTTTGGCAGCTGCTTTTCCAGTACCCTGAGCCTGGGTGAGAGAGGAGGAGGGCTTGGTCATCCACTCTACCAAGTCTTCGGCATGATGTGGCTCAACATGTCCAGCTGCCGAAAAGGACAAGCGTGTCCCATGGCCATGTGCTGATGACAATGCACCGCGTCCACGACCAGCACTGTTGCCCCCAGACACAGAGCCTGCTTGCCCTCTTTTATTGCCTCCTGACTGTCTGCCTCTCCTTGTTTGCCTTCCAGACATTCTAATAGATGGCCTGCAGGGAGATGGGAAAAAAGCAATAAGGGCTACCTTCAGGTGTCCTTCTCTGTCCCTTGAAACAAGGACTTGCACAGTGAAAGAAACTGACACTCTCCCTACCTACAGTTTTCTGTCCCTAGAAAAAATGTTTTTTTTAAGCACAATTTAGCACAAGGAGAATTCACTCACTGTCCTTCCAGGTCCCTGGAAACAAGGACTTTGACAGTGAAAGAAACTGACACTCTCCCTACCTACAGTTTTCTGTCCCTAGAAAAAATGTTTTTTTTAAGCACAATTTAGCACAAGGAGAATTCACTCTGTCCTTCCAGGTCCCTGGAAACAAGGACTTTCACAGTGAAAGAAACTGACACTCTCCCTACCTACAGTTTTCTGTCCCTAGAAAAAATGTTTTTTTTAAGCACAATTTAGCACAAGGAGAATTCACTCACTGTCCTTCCAGGTCCCTGGAAACAAGGACTTTGACAGTGAAAGAAACTGACACTCTCCCTACCTACAGTTTTCTGTCCCTAGAAAAAATGTTTTTTTTAAGCACAATTTAGCACAAGGAGAATTCACTCACTGTCCTTCCAGGTCCCTGGAAACAAGGACTTTGACAGTGAAAGAAACTGACACTCTCCCTACCTACAGTTTTCTGTCCCTAGAAAAAATGTTTTTTTTAAGCACAATTTAGCACAAGGAGAATTCACTCACTGTCCTTCCAGGTCCCTGGAAACAAGGACTTTCACAGTGAAAGAAACTGACACTCTCCCTACCTACAGTTTTTTGTCCCTAGAAAAAATGTTTTTTTTAAGCACAATTTAGCACAAGGAGAATTCACTCACTGTCCTTCCAGGTCCCTGGAAACAAGGACTTTGACAGTGAAAGAAACTGACACTCTCCCTACCTACAGTTTTCTGTCCCTAGAAAAAATGTTTTTTTTAAGCACAATTTAGCACAAGGAGAATTCACTCACTGTCCTTCCAGGTCCCTGGAAACAAGGACTTTGACAGTGAAAGAAACTGACACTCTCCCTACCTACAGTTTTCTGTCCCTAGAAAAAATGTTTTTTTTAAGCACAATTTAGCACAAGGAGAATTCACTCACTGTCCTTCCAGGTCCCTGGAAACAAGGACTTTCACAGTGAAAGAAACTGACACTCTCCCTACCTACAGTTTTCTGTCCCTAGAAAAAATGTTTTTTTTAAGCACAATTTAGCACAAGGAGAATTCACTCACTGTCCTTCCAGGTCCCTGGAAACAAGGACTTTGACAGTGAAAGAAACTGACACTCTCCCTACCTACAGTTTTCTGTCCCTAGAAAAAATGTTTTTTTAAGCACAATTTAGCACAAGGAGAATTCACTCACTGTCCTTCCAGGTCCCTGGAAACAAGGACTTTGACAGTGAAAGAAACTGACACTCTCCCTACCTACAGTTTTCTGTCCCTAGAAAAAATGTTTTTTTTAAGCACAATTTAGCACAAGGAGAATTCACTCACTGTCCTTCCAGGTCCCTGGAAACAAGGACTTTGACAGTGAAAGAAACTGACACTCTCCCTACCTACAGTTTTCTGTCCCTAGAAAAAATGTTTTTTTTAAGCACAATTTAGCACAAGGAGAATTCACTCACTGTCCTTCCAGGTCCCTGGAAACAAGGACTTTGACAGTGAAAGAAACTGACACTCTCCCTACCTACAGTTTTCTGTCCCTAGAAAAAATGTTTTTTTTAAGCACAATTTAGCACAAGGAGAATTCACTCACTGTCCTTCCAGGTCCCTGGAAACAAGGACTTTCACAGTGAAAGAAACTGACACTCTCCCTACCTACAGTTTTCTGTCCCTAGAAAAAATGTTTTTTTTAAGCACAATTTAGCACAAGGAGAATTCACTCACTGTCCTTCCAGGTCCCTGGAAACAAGGACTTTGACAGTGAAAGAAACTGACACTCTCCCTACCTACAGTTTTCTGTCCCTAGAAAAAATGTTTTTTTTAAGCACAATTTAGCACAAGGAGAATTCACTCACTGTCCTTCCAGGTCCCTGGAAACAAGGACTTTGACAGTGAAAGAAACTGACACTCTCCCTACCTACAGTTTTCTGTCCCTAGAAAAAATGTTTTTTTTTAAGCACAATTTAGCACAAGGAGAATTCACTCACTGTCCTTCCAGGTCCCTGGAAACAAGGACTTTGACAGTGAAAGAAACTGACACTCTCCCTACCTACAGTTTTCTGTCCCTAGAAAAAATGTTTTTTTTAAGCACAATTTAGCACAAGGAGAATTCACTCACTGTCCTTCCAGGTCCCTGGAAACAAGGACTTTGACAGTGAAAGAAACTGACACTCTCCCTACCTACAGTTTTCTGTCCCTAGAAAAAATGTTTTTTTTAAGCACAATTTAGCACAAGGAGAATTCACTCACTGTCCTTCCAGGTCCCTGGAAACAAGGACTTTGACAGTGAAAGAAACTGACACTCTCCCTACCTACAGTTTTCTGTCCCTAGAAAAAATGTTTTTTTTAAGCACAATTTAGCACAAGGAGAATTCACTCACTGTCCTTCCAGGTCCCTGGAAACAAGGACTTTCACAGTGAAAGAAACTGACACTCTCCCTACCTACAGTTTTCTGTCCCTAGAAAAAATGTTTTTTTTAAGCACAATTTAGCACAAGGAGAATTCACTCACTGTCCTTCCAGGTCCCTGGAAACAAGGACTTTGACAGTGAAAGAAACTGACACTCTCCCTACCTACAGTTTTCTGTCCCTAGAAAAAATGTTTTTTTTAAGCACAATTTAGCACAAGGAGAATTCACTCACTGTCCTTCCAGGTCCCTGGAAACAAGGACTTTCACAGTGAAAGAAACTGACACTCTCCCTACCTACAGTTTTCTGTCCCTAGAAAAAATGTTTTTTTTAAGCACAATTTAGCACAAGGAGAATTCACTCACTGTCCTTCCAGGTCCCTGGAAACAAGGACTTTGACAGTGAAAGAAACTGACACTCTCCCTACCTACAGTTTTCTGTCCCTAGAAAAAATGTTTTTTTTAAGCACAATATAGCACAAGCACAAAACACACTGACACTCTCCCTACCTATCCTTCTCTTTCACTAAACTAAAGGAATCCAGGTTAAGCAAGAAAGAAATAAAAGTCACTGTCCCTGCCTATGCTGCTCTATCCCTGCTCCGGAACACACTACACTAGGCCGCCGTGCTGGCGGCCTTTTATAGTGTGGGGCGTGTACTAAACACCCTCAGCAATAATTGGCCACAGGCATCCTGCCTGTGGCCAATCATTGCTCTCCTCGCTGCCGGCGCTGTGATTGGCCAAGCATGCGGGGTCACAGTGCATGCTTGGCCAATCACAGCGCCTGGATGACACTGCGATGGCGTAGTGCATTGTGGGCCGTTCGCGTCACTCGAATTTGGCGCGAACGGCCCAAATCGTTCGATCTTCGTCGAACGATCGAACAGCCGATGTTCGAGTCGAACGTATGTTCGACTCGAACACGAAGCTCATCCCTAAGCTCAGTGCCCAACACTGAGTTCCGCAAGGGAAGGAGATCCTAGGGTACCCAGGGAACGGGTACCCGAATCCGGAAGGCGCAATGGACCGGGGGGAGCTCTTCATTTGAAGACCCGGTGCAGCATATTGCCGGTGACAAGTGAGTCTCTCGTCGGAGACCGCCTGGAAGGAAATTTACCCTTGTGCGGAGACCGGGATACACTTCTAGGAAGGGAAGTGTCAACTCACATTGTGTCTGGGCCTGTTCGCATCCACACCTCTATTTTCTGTTCTGTTCTATCAAGGGAGTTCAACTGTTTGTGTTCAGACAAGGAGAATAAAGGAGTGTTGAACTTTAATGGTGTGGAGCTAATTTCTAACAGACATGGTTCGCGGTGACTCTTGGTGGGAGGATCCAGGTGCACAGCACTGACCCGAAGGTAATGCAGAACCGTTGCTAATACCGCACTAACATCTGTGGTGGAAGCCAGGCGTAGTGTCCTCGCTCCCTCCCCTCTAAGATAACCCTAGACAACAGAAAGACGAGAGAGAAAGAGGGGAGCTACACTTGTTTCCCGTGCTTAGAACTGTCCCTGCACAAAGTGTCATTTCTGAAGGAAAAAAAGTCATTTAAAACTCACTCGTGGCTATAATGAATTGTCGGCTCCCGGCAATACATAGAAAAGTCATTGATAAAAAAAATAAAAAAAACAAAAAAAACGTGGGGGTCCCCCCAAATTCAATTACCAGGCCCTTCAGGTCTGGTATAAATATTAAGGGGAACCCTGCTGCAAATTTTTAAAAAAAAATGCTGCGGTTCCCCCAAATATCCATACCAGGCCCTTCAGATCTGGCATGGATTTTAAGGGGAACTCCACCCCAAATAAAAAAAAAATGGCGTGGAGTTCCCCCCAAAATCCATACCAGACCCTTTATCCGAGCACGCAACCTGGCAGGCCACAGGAAAAGAGGGGGGACGAGAGAGAGCGCCCCCCCTCCTGAACCGTACAAGGCCACATGCCCTCAACATGGGGAGGATGTCCCCATGTTGATGGGGACAAGGGCCTCATCCCCACAACCCTTGCCCGGTGGTTGTGGGGGTCTGCGGGCAGGGGGCTTATCGGAATCTGGAAGACCCCTTTAACAAAGGGGACCCCCAGATCCTTCCCCCCCATGTGAATTGGTAAGGGGTACATTGTACCACTACCATTTCACGAAGAAAGTGTAAAAAAAATGTAAAGAAACACACACCGACACCTTGGAAAAGTCCTTTATTAAAAAAAAAAAAAAAAACATTCCTGCGATGAAATCCAGTGTCCCGCGGCGATCCGGTGTCCAGCGCTGTCCGTCATTGGCTGAGCCTGAGTGGACCGGATGGGGAACTTCCTCCGCAGTGTATTAAATGAATACACCCGCCCCTTCTAAAGTTCCCCATCAGGTCCGCTCAGCCAATGACGTAGGTGTAAGGCTGAGGACCTGATGCGGAACGTGTAAAGGGGCGGGTCTATTCATGTATTATACTGGAGGAAGTTCCCCATCAGGTCCGCTCCTCCAATGATGTAGGCGGGGTCTGACATACGAGGGGGCGGACCTGATGGGGAACTTCCTCCAGTATAATAAATGAATTGACCCGCCCCTTCTCACGTTCCGCATCAGGTCCTCAGCCTTACACCTACGTCATTGGCTGAGCGGACCTGATGGGGAACTTTAGAAGGGGCGGGTGTATTCATTTAATACACTGTGGAGGAAGTTCCCCATCAGGTCCGCTCAGGCTCAGCCAATGACGGACAGCGCTGGACATCGGATCGCCGCGGGACACTGGATTTCATCGCAGGAATGTTTTGTTTTTGTTTTTTTAATAAAGGACTTTTCCAAGGTGTCGGTGTATGTTTCTTTACAGATTCCGATAAGCCTCCTGCCCACAGACCCCCACAACCACCGGGCAAGGGTTGTGGGGATGAGGTCCTTGTCCCCATCAACATGGGGACATCCTCCCCATGTTGAGGGCATGTGGCCTGGTACGATTCAGGAGGGGGGGCGCTCTCTCGGCCGCTCTCTCGTCCCCCCCTCTTTTTCTGCAGCCTGCCAGGTTGCGTGCTCGGATAAAGGGTCTGGTCTGGATTTTTGGGGGTACTCCGCGACATTTTTTTTTTTAATTTGGGGTGGACTTCCCCTTAACATCCATACCAGACCTGAAGGGCCTGGTATGGATATTTGGGGGGAACTGCACACATATTTTTTTTAATTTGCGGCAGGGTTCCCCTTAATATCCATACCAGACCTGAAGGGCCTGGTAATTGAATTTGGGGGAACCCCCACGCTTTTATTTTTATTTTGTATCAATGACTTTTCTATGTATTGCCGGGAGCCGACAATTCATTATAGCCGCGAGTGAGTTTTAAATGACTTTTTTTCCTTCAGAAATGACACTTTGTGCAGGGACAGTTCTAAGCACGGGAAACAAGCGGGACTTTACATGCATACTATACACACACCCTAGGTACGAAATTTTAAGGAAAATTCCACTTTTATTTTTTCATTTTAAGTATTATTAAAATCACTGCTCCTGAAAAAACGGGAGTTTTTAAAACTTTTTTTTGCATTGATACATGTCCCCTTGGGCAGGATCCGGGTCCCCAAACACTTTTTAAGACAATAACGTGCATATAAGCCTTTATAATTAGCACTTTTGATTTTGATCGTTCGAGTCCATTGTATTTAATAGGGTTCTAAAGTTCACGCGAACATTCTGGCTGTTCGCAGGTTCTGGTGCGAACCGAACAGGGGGGTGTTCGGCTCATCCCTACTAGAGACCAGTGGTACTGACATTTTACTACTGTGACATATATGTTAAATCTCAGATCAGTATCATCCTGGAAAATTATTTCTAGGGAAATATTACTGGCGATTACTTTATTGAAATTGAATGGATAGCACAAAAGGCTGTTTTGGGAAATGTCATGTTTTGCATGATGGACTGGTAACCGAATGAATGCTCTTACCAATGGATGTTTAAAGAAGTTGTAAAGCCTCAAGGTTTTTCACCTAATGCATTCCATGCATTAAGGTGAAAAACCTTTTGTGGTGCAGCTGCCCACCAGAGCCCCCCTTTTACTTACCTGAACCCGATCATTCCAGCGATGAGCACGAGCCCAGCAGCTCCAGACGCTATCTGGGGTCTTCATTAGATGGATTGATAGCAGCAGGACCCATTGGCTCCCACTGCTGTCAATCAAATCCAGTGACACGGGAGCGAGGCCGAGTCCTGCAGTCTGTGTCAATGGACGCGCACACGAGCTCCCCCATGGAAAGTGGCTCTCCGTGGGTGCATTCGATGCAGAGGAGGAGCCGCCGGGGGACCTCAGAAAAGGAGGATCGGGGCTGCTCTGTGCAAAACCCTTGCACAGAGCAAGTAAGTATAACATTGCTCTGTACAAATCTCCATAGGCGACACTTTAAAAAAAAAAAAACGGTTACCAGATTAGAGTTACAGAGGAGGTCTAGTGCTAGAATTATTTCTCTCGCTCTGACGATCGCGGCGATACCTCACATGTGTGCTTTGAACACCGTTTACATATGCGGGCGCGACTTGTGTATGCGTTTTCTTTGCTGCGAAAGCTCGTGGGGACAGGGGCGCTTTAAAAAATGTTTTTTTGATCACTTTTATTGCTGTCACAAGGAATGTAAACATCCCTTGTGACAGTAATAGGAGGTGACAGGTACTCTTTATGGAGGGATCAGGGGTCTAAAAGACCCCAAATCCCTCCTTTGCACTTCAAAGTATTCAGATCGCCCAAAAATGCAATTCTGAATACTATATATTTTTTTTAACTGGCACCATTGGCAGCCGAGTAAACCGGAAGTGACGTTGGGACGGCAATTCCGTGTTTACATACAGGAGACTGGAACAAAGCCGTTTCCGGCTTCGTGCCAGTCTGTCTCTAGCCGCCAGGGGTGGCGGATTTGCGGATGGTGGGAGTGCAGCATTTAGAAATGTGCAAAGTGCACCACACATAAATAGTTCAGCAGTCAGAAGTGCAGTGGTAAGTAGTTTGTAAAATATCACCTAGAAGTCAGGAGTATATACATGTATAGCACAGCATACAGGGGTAGTGGTCAGGAGTATGCAATGTATGACACAGCATACGTATTTCAGGGGCCAGGATTAGGTAACATACAGTGCACTTAGCATACCTCTGACAATACTCTGCATGTTGTATTGTATGATACATCCCTTTAGGCCCCTTTCACACGATCGGCCCGCTCGGATCCGCCTGTCCATTTTTCAGGCGGATCCGAGCTGGCCACTCATTGACTTCTACAGGCAGGCAGATGTCAGTGGAGATGTGTGTGTAGCGGCCGCTCCTCACACTCCCCTCTTTCTCTCTCGTCTTTCTGTTGTCTAGGGGTATCTTAGAGGGGAGGGAGCGAGGACACTACGCCTGGCTTCCACCACAGATTTTAGTGCGGTATTAGCAACGGTTCTGCATTACCTTCGGGTCAGTGCTGTGCACCTGGATCCTCCCTCCAAGAGTCACCGCGAACCATGTCTGTTAGAAATGAGCTCCGCACCATTAAAGTTCAACACTCCTTTATTCTCCTTGTCTGAACACAAACAGTTGAACTCCCTTGATAGAACAGAACAAAAAAGGAGGTGTGGATGCGAACAGGCCCAGACACAATGTGAGTTGACACTTCCCTTCCTAGAAGTGTATCCCGGTCTCCGCACGAGGGTAAATTTCCTTCCAGGCGGTCTCCGACGAGAGACTCACTTGTCACCGGCAATATGCTGCACCGGGTCTTCAAATGAGGAGCTCCCCCCGGTCCATTGCGCCTTCCGGATTCGGGTACCCGTTCCCTGGGTACCCTAGGATCTCCTTCCATCGCGGAACTCAGTGTTGGGCACTGAGCTCCGGACCTCCATCCAAGTACCTCACCCCAGGCTAAAGGTGCCTGGGATGGAACTCGACCTCCGCTGTCCTCTAGGTCTAAGTCACCCAGAGGAGCGACACGACCCACCGTCCGCAAGCTGAAGGTGCCTTGGACGTCCACCCCGTGACCAAGATGGCCGGCCCCTTTATACCCTCTCCCAGCAAGCACGGCGGGTTCCCCGCCCCACCATACCGCTGCCGAGGGAGGACAAAAAGGAGGCACAGCACACAGCAATGATTCAACCCCAGCCCAGGGTGACAGCACCACCTACTGGGCTGCAGGGAATTACGCATCACTGATGTCTCGGCCAAATTCAAAATTACACCCGGGAAAAGTACATACCGGCTACATGTGCGATCTTACAAGATCTGCTCAAAATAGACAGATGGCGATACATTCGCCATCCGTCCAGCGGACCGGATAAAAACGGACAGGCTGTCCGTTTTCATCCAATCTCCCATAGAAAACAGTGGGGCTCTGACAGGTCCGTTCCCGCACAGTAAGAAAAGATGGACCTGTCATCTGCCTGCTCAGCAGGGATGAACATGCGAAAGGGACCTTTACTGTTGTAATTTACCGTATTTATCGGCGTATAACACGAGCCGGCGTATAACACGCACCCCAAGTTTAGGAGGGAATTTTAAGGAAAAAAACTTTTAGGAGGGAAGTTTAAGGAAAAAAAACTTACATTTAAATGCAGCCTTGTCCATCATTGCAGCCTTGCCCAGTGTCCATCTGCAGCCTTGCCCAGTGCCTTTGCAGCCTTGCCCAGTGCCTTTGCAGCATTGCCCAGTGCCTTTGCAGCCTTGCCCAGTGCCTTTGCAGCTTTGCCAGTCTCTTTTACATTACCGGTATTTAAAATTGACGTCTGCTTCAATCACTCTAAGCAGCATTAGTTCCAGACAGAAGCCTTTGTGCTGTAAATCCACCTGTCCTCAATCAAGATACCTGTTCTGGAGACTCTGGTACCCTTACACTGCCAAAATAATTTCTCAACCTCTCACTAAAATTGGCGCCGATTTGGAGAGGAGCAAGCGGAGCCGAGTGTACTTCGGCTAGACTCGGCTCCTCTCGCAGTCCCGCCCATCTCTACTGATTGCGCCGCTGACATACAGAAAGCCGAGTGTACTTCAGCTCCTCTCGCAGTCCCGCCCCTGACTGTGAGCAGAGCCGAGTCTAGCCGAAGTACACTCGGCTTTCTGTATGTCAGCGGCGCAATCAGTGGAGATGGGCGGGACTGCGAGAGGAGCTGAGTAAAGCCGAGTGTCATTCGGCTTTGTGTATCTCGGCTCCGCTCGCTCGTTTCAGCGGGAGATCGGCGTATAACACGCACCCACGATTTTCCCCTGATTTTAAGGGGAAAAAAGTGTGTGTTATACGCCGATAAATACAGTATATATTTATGTGAAATATTAATACTAAAGCGCTAATGAAATAAATAGTGAAAAACAAACAAAATGATGACCAAATAGTGAAAGCTGCAATCAAACAAAGGATTTCTGTGTCCATGCAAAGGTGAGTAAACAAATAAATGATGCGCTAACCGCTAACCAAATTAATATGTGCACACTTGATGATATTCAGATCCTCCGTGCTGAATAATAATTGAAAAAAATGGTGTTTGCTAACTAATACTTAAATAAATACAATTATCCTATCCACAAATAACATAGATGGTAATGTGGAATAAATTCTTGACCCTTATGTACAAAAAATCCCCAGGTCCGTATATAAATGTATCACTGAACAATACAGATCTTCATAAAGAACCATAAGCACTTTTGTTCATATAGGAAATTCCTATGAACGACCTCCTCCTTCTTATAAACACTCCGGTTTCCAGGATATTTCCATATGCATGTAAATAGAAGGAAGGAAACAGATCATTGCGCAATATGCTTTACACAGGCTCAACCTTTCTCAGCTGTAGCCCGTACTCACATAACCTCCAAGATAATCAGCGTTGGTCAGCTCAGTTTTCAGTGTGCTCCTCACTCAGACTGCTGCTGCGAGCGTCACTTAGGCTCCTCCCCCTACGCGTTGCGTCACTGACACGTGACTTACTCATGGGTAGCATGTGATCCTACAGCGTACCCTTTTGTAGAGGATGGCAGGTCGCTTTGCTAATTGCCATGGTGATGGTCTGAATTACAACACATCATTTCTGTCAGCGCTGATATCTCTTCATTCAAAAGAACAAAACTTTTTATTGGTACATGTTCAATACAAATATATATAAAAAAAGCCGCACCTCATGAATACAGGTTTGCGACATATACAAACAACTTAAAACCTTTTGATAAAACTAATTTAAAACAAAATGCAACACCAGTCCCTCATGTGGTGTAAATTGGAACTGCTGGCATCATATGCATATACAACAATAAATGACATTAAAAATTTCAACAGATACACCATTAAAGGGAACTCGCTCCCCTGCATGCCATATCATAGTGACATGTATCCACACTGTAGAATTGGAGTGTATATCTATTGTAAATAAACAAATAAAATTTAAAACCATAAATACCGATAAAAAATGTATAGCATCAAATCCCATGTGACTCTACACATTATTTCATTACTCTATACATAGCCTATAGTGAGAGGGGACATATCCATACCCTATTAGTCCAATGTAATATGGAGATGGATATTCATTGAGCTATCCAAAAAACCTCAGGACCACGAAAAATCAGGGATATATTCCATATAAGTGTTTAAATGACACAAATAACTAAAAATCTGAAATAAAACAATTTAGATCGAAATCTATATTCAAACCATTCGGCGCCAATGTGCGAATTTCATAAATCCACCGGGATTCACTTTTACTAATTTCCCTCACCTTGTGGCTACCCCTCCAATGTGGTTTGAATTTCTGAATAGCCCAGAATTTTAGGTCTCCAGGATTTCTCTTGTGGCACAAATCAAAATGTCTAGAAACATTATGTTTTGGAAAACCTGCCTTAATGTTTTGCACATGTTCTCTTATTCTTTTCCATAGAGGTCTCTTTGTTCTACCTATGTACTGTAGTGAGCAGGTACATTCCAACATATATACCACCCCTTCTGTTCTACATGTAATAAAATCTCTAATATTATAATCCTTTTTAGTGGTATTGGATTTGAAATTAGAACATTTGACCCCATTTAAACCTGTTTCTCTGCATGCATAGCACCGTTTACATGGATAGAATCCCTTTCCTTGAAAAAAGGTAAGTACATTTGTTTTTGTAGGTGGGTCAGGGATATTTTTTACCACTAAGTCCCTCAGAGTTGGTGCTCTTCTATATACCACCCTAGGTGTATCTGGCAGGACACTTTGTAGCTGTTTATCTGCCTTCAATATGGGCCAATATTTTCTGAAGATTTTTTCCAACTGTTTGTGCTGAATATTAAAATTCATAATCATTACTACCTCCTGAGATTTGTCATTGGTTTTTTCCTTATCCTTTATAAGCTGATTTCTAGGGGTTTCATATACCTCTCTTATTTTGTCCTGGATGAAATCTTCGTTGTATCCTTTGGAAATGAATTTGTTACCAATAGTATTCGCCTGTTCCAAAAATACATTTGTATCCAAACAATTTCGTCAGAGCCTAACCAACTGGCCCTTAGGTATATTGATTAACCACGGGTCATAATGACAACTATCTGTCGGTATATAGCTGTTTCTTTCTACCGGTTTAAAGTGCGTTTTAGTTTTTATTTGGTTGTTCTCTATAGATATATCTAAATCCAGAAATTGTATGGCTTTATCACTTATTATATATGTTAATTTAATGTTTCTCTGGTTCACATTGAGTTTTTGAAAGAAATCAATTAGAGTGCACTCATCACCACTCCATATCACAATACAATCATCAATGAACCGTTTATATAGGATCAGATGTTCAGATTCCTCAAAATATATAGCCTCATCCTCCCATTCGGACATAAAAATATTTGCAACACTAGGGGCATACTTTGCCCCATCCCTATTCCATTTAATTGTCTGTAGTACTCAGATCCGTACCAGAAATAGTTGTGTTGTAATCCGAAAGCCAGGCTTCTTAGAATAAATCTTTTCTGTTTGGATGCTATGCTACTGAAGACATCCAAAGCCCATCTGGAGGCTTTTATGGCTTGCTCATGCTCTATGTTCGTATAAAGTGAAGCAACATCCGCCATAGCCAATATATATTTCTGTTGTGGATTTAGTTCAACCTTCTCCAACAATTGTAAGAGATGTTTTGTGTCTCTTAAATACACACGTGTTTTTGGCACCAAAGGCTGCATAAACCGATCAACATACTCCCCCAATCTAGAGTTGAGAGATTGTATGCCATTAATAATGGGCCTTCCCGGTGGATTATTTAAATCTTTGTGTACCTTAGGTACTGTATAGATAACTGGAACTCTACACATATCCGGTACTAAATATTTCTGCTCTTTCTTGGTTAGTATATTTTTCTCACAGCCTCTTTCAATTAATTCCGACAGTTCCTCTTTATACTCACTCGTTGGGTCACTTCTCAATTTGATATATGTATTGGTGTCATTCAGTAGTTCTCTGTGATAATACTCCTTTGATAGTACCACAATAGCTCCCCCTTTATCAGCAGGTCTAATTACTACTTGCTTATTCTTTTCTAATTCTTTTATCCCTCTATTAATGGCTTGAGGGCCAGGTATTCTTTTGATTTTTAGTTTCTCCAAATCTTGTAGCACCATTTTATTGAATACCTCCACATGTTGGTTATTTGATACCTGTGGATTGAACAATGATTTATTTCGTAATTCACTGTGTTGTACTTTTCCTGGTATATATACTTTATTTTTCTGCTGCATTTGGGTATTCAATAAATATTTTTTAATATTCAGCTTCCTTGTGTACTTCAAAATATCCACATATGCTTCAAATTTATTTAAATTTCTCATTGCTGCATATTTTAACCCCTTATCTAAAGTAAGGAGTTCAGTTTTGGTCAACTCAATCCCACTTATATTATGTATCCCTTTACCTATTTCCACTTTCTTTTTTTGGATTTTGTATCCTCCTCGGGTTCCCCTCTTGCATTTGGGCTTCTGGTGTGAGTGTCATGGATATGCATTAATGTCTGTCTGCTATCTTACCTTCCTCCTCATGTGTTCATCTAGAGACCAGACCTCCTTCACCTGGCTTCCTTTATAATCTCCTCCCAGCCTGACTCCACCCCAGGCCCTATCACTGAACACTATATTAACCTGTGCACTGCAAGCCTGCTTTGCTGATCAACGTGTTTGTTAGGCATTGTGTGTTTGGGTTCCTGCCTGCCGTGTGCTACGTCTGTCTCTCTGTTACGTTATTGGCTTGTCCCCGACTATCCCTGTCTGCTCGTGACCCTTGACCTTCGGCTCGTTCTTCGTTATCCTTGTCTGCTTGTGGCCCCTGACCTTCAGCTTGTTATTCGGTTCTCTCTATCGTGTGCTGCTGCTTCCCCTCTTTTCCCCTTATCCTACGGGGCGTGAGCTAGGAAACTCCAGGGGCCGCGACCTGGTCCCAGCCTGCAGCGTAACATCCTCACCACTAGAGGCCCTGGAGAAGACCAGCTGGGTCTTAGACTCCGCGCCCTGGGGAATCTTGGCTCTCGCTTCCGTTGGGATCCCGGTTGTGCTCCTCTGGTCCCGCTTTCCACAACCCCCCAGTTTCCTATCCGCAGAAGCCAGCCATAGGGTTCACTACCTCGCAGTGCACTCCTGTCCCCCTACGGTGTGCATCTGTCACCTGGCCACAGGTGACCCTGACAGTGAGTCATGTGCTCGTACCTGGGTGGAGTCCTTTCGCTCCTGCGATTCCCTAAAAAAGAAGAGGTATTTGGTTCCTCCTCATCTCCATATCTTCTCAGCGGCTCATATTTGTTCTGGGTTTTTATCGGACTTCTCCTATTTTCATAATAGTGCCGATCATACTCTGGGTGCCCCCCTTGTGGTGGGTAACGGGAATTTCGACCTCCTTGATGGGAATAATACTGAGCTGGATGTGTATTATTTTCCCTTTCATCCCTTCTTTCTGAGTTATACGAACCTTGATACCCTTGTTGTCCATGGGCATAAGCTCCCTGTTGTTCATAAGGACTATCATGGTAATTATTCGGTTTATGATTTTTATTATTTTTCCAGAAAGTTTTTTTTAGGGATTTGGACCCTCCATTATGGCTGTTTTTATTTCTCCACCATGGTTTGGGGGTTCTTGGTCCATTTACTCCCTCCCTATTTTGTCTTTCATAATTGTTTTCAATATCTCTCGATGGCCTATCATATTCATCATTATGATCTCTGGGATATCTATATCTTTCCGGTGATCTCATTCTGGCACTACGTTCTGGAGATAGAATCCTAACCCCTCTGTCTGGCGAGGATGTGGTGGACCCTATTTTTCCACTTTTTAAATTAAGTTGCCATTTATATGCTTGTTCTTGTTTGTAATCATTAGTGTCCCTTAGATATTTTCTTTTCTTTCTTTGTTTTATATCAATATCTTTCTGTTCTAGGACTTTACTGAGTTGGTTAGTGAGGGTTAAAAATGATTCTGATTCCTTATATCCGTCTAGGATTACCTTGCTATCTGCAATTTCTTTATTGATAGCTGCCAGTTTTTTCTGTTTCCATTTTAGGAGGAATTGTAATACTTCCAGTCCCTTTTTATTAAAAAATTGGAACCATTCCTCCACTGACTCTTTAACAAGTAATCCATCATTGATGGGTACGTCCCACCTAAGCCTTCTTGGGACTAAACACTCTTTTATGTATTGTTCATGTGAAATCAGATCCCACCAAAGGCTCACCTTCTCCATAGGTTGGCCAAATTTTCTGAAAATGGTGTCCAAATCACCTGTTTCAGTGATGGGATCAATTGAAAACACATCTTTCAAATCAAATGTGCGATTTTCACATATTTAAATATATCCATTTATGCTGCTGTAGTGTGTGCTCAGAATATATAGTGAATGTGAATTATTAATACTAAAGCGCTAATGAAATAAATAGTGAAAAACAAACAAAATGATGACCAAATAGTGAAAGCTGCAATCAAACAAAGGATTTCTGTGTCCATGCAATGGTGAGTAAACAAATAAATGATGCGCTACTTGCTAACCAAATTAATATGTGCACACTTGATGATATTCAGATCCTCCGTGCTGAATAATAATTGAAAAAAATGGTGTTTGCTAACTAATACTTAAATAAATACAATTATCCTATCCACAAATAACATAGATGGTAATGTGGAATAAATTCTTGACCCATATGTACAAAAAAATCCCCGGGTCCGTATATAAATGTATCACTGAACAATACAGATCTTCATAAAGAACCATAAGCACTTTTGTTCATATAGAAAGCCGAGTGTACTTCGGCTCCTCTCGCAGTCCCGCCCCTGACTGTGAGCAGAGCCGAGTCTAGCCAAAGTACACTCGGCTTTCTGTATGTCAGCGGCGCAATCAGTGGAGATGGGCGGGACTGCGAGAGGAGCTGAGTAAAGCCGAGTGTCCTTCGGCTTTGTGTATCTCGGCTCCGCTCGCTCGTTTCAGCGGGAGATCGGCGTATAACACGCACCCACGATTTTCCCCTGATTTTAAGGGGAAAAAAGTGTGTGTTATACGCCGATAAATACGGTATATATTTATGGCTGCTGCACTCTGTGCTTACCTCTGACCACATAGCTCTGTATATTAGAATTTCCTGATCTTTCCACTCTATATGCCAAATTGCAACTTCATACACCTGACAAAAATGTTCCTTCTATTTTTAAGCCCTGGTTCACACTGGTGCGATTTCAGGTGCGACATGCGATTTCAAAATCGTACCTGAAGTCGCACCCCATGGATTTCAATGGAAATGTGCTAATTGGTGCGACACAAGACACTAGCGGTTTCCAAAAGGTTTTTGTATTACTTTTTTGCGATTTCAGGTCGATTTAACATCCATAGAGTGCTATGTAAATCGACCTGAAATCACAGTACTGTTTATATCAGTGCGATTTGGAGCAGTCTTTTTTTTTTTGGTGATGTCATTGCAGCTTCAGCTGATCTGTCCCCTCCCCAGCAGGTGTTTTTGTGAGGAGTTTGGAGCAGGACTTTTTTTTAACCCTGCCAGCGCTGCTATGTGTATGAAAACAGTTGACCTGTCCCCTCCCCTAGAAGGTGTTACAGTGAGGAGTTTGGAGCAAGACTTTTTTTTTTCACAGCCAGCGCTGCTATCTTTATTAAGTCACAAATCAGCTTGCTTTTCATTGGAATAAGTACAAATCATACTATCTGCAAATCGCAAGTAGGCTCCAGAAATCGCAAACAAATACAAAAGAAAACAAAACAAAATCAGAAGTGACTGGGAAAGAAATCGAAGTGCCAAATCGCACTCAAAACATGAGATTTGTAAATCGCACCAGTGTGAACCAGGGCAAAAGCTTCTTTAGCCCAGGTTCACGCTGAGCTGCAGGAATGAAGCCGTGCGAGTTCAGCTGAACTCGCACCATTTCACTCCTGCATGTCTGTCCAGATTTCGGCTGCAATTTCACAGACATTTGTGCGGGTTTCTGCACAGATGTCAATGAAAATTGCACCCCGAAATCGCAAAAAGTAGTACAGAAACTACTTTTTGAAAGTGGTGCACCGATTAGGACGGTGCCATTGTTGGCAATTGCCGCTGATTTGACATGGGATTTGACATGTCAAATTGCATGTCAAAATGCACCAATGTGAACCAGGGCTTAAGGTAGGCTTTATAACAGGAACAATCTAATTCCTGCTTCCATCCAGTGACACAGCCAGTGCTCGAGGCTGCTACAACACCCAGATAGCTCGAAGAGGCCGGAAACTAAACAAGCTCTAACTACCTGAACCTGTTTTATTCATCTATTTTGTGAGTTGCCATTTGTCTTGCTCTTATTAAATCGTTGATTTTAATACAGCACTGAGTCTGGCGCCCCTCTGTTCCTGCTTTCACTATACAGAATCATTTGCTTTGCTCTTAAACCTCGTACACAAGATCAGATTTTCCACGGACAAACCCTCTGACTTTTGCTCGAAGGGCGTTGGCCATGAACTTGTCTTGCATACAAACGGCACACAATTGTCGGCCAACAAACACGAATGTAGTTACGTACTGCGTGATTTTTCAGCTCTTTAGCGCCACCCTTTGGGCACCTTCTGCTAATTATGTGTTTGGTGAGCATTCATTCCGAGCATTCGTGTTTGTACTTTGGACTTTTGTCCGACGGATTCGTGTACACACGCTCGGAAAATCTGACAACAGACCATTGTTCACGGAAAATTTTAAAGCCTGCCATCCAACATTTGCCCGCAGAAAATCCGACAACAATTGTCCGATGGAGCATACAAACGGTTGGATTTTCCACCAACAGCCTGTCATCACACAATTCCGACCGTGTGTAAGAGGCTTTAGGGTGCTGCCGCCAGGTGCTGTTTGATTGCTTTTCATCTCATGGACTTCCACAATGGACTTACCTATTTTATCATGATGCTTTGCTAATTTTTTGTTTGCGATACATCCCTCTAGCACCACTTTCTATATTTTTTATTGTCAGACAAAGTGATAGCTGGGATTAGGTAAACTACTCTGAATTCAGTTCAAGCAGGGTTCAGTGAACTTCAAAGAAGGTTGAATGCCGAACCAGAACCCTATTGAAATCAATTGTAGCCGAATTTGTCAAATAATAAAAAAAAAAAATCTAGGCTATTAGGCCAAGGGTTGTCAAAAAATTGCATGGGGATGAGCACCATCCTGGGGAACATATACAAATACAAAACAAAATTAAAATTAAAATTCTATTCAGCTGAGAGCAGTGATTCTTGAATCCTTCAACATTTACTGTACAAGGAAAAAAGTGTTTTAAATTGCTGGCAAATTAAATTTTCCTGCCAGCTTCTTAAAGAAATAAAAAAAAAAAGAGAACACAGACCCCTCCAAAGTTTCCCAAAAGTACATAGCAGACCCTTAAGGATTTGCTATGTATTTTGGGAAACCTTTGGAAGGATACTAGGCGTCACAGATCGAATATGGTCATGTCCATATATGATTAATTATGTCATCTGGGAGACCCCACCCCCTTGTGTATAACAGCTGTCATGTGCTCGCCCTGTCGTTCTGTGGAAGTGAAACCATTTGATTAGACGTGTCTCGGCAGGCAGTATTTTGTTTTCTTACCGTGGGTCGCTGGGCTTCCGGTTTCATGATGGATTTGGATCTACATCACTGGACAATGCAATTGATGATGGATGTACATCATGGGACTTTTTTTTATTATTAACCACTTCAATACCAGGCACTTATACACCTTCCTGCCCAAGCCAATTTTCAGCTTTCAGCGCTGTCGCAATTTGAATGACAATTGCGCGGTCATGCTACACTGTACCCAAACAAATTTTTTATCATTTTGTTCCCACAAATAGACCTTTCTTTTGGTATTTGATCACCTTTAAAAAAAAAATAGTTTTTCTTTGTTTCTCTTAATTTTTTTGTAAATAAGTAAGTTTTCTTCTTCAATGATGGGCACTGATATTGCTGCACTGGCGGGCACTGATAAGACGGCACCTATGGGCACCGATGACGTGGCACTGATGATGGGCACTGATAGGCAGCACTGATGGGCGCTGATAGGCGGCACTGATGGGCACTGATAGGTGGCACTGGTATGCGGCACTGATAGGTGGCACTGGTATGCGGCACTGATGGGCACTCATAGGCGGCACTGATGGACACTCATAGGCTTCACTGATGGGCACTCATAGGCGACACTGATGGGCACTCATAGGCGGCACTGATGGGTGGCACTGATGGGTACTTATGGGTGGCACTGATAGGTGGCACAGATGGGCACTGATGGTCACTGATAGGTGGGCACTGATGGGCATGGGTGGGCACTGATAGGTGGCACTGAGGGACACTGATGGGTGGCACTGATTACACTGGTGGGTGGCATTGCTGGGCATCACTGATTTTATTAGTTCTATAATGGTGCCAGTCAGTGCCCATTTGTGGGCACTGATTGGCATATGTTGGGCATATTTTGGCACATGTGGATGGCCATGGGGGGTGTACCTGGCCATCCACATGTTAGGGGCTTCCCTGGTTGTCCTGGCGGCTTCCCTGGTGGTCCAGTGTGGGCATCCGAGGGGGGCTGCGCTGATAAAGAATCAGCACAAACCCCCCGCTGTCAGGAGAGCCGCCGATTGGCTCTCCTCTACTCGCGTCTGTCAGACACGAGTGAGGAAAAGCCGATCAACAGCTCTTCCTGTTTACATCGTGATCAGCCGTGATTGTTCGGAGGCTCTTTACCGAGATCGGTGTAGCGGTGTGTCAGACTGACACACCGCACCATCGATCGCCTCGATGCGTGACCCCACGGGCGCGCAGCGGCTGTTATCCTGCTGGAAGTCATATGACATCCAGTCAGGTTAACTGAACCACCGCCCGGCCATCATTTTGCTATAGGCCGGGCGGTAAGTGGTTAAAGGACTTGTTAGAAACTGTCTTTATTTTTATTTTCACTTAACATTTTTTTACATTTGCCCTATACTCATTCACATAGGGATTGGTGCAGTATCTGGGTGCCCCTTTATTTCTAAAGGAGGCTTCCACATTCTGGTAAGACCCCCGCTTGCAGACACCCACAACCCCTGGGCCAGGGTTGTGGGGAAGAGGCCCTTGTCCTCATCAACATGAGTCATGGTGCTTTGCCAGGAGTATCCTCTCTAGAAATGTACCCCCCAAGTTGAGAGTATGTGACCTGGTATTCTTCAACAGGAGGGTGGTGCACACCTACCCCGTCCTTTTCGGGGGGGGGGTTCCCGATTAATATAATTCATAGCTATCCACAGGTTTTAGCTAGGACTGCAGAGAAAGGAGAAAGAATAGTGTGTAGTATTAGAACCTCCATAAAACATACCCTGTTGCTGGCAAAAAATGTGAAGTTATTGGTGATAGCGTCTTGTAAGAGAAACATTGCATCAGTTCTATCTGTTGTAGGTATTTTCTTCATATGCTCAGAGGGGAAATAACAAAATTAGGTTTCTGTAAGATGGTGGGCTTTGTGGTATAGTCAGAGGCAAGGAGATTTTACAGGTATGCATCCACAATATTTCCCTAGATATTTTACAAGTGATGCATAAAAAAGTCTACTTCTGCTTTAACCACTTCCCTACCCAGCCATAGTAATATGACGTCCACAGATGGGATCTCCCATCCTGGGTGGACGTCATATGACGTCCTCTGCTTTGTAGGGGAATATCTGAATGATGCCTGCAGCTAGAGGCATCATTCAGATATCCTTTTGTTCTGCCAGCGATTCTCTGCACCATAAGAACGATCATAGCGGCGGTTCCGCCGCTTGATCGTTCTTATAGGCGGCGGGAGGGGGCACCCCCCCTCCCGCCGCCATCCGGTGCTTCGCCGGCTCTCCCAGGTACCGTTGTGTTCCTTAGGACACAGCAGTTCCCTGATGGGAGTAAATGAGTGGCGGCGGAGCAGCAGCGGCGGGCAGCGGAGCTTTCTGTGCGGCGCGGCGGGCAGCGGAGCGGCTTACCGGCTCCCATATGCAGAGCTGCAGCAGCGGCGTGCACGGCGCCCGCGCGCGCCCCCGGGGGCACGCAGCGCGGCGATCTGGGATCCGGTGTGTCCCTCTGGACACACCGATTCAAGTAATGTGGCGGCGGGCGGCGGAGATTCCGGTATAAACTTGCCGGAATTGATGATGCAGAGCTGCACAGCGCGGCGATCGGGGCTGAGGTTTTTCCCTTGGATACAGCCCAGCCTCGATCAGGGTAAAGAGCCAATGAAATTGGCTCTTTACCACGTGACCGGCTGTGTCCAATCACAGCAGGTCACTAAATGTAAACAAAACACACAATTGTGTGTAACTCACTGTTGCCTGGTTCTCCTCTTCACACACCTGTGAGGAGGAGATCAGCTAACAGTGAGTTACACATATGTTATACACATATACATATGTACTACCCAGATTGCCCCCCCTAAATAAAGAGTACCTGTCATCTAGTACCTGCCACCAGATCACCCGCCACCCACCTGTCCATCAGGAGTACCTGTCCATCAGGAGTACCCGCCACCTCAGAGTACCCGCCACCTCAGAGTACCCGCCACCAGTCCATCAGGAGTACCTGTCCATCAGGCGTACCTGTCCATCAGCAGTACCCGCCACCTCACCTGAGTACCCGCCACCTGAGAGTACCCGCCACCAGTCCATCAGGAGTAGTGATGAGCCGAACACCCCCGGGTTCGGTTCGCACCAGAACCCGCGAACGGACCGAAAGTTTGCACGAACATTAGAACCCTATTAAATACAATGGATGCGAACGTTCGGATTCTAAAGTGCTAATTATAATGACTATTATCCATGTTATTGTCCTAAACAGAGTTTGGGAACCCGGGTTCTGCACCAGGGGACATGTATCAATGCAAAAAGAAGTTTTAAAAACGGACGTTTTCCGGGAGCAGTCATTTTAATGATGCATAAAGTGAAAAAAAAAGTCAAATATTCCTTTAAATATTGTACCTGGGGGGTGTCTAAAGTATGCCTGTGAAGTGCCACGTGTTTCCCATGTTTAGAACTGTCCCTGCACAAAATAAAATTTCTAAAGGAAAAAAAAGCCATTTAAAACTGCTTGCTGCTTTAATGTAATGTCTGGTCCCGGTAATATGGATGAAAATCTTTAAGAAAAATGGCATAGCTACCCCATCAACCCCCCCCCCCCCCACCCCAGCCCATTACCAGCCCCTTTGGGTCTTGTATGGATATTAAGGGGAACCCCGCACACAAAATAAAAAAGGCCCTATATACTCTGAACAGCCGTATACAGGCGGTGCATACAAGACAGGGACTGTAGGTTTGTTCTTATGTAGAATCTGTTTGTAATTTTGAACAGCTACATTGTTTAAGTCTGGCTCCATGCCAAATTCCTTTTTTTAAGCTTTTTGGAAAACATAGGGAAGGGTTATCACCCCTGTAACATTTTTTTTGCTGTCTGTGCCCCTGTTCAGAACATTTCACCTCACTTTGCGTCCCAATGACAACTGTTTTTGAAATGTGGTGTTTTTATTGAAACAAGGATTGGTGATAAAGCATCAGTAGAGAGGAGACACCTTTCTCCCATATTAATTCTTACAGGAGAGAATTTTCCTTCCAAGGGGTAGATTTCCTCTCACTTCCTGTTGTCTTCTTCCGTTTGCAAGTAGTAGTCGTTTGTAAGTTGGATGTTTGAAAGTAGGGACCTGCCGTATATACTCTGCAGAAATTGGCCCCTTAGGTGTTGGTGTTGGCACAACACTGTAAGCACTCACAGTTACTCTTGGTGGGTGCTGGAACGCCCTGCTGTCAACTATTATATCAGGAATTGTAATAACATATAATTGTTGATCAGTGGTAGTAAAAATTGGGCCTTTGATGGTGGTGCTGGTGCCACAACACTTTAAGGCCTGACAGTTACTCTTGGTGGGCGCAGCAATGGGCCCTGCTGTGAATTATTAGATCAATAATTACAATTGCATGCCCCTGTTGAACAGAGGCTGAAAAATTGGGCCTTTGGTGGTGGTGGTGGTGGTGGTGTTGACACAACACTGTAAGGCCTGACAGTTACTCTTGGTGGGCGCAGCAATGGGCCCTGCTGTGAATTATTAGATCAATAATTATAATTGCATGTCCCTGTCGAACAGGGGCTGAAAAATTGGGCCTTTGGTGGTGGTGGTGGTGATGGTGGTGCTGGTGCCACAACACTGTAAGGCCTGACAGTTACTCTTGGTGGGCGCAGCAATGGGCCCTGCTGTGAATTATTAGATCAATAATTATAATTGCATGCCCCTGTTGAACAGGGGCTGAAAAATTGGGCCTTTGGTGGTGGTGGTGGTGGTGATGGTGGTGCTGGTGCCACAACACTGTAAGGCCTGACAGTTACTCTTGGTGGGCGCAGCAATGGGCCCTGCTGTGAATTATTAGATCAATAATTATAATTGCATGCCCCTGTTGAACAGGGGCTGAAAAATTGGGCCTTTGGTGGTGGTGGTGGTGGTGGTGATGGTGGTGCTGGTGCCACAACACTGTAAGGCCTGACAGTTACTCTTGGTGGGCGCAGCAATGGGCCCTGCTGTGAATTATTAGATCAATAATTATAATTGCATGCCCCTGTTGAACAGGGGCTGAAAAATTGGGCCTTAGGCACTGGTGGCACAACACTGCAACCCCTCACAGATACTGTACTTGGAGCACAGCAATGAGGCCTGTAGCAAAGTATTGCATCAAAAATTGTAATTACACGCCCCTGTTAAACAGGGGCTGAAAAATTGGGCCTTAGCCACTGGTGGCGTCACCCATAAACCAAAATGATCTTCCAAGCTATCATCATTAATCGTATCATTGAGGAGGAGGAGGAGGATAGCCAGTCAACATAACAGCACAGGCACTCAGCATCAGCATCAGTCTTGAAGGGATGTGACATTTTAAAATCAATTAGTCTGTTATATCAGCATCAGGTGTGTGGTAGCTGGTGGTGATCCAAGACTGGTTGATCTTGATGAAAGTCAGTCGATCAACCGAGTCGGTGGACAGGCGCACACTGTGATCCGTGACAAATCCTCCAGCAGCACTGAATGTGCGTTCTGAAAGAACGCTGGATGCAGGACAGGCCAGTAGCTCAATTGCATACTGTGCAAGCTCTGGCCAGTGATCCATCCTCAAGACCCAGTAAGCCAGAGGATTTTCGGTGGGGAAGGTGTCCAAGTCTGACCTTGCCCCTAGGTATTCCTGCACCATGTATATCAGACGCTGGCGATGGTTGCTGGAACCGATCATACTTTGGGGCTGCGGACTAAAGAATTGTCTGAACGCATCGGTCAGACGGCCACCTTCCCCACCGCTCCTTCTTTGACTGCCCGAAGCCTCAGCAACTCGTTGTCCAGGACCAGGAGTTTGTAACCTCCCAGTCTCTGGGAACGCGTTGCACAGACCTTTCTGCAAGGCCTCCCGGAGTTGTCTCATCCTCTGCTCCCTCTGCAACGGTAACATAAGGTCCGCAACCTTACCCTTGTACCGTGGATCAAGGAGAGTGGCCAGCCAGTAATGGTCCCTCTCCTTGATCCGAAGAATACGAGGATCCTTCCGCAGACTTTGCAGGATCAGGGAGGCCATGCAGCGTAGGTTAGCTGAGGCATTCAGTCCGGAGTCCTCTGGGTCACTAAGGACGACATGATCCGCAGCCACCCCCTCCCAGCCACGTACAAGTCCACTGGTTTCTTGGGACTGTAAATCATCCCTAAAAGACTGCTGCTGATGATGCTGAGTGCCAGCCTCCACCTCCATGCTGACACAATCCTCCTCCTCCTCCTCCTCCTCTTCTTCCTGTGCGATGGGTGGGACAGAAGGAACACTGTCTGGGTAAAGGGGGCCTTGAGAGGCAAGGAAGTCCTCCTCTTCCTGCCTCTGTTCTGCCTCAAGTGCCCTGTCCATTATTCCACGCAGCGTGTGCTCCAACAGGTGGACAAGAGGTACAGTGTCACTGATGCATGCACTGTCACTGCTCACCATCCTCGTGGCCTCCTCAAATGGTGCCAGGACAGTGCATGCATCCCTGATCATGCCCCACTGGCGTGGTGAAAAAAAAAAACCAAGCTCCCCTGACCCTGTCCTGGTGCCGTAGTCGCACAGGTACTTATTGATGGCCCTCTGCTGCGTGTGCAGCCGCTGCAGCATGGCCAACGTTGAGTTCCACCTGGTGGGCATGTCACATATAAGGCGGTTCTTGGGCAGGTTCAACTCCTTTTGCAGCTCAGCCAGGCGAGCACTGGCATTATAAGATCTGCGGAAATGCACACAGACTTTCCTGGCCTGCCTCAGGACATCCTGTAAGCCCGGGTACCTGCCCAAGAACCGCTGCACCACCAGGTTAAGGACGTGAGCCACACAGGGCACATGGGTCAGTTGTCCCTGTCGGAGGGCGGAGAGGAGGTTGGTGCCATTGTGGCAAACCACCATTCCTGGCTTAAGCTGGCATGGCGTCAACCACCTCTCGGCCTGCCCCTGCAGAGCAGACAGGACCTCTGCCCCAATGTGGCTCCTGTCCCCCAAACACACCAGCGCAAGCACGGCATGGCATCTTTTTGCCTGCGTACTTGCGTAGCCCCTTGAACGCCTACGGAGCACCGCTGGTTCCGAGGACAAACCACAGGAAGAGGCCATGGAGGAAGAAGAAGAGGAGGGGGTGGAGGAGAGAGGTGTGTCACAACCAGTAGTAGAATTTTGGAGGCGTGGCGGCGGAACAACCTCCAACACTACTGCACCTTGTCCTGCATCCTTCCCAGCTGCCAAAAGAGTGACCCAATGGGCCTGCTGGACCATGAGTCAGCGGTAATATGCACCTTACCGCTGACCGCCCTGTCCAGCGAGGCCAAGACATTGCCTTCCACATGCCTGTAGAGAGCCGGAATCGCCTTCCGTGAGAAAAAGTGGCGTTTGGGAACCTGCCACTGAGGAACCGCACATTGCACAAACTCACGGAAGGGGGCCGAGTCTACCAACTGAAAAGGCAGCAGTTGAAGCGCTAGCAATTTAGCCAAGCTAGCATTCAACTGCTGGGCATGTGGATGGCTGGGAGTGAACTTCTTTCGACGGTCCAGCAGCTGGGGCAGGGAAATTTGCCTGCTAGAATCGGACGTTGGTGTACTGCTAGCAGAGTGGCCGCAAGTACTTGGCTGTGACACACCTAATTCTACACCTTCATTCCTCTCAGTGCAGGTTTCAGAGAGGACTGAAGGTATACTGGGGTTGGAGATCCCAGCTGATGCGGTGCAAGGAGAGGTCCGCTTTGTTCTTTGGTGTGGGTCTTTAAGGTAGGCTTGCCAACGAGCTGCATGGCAGGTCAACATATGTCTGATCAAGCATGTGGTGCCCAAGCGGCTGATGTTTGGCCACGCGATATACGCTTGAGACATATGTTGCAAACAGCAGCTGTGCGATCTGATGCACTCGCCTCAAAAAAGGCCCACACCAAAGAACTTTTTGAATGACGGGCAGAGGCAGCGCCCTGCACAGGCGGAGCTCTGCGGTGTGATTCCGTCGGTGTGCTGCCCATACGCTGGCCACCCAAGGGAATCCTGCCTCGTTGGAGATGTGCCTCCTCCTCATCCTCCTCCTCCTCCTCTCTCCTATTAGGCACCCACGTGGAGTCAGTGACCCCATCATCCCCTCCCTCCTCATCACTGGAGCCAATCTGGCAGTATGCTGCAGCTGCTGGAGCATGACTGCCAGATTGGTGTCCTTCTTGAGCATCCCCTCTCTCTGCTCTCACGCTACTGCCTTCCTCTATCTGGGTATCATCATCAGATCCTTCGAAGCGCTGGGCATCCTCCTGGAGCATGTACCCAACACTGTGCTCAAACAGTTCGGGGGACTCCTCAGGAGGAGGACATGGTGGGTCTAGGGAAGGATTGACTAATGAAGATAATGATACCAGAGAAGAGGACGCTTTGGCAGCTGCTTTGCCAGTACCCTGAGCCTGGGTGAGAGAGGATGAGGAGGATGAGGTGGGCTTGGTCATCCACTCTACCAAGTCTTCGGCATGATGTGGCTCAACATGTCCAGCTGCCGAAAAGAAGGACAAGCGTGTCCCATGGCCATGTGCTGATGACAATGCACCGCGTCCACGACCAGCACTGTTGCCCCCAGACACAGAGCCTGCTTGCCCTCTTTGTTTGCCTCCTGACTGTCTGCCTCTCCTTGTTTGCCTTCCAGACATTTTAATGGATGGCCTGCTGGGAGATGGGAAAAACAGCAATAAGGGCTACCTTCAGGTGTATACTGTGCAGGAGGCTTAGCAACAATGACACTGACACTGTCCCCTGCCTATCCTTCTCTGTCCCTAAACACAAGGATTTCAAATATGGTTCAGCAAGATTGGTTTAGAACAGAATAGCACACTGACACTTTCCCTCACTGTACCTCTCTGTCCCTAAACTCAAGGATTTCAAATATGGTTCAGCAAGATTGGTTTAGAACAGAATAGCTCACTGACACTTTCACTCTCTGTCCTTCTCTGTCCCTACAAAAAAGATTTAGCACAGAATAGCACACTGATAGTTTCCACGAGTGTCCTTCCCTGTCCCTAAACTCAAGGATTTCAAATATGGTTCAGCAAGATTGGTTTAGAACAGAATAGCACACTGACACTTTCCCTCACTGTACCTCTCTGTCCCTAAACTCAAGGATTTCAAATATGGTTCAGCAAGATTGGTTTAGAACAGAATAGCACACTGTCAGTTTCACGCACTGTCCTTCTCTGTCCCTACAAACAAGATTTAGCACAGAATAGCACACTGATAGTTTCCACGAGTGTCCTTCTCTGTCCCTAAACTCAAGGATTTCAAATATGGTTCTGCAAGATTGGTTTAGAACAGAATAGCTCACTGACACTTTCACTCACTGTCCTTCTCTGTCCCTACAAACAAGATTTAGCACAGAATAGCACACTGATAGTTTCCACGAGTGTCCTTCCCTGTCCCTAAACTCAAGGATTTCAAATATGGTTCAGCAAGATTGGTTTAGAACAGAATAGCACACTGACACTTTCCCTCACTGTACCTCTCTGTCCCTGAACTCAAGGATTTCAAATATGGTTCAGCAAGATTGGTTTAGAACAGAATAGCACACTGACACTTTCCCTCACTGTACCTCTCTGTCCCTAAACTCAAGGATTTCAAATATGGTTCAGCAAGATTGGTTTAGAACAGAATAGCACACTGTCAGTTTCACGCACTGTCCTTCTCTGTCCCTACAAACAAGATTTAGCACAGAATAGCACACTGATAGTTTCCACGAGTGTCCTTCCCTGTCCCTAAACTCAAGGATTTCAAATATGGTTCAGCAAGATTGGTTTAGAACAGAATAGCACACTGACACTTTCCCTCACTGTACCTCTCTGTCCCTAAACTCAAGGATTTCAAATATGGTTCAGCAAGATTGGTTTAGAACAGAATAGCACACTGACACTTTCCCTCACTGTACCTCTCTGTCCCTAAACTCAAGGATTTCAAATATGGTTCAGCAAGATTGGTTTAGAACAGAATAGCACACTGTCAGTTTCACGCACTGTCCTTCTCTGTCCCTACAAACAAGATTTAGCACAGAATAGCACACTGATAGTTTCCACGAGTGTCCTTCTCTGTCCCTAAACTCAAGGATTTCAAATATGGTTCTGCAAGATTGGTTTAGAACAGAATAGCTCACTGACACTTTCACTCACTGTCCTTCTCTGTCCCTACAAACAAGATTTAGCACAGAATAGCACACTGATAGTTTCCACGAGTGTCCTTCCCTGTCCCTAAACTCAAGGATTTCAAATATGGTTCAGCAAGATTGGTTTAGAACAGAATAGCACACTGACACTTTCCCTCACTGTACCTCTCTGTCCCTGAACTCAAGGATTTCAAATATGGTTCAGCAAGATTGGTTTAGAACAGAATAGCACACTGTCAGTTTCACTCACTGTCCTTCTCTGTCCCTACAAACAAGATTTAGCACAGAATAGCACACTGATAGTTTCCACGAGTGTCCTTCTCTGTCCCTAAACTCAAGGATTTCAAATATGGTTCAGCAAGATTGGTTTAGAACAGAATAGCACACTGACACTTTCCCTCACTGTCCTTCTCTGTCCCTACAAACAAGGTTTAGCACAGAATAACACACTGACACTCTCCCTACCTATCCTTATTTGTCCCTAAACACAAGGAATCCAGGATTAGTAAAGGAAAAAAATGACACTGTCCCTGCCTATGCTTCTCTTTCCCTGCTCCGGAACACACTACACACTACGCTGGCGGCCTTTTATAGTGTGAGGCGTGTACTAAACCCCCTCAGCAATAATTGGCCACAGGCATCCTGCCTGTGGCCAATCATTGCTCTCCTCGCTGCCGGCGCTGTGATTGGCCAAGCATGCGGGGTCACAGTGCATGCTTGGCCAATCACAGCGCCTGGATGACACTGCAATGGCGTAGTGCATTGTGGGCCGTTCGCGTCACTCGAATTTGGCGCGAACGGCCCAAATTGTTCGATCTTCGTCGAACGATCGAACAGCCGATGTTCGAGTCGAACGTATGTTCGACTCGAACACGAAGCTCATCCCTAATCAGGAGTACCTGTCCATCAGGAGTACCCGCCACCTCACCTGAGTACCCGCCACCTCAGAGTACCCGCCACCAGTCCATCAGGAGTACCTGTCCATCAGGAGTACCTGTCCATCAGGAGTACCCGCCACCTCACCTGAGTACCCGCCACCAGTCCATCAGGAGTAACTGTCCATCAGCAGTACCCGCCACCTCACCTGAGTACCCGCCACCTCAGAGTACCCGCCACCAGTCCATCAGGAGTACCTGTCCATCAGGAGTACCTGTCCATCAGCAGTACCCGCCACCTCACCTGAGTACCCGCCACCTCAGAGTACCCGCCACCAGTCCATCAGGAGTACCTGTCCATCAGGAGTACCCGCCACCTCACCTGAGTACCCGCCACCTCAGAGTACCCGCCACCAGTCCATCAGGAGTACCTGTCCATCAGGAGTACCTGTCCATCAGCAGTACCCGCCACCTCACCTGAGTACCCGCCACCTCAGAGTACCCGCCACCAGTCCATCAGGAGTACCTGTCCATCAGGAGTACCCGCCACCTCACCAGGAGTACCCGCCACCAGTCCATCAGGAGTACCTGTCCATCAGGAGTACCCACCACCTCACCAGAGTACCCGCCACCTCACCAGAGTACCCACCACCAATCCATCAGGAGTACCTGTCCATTAGAGTACCCGCCACCTCACCAGAGAACCTGCCACCAGAGTACCTGCCACCTCACCAGCGTACCCACTATGTCCAGAAAGGTGTACACCCCAGAAGAAGCATATCAAATACTCAGTCTGACCGATGAGAGCAACGGGGAGCTCTCACCGCTCAGTTCTGATTCCGATTCTGGTTCGGAATATGAACCCCCCGAAGGCAGCACATCCGGATCCGAATTAGAGGAGGACACAGTCCGTCCAAAAAGAAGATGGTCTGAACACCAGGCAGCGACCAGCAGTGCCAACGGCGGTAGACCCCAGGAGGCGAGGTCCAGTGCAAGCGCTGCTAGACCCCAGGAGGAAAGGCCCAGTGCAAGCGCTGCTAGACCCCAGGAGGAAAGGCCCAGTGCAAGTACACGCCAAAGAAGTAGGACCCGAACCCAGCTTCCAGATGGCTTGGCAAACCCATTGTGGCTGCCTTCTACCTCAGGGTCAGCCACGATCCCCCCTTTTACAGCACAGCCAGGTGTGCAGGTCAACACTGAGGGTTTTTCCAAACTTGATTTTTTTAATTTATTTTTCCCTGATGAATTGGTTCAAGGCATTGTGGAGCAAACTAATCTTTTTGCTCAACAATTCATTGAAAACAACCCCAGCTCCAGCTATGCCCGCCCTTTTGAATGGAGACCCCTAACAGTGGTGGAGCTTAGATTGTTTTTAGGCCTAACGTTTAACACGGGGCTTACAAAAAAAAATGAAATGAATAGGTATTGGTCGAAGAAACCCATCCACCATATGCCAATTTTTACATCGGCCATGTCCAGGTCCCGATACGAACTTATAATGCGGTTCCTGCATTTCAGTGACAACTCACAGTGCCCCCCCCCGAGATCACCCAAACTTTGACAAATTATATAAAATTCGCCCCCTAATTAATTTTTTTTCCAAGAAGTTTGCCGAACTTTATGTCCCTGACCAAAACATTTCTGTGGACGAATCCCTGGTGCATTTCACAGGCCGGCTGGGAATCAAGCAATATATCCCCAGTAAGCGGGCGAGGTACGGCTTGAAGCTCAACAAGCTCTGTGAAAGTGCCACTGGTTATGTGCACTCATTCCGCATGTACGAAGGCAAAGATTCTGAGCTCGAGCCCCCTAAGTGTCCATCATACATGGGAATAAGTGGAAAAATTGTTTGGGAGTTGGTATTTCCACTCCTCCAAAAGGGGTATCATATTTATATGGACAACTATTATACCAGCCTGCCCCTTCTCCGCCACCTCTACCTAAAAAAAACTCTGGCGTGTGGTACAACAAGAATAAACAGAAAGGGCTTCCCACAGCGTCTTGTCACCACAACCATTCAAAAGGGGGAATCGGCAAGCTTGAGGAACGAGGAAGTGTTGGCTGTGAAGTGGAGGGATAGGAAAGATGTGTACATCATGTCCACCATCCACGATGACACCTCGGTGGAACTTCACAGAAGACGCAGTACCGTTCGCAAGCCTTCCTGCATCAATGAGTACAATAAATTCATGGGGGTGTGGATTTAAATGATCAAATGTTGCAGCCCTATCTTTCAACCCGAAAATCCATCTTCTGGTATAAAAAAATCGCAATTTACTTTTTTCATTTGGCCCTGTTAAATTCTTTCATAGTCTACCAAAAATCCACACATAGACCCACCACCTTCATGAGATTTATTGAAGACATTGTCACTGCCCTGATCTACCAACAAACATCCCCCCCAGAAAGCATTCACTCAGATTGTGTCGGCAGACTACATGAGCGCCATTTTTCAGACCATATTCCACCATCACGATCCGGAAGACGACGCCAAAAAAAATGTCGGGTGTGCACCAGAAGAGGAATTAGGAAAGACACCAGCTTCCATTGTCCCGACTGTCCCTCCCAACCTGGCCTTTGCATCGGAAAATGCTTCAAGCGATATCACACTCTCGAAAACTATTAGCCCATATTTCTAATACTGCCATTTCCCCGTTTTCAATATGTCCTGAAGATTTCCCTGCCTCAACCAACCATATCATTGTCTTCCATGTGAACTGACCCTGGCCTGTTTCTCGACTATGTCTCTGCCTACCGTCTGCATTGTTTATCCGCCATGTTTCTGCCTTTCACGTGAACTGACCCTGGACTGTATGGATTATGCCTCTGCCTACCGTTTATTTCTGCCTTTTACCTGCACTGACCTCGGCCTGTTGACCATGTTTTTGCCTGCCCCCTTGGACTGATCTTTCACCCTGCTACACAGGGGTCTCACATATGTGAGGGGCTCCAGAATAGTGTTCTGAGTTCAGAAAACCAGTTTTTGGTTTTCTGTGTTCCCAGAACAGGGTCTGGTTGTCCGGAGGCTTCAAAGCGATTTGGGTGGGAGAAGCCTCTACCCCTGTCCCCATTCTTTCCTGACCGTTGCCCTAAGCTTGATGGTCCTGCCTGCTCCCTGGACAAATACTCTGGCTGTGCTGACCATACCTCTGCCTGCTGTATGTACTATCTATGGACAGTATTCCTGCCTGCTGCATGGACGATCCTTTGTTCCTTTTGCTACTGCTGACCACATCTCTGCCTGCTATCTGGACCAATGCTTTGGCTGTGCTGACATCATCTCTACCTGTACTGACTATTCCTGCCTGCTGCCTGTTTTGCTGTCGCTGTCCACGTTCCTGCCTGCTGCCTGGACCGATGCTCTCCTCTTTGGACCACTGCACTACTAAAACCGCAGGTAATCTTTTCTTTACCCTTTTTCTCAGAAGAATGTATTTTGGTTTATAATTGGTATGTACAGTACATGCTATGTTTTAGAAATATGAAGGGCCTTCAACAATGTGATAGGTTGTCAGGAATTTATGTGTGTAATTTATGCTCCTAGAACACATGACGATGCTACTTAGATGTTAGGCCTCTGTATTTGGCCAGGCTGTGTAAAAGTCTCACACATTTGGTATCGCCATACTCAGGAGGAGTAGCAGAATGTATTTTGGGGTGTCACTTTTGCTATGTACATGCTATGTGTTGGTAATATCTTATAAATGGACAACTTTGTATAAAAAAAATGCGTTTTCATTTTTTTCCCACATATTCCAAAAACTTCTGGAAAAAAATGAACCGTTCAAAAGACTCATTATGCCTCATAGATTATATGTTGGGGTGTTAGCTTTCCAAAATGGGGTCATTTTATGGGAGTTTCCATTGTCCTGGTGCTCCAGGGTCTTCAAAACTGTAATAGGTGGTTGAGAAATGAGATGTGTAATTTATGCTCCTAGAATGCCTGAAGGTGCTATTTCAATGTTGGGCCTCTGTATTTGGCCAGGCTGTGTAAAAGTCTCACACATTTGGTATCGCCATACTCAGGAGGAGTAGCAGAATGTATTTTGGGGTGTCATTTTTGCTATGTACATGCTATGTGTTGGTAATATCTTATAAATGGACAACTTTGTATAAAAAAAATGCGGTTTCATTTTTTTCCCACATATTCCAAAAACTTCTGGAAAAAAATGAACCGTTCAAAAGACTCATTATGCCTCATAGATTATACGTTGGGGTGTTAGCTTTCCAAAATGGGGTCATTTTATGGGCATTTCCATTGTCCTGGTGCTCCAGGGTCTTCAAAACTGTAATAGGTGGTTGAGAAATGAGATGTGCAATTTATGCTCCTAGAATGCCTAAAGGGGCTATTTCAATGTTGGGCCTTTGTATTTGGACAGGCTGTGTAAAAGTCCCACACATTTGGTATTGCCATACTCAGGAGGAGTAGCAGAATGTATTTTGGGGTGTCATTTTTGCTATGTACATGCTATGTGTTGGTAATATCTTATAAATGGACAACTTTGTATAAAAAAAATGCATTTTCATTTTTTTCCCACATGTTCCAAAAACTTCTGGAAAAAAATGAACCGTTCAAAAGACTCATTATGCCTCATAGATTATACGTTGGAGTGTTAGCTTTCCAAAATGGGGTCATTTTATGGGCGTTTCTATTGTCCTGGTGCTCCAGGGTCTTCAAAACTGTAATAGGTGGTTGAGAAATGAGATGTGTAATTTATGCTCCTAGAATGCCTGAAGGTGCTATTTCAATGTTGTGCCTGTGTATTTGGCCAGGCTGTGTAAAAGTCTCACACATTTGGTATCGCCATACTCAGGAGGACTAGCAGAATGTATTTTGGGGTGTTATTGCAAGTATGCATGTGCTGTGTGAGAGAAATAACTTGTTATTATGACAATTTTGTGCAAAAAAATAAAAATTAAAAAAAATTAAAAAAAATTCCCAAGAATTGTGGGAAAAAAGTACAACTTCAAAAAACTCACAATGACTCTTACTAAATATATTGGAATGTCTGCTTTCCAAAAAGGGGTAATTTGGGGGGTATTTGTACTTTCCTGGCTTGTTAGGGTCTCAAGAAATGAAATAGGCCTTCAGTACATCAGGTGTGATCAGATGTGATAATTTTTCAATGATTTGCACCATAGCTTGTAGACTCTATAACTTTCACAGAGACCAAATAATATACACTTTTTTGGTTATTTTTACTAAAGATATGTAGCAGTATACATTTTGCCCAATTTTATGAAGAAAAATTACTTATTTGCAAAATTTTACAATAAAAACAAAAAAAAAAGTGTTTTTTTTTATAAAAAAAATCTAACTTTTTTCGCTTATATTGCAAAAAATAAAAAACCTAGCGGTGATTAAATACCACCAAAAGAAAGCTCTGTTTGGTTTGGGTACAGTGTAGCATGACTGAGTAATTGTCATTCAAAGTGTGAGAGCGCTGAAAGCTACAAATTGGTCTGGTAAGGAAGGGTGTATAAAAGCCCTGTATTGAAGTGGTTAAAAACAGCTTCAGAACAAATTAGAAAAAAAGTTTCTGACTTCAGTGGATGGGTTTATGTAATTCTAGCTGCTATCGTTACAGTAGTAGCAAGCAGTGAATTAAAGTGGTAAATACTGTACAAATATTCAGAGGTCTTCCTTTTTGTCTTTGCAGGTGACTACTTCACAGGATGAATTTCTATTCTAAAGACAGTGTTCACACAGAACATACATGGCAATTGCTAGATGAAATTGTAAAATTAAATTACAAGATGCAAGTGATGAATAAGATCTGAATCAAGAGCCAGGTGTAAAAGCACATAATGATTACTTAGGTCTGTAAATCTTAGGCTTAGGACTTAAATCTTAAGTAATCATCTGTTGCTTTTTCTGATTACGCATAGAAATTGCAAACCAGCCACAGGTATCATTATTAGTCATCAGTGATTTAAAAAATATAAGAGACATTCCATAACAGCAACTAACAGTACACAAGAAATAGTAATGGATTTCTCCCGATTGTTTTGTATGTTTAACAACTTAAGGACCGCCACACGACGATGTACGTCGACAGAATGGCACGGATAGGCACAAGGGCGTACAGGTACGTCCCCTTTAAGAACCCGTCCGTGGGTCGCGCTCGCGACACGGTCCGAAGCTCCATGACCGCGCCCACGGGACCTGCGGACACGATCACCGTCGGTGTCCCGCGATCGGGTCACAGAGCTGAAGAACGGGGAGAGGTAAGTGTAAACAAACCTTTCCCCGTTCTTCACATTGGCATGTCAGTGATCGTTCGTCCCTGTCATAGGGAACGACGATCAGTGACGTCACACACCAAGTCACGTCCCCTACAGTTAGAATCACTCATTAGGTCACACTTAACCCCTACAGCGCCACCTAGAGGTTAAACCCTTCACTGCTAGTGTCATTTTCACAGTAATCAGTGCATATTTATAGCACTGATCGCTGTAAAAATGACAATGGTCCCAAAAATGTGTCAAAAGTGTCCAATGTGTTCATGATAAAAATCGCTGATCACCGCCATTACTAGTAAAAAAAAAAATATATTAATAAAAATGCCATAAAACTATCCCCTATTTTGTAGACACTATAACTTTTGCACAAACCAATCAATAGACGTTTATTGCGATTTTTTTGACCAAAAATATGTAGAAGAATACGTATCGGCCTAAACTGAGGAAAAAAAATGTTTTTTTTAATATATTTATGGGGGATATTTATTATAGTAAAAAGTAAAAAATAATGCATTTTTTTCTAAATTGTCGCTCTATTTTTGTTTATAGCGCAAAAAATAAAAACCGCAGAGGTGATCAAATACCACCAAAATAAAGCTCTATTTGTGGGAAAAAAAGAATGTCAATTTTGTTTGGGAGCCACGTCGCATGACCATGCAATTGTCAGTTAAAGCGACGCAGTGCTGAATCTCAAAAAGGGGCCTGGTCCTTTAACTGAAAAATGGCCCAGGGCTTAAGTGGTTATAGCACCCTGACAAATAGGCTAGCTTAAAGGCACCATTACTGAACATACACATACTCATCTTTCTCTTTCTCTCTCTCTCTCTTTCATAAAACCGCCTGGTTGCAGGGCTGGTGCAAGGATTTTTGACACCCTAGGCGAAACCTAATTTTGACACCCCCCACTTTGGCTCTGCCCCTAACTCCACCCCCTTTGCCCTTGTAACACATGTGACTTGACACATAGACTGACCTACCTGACACATACACTTACCTACCTGACCAGGGTCGGTGCCAGATGATTTTGTGCCCTAGGCAAGACCAGCTAATTGGGAAGGAGGGGAGAGGGGGGCTAAGAGAGAGGGGGGCTGAGAGAGAGGGAGGTAGGAGGGAGGAATGGGAGAGAGGGAGGCTGTGAGAGAAGGGGGGTTGAGAGAGGGAGGGCTGTCTAATAATGGAGGGGGGGCTAAGAGAGGAGGGAGGGCTAAGAGAGGGGGGCTGAGAGAGAGACGGATGGGCTAAGAGTGACGGGGGAATGAGAGAGGGGGGCTGAGAGAGAGAGGTAGGATGAAGGGCTGAGAGAGAGAGGTAGGAGGGAGGGCTGAGAGAGAGAGAAGTAGGAGGGAGGGCTGAGAGAGAGAGAGAAGTAGGAGGGAGGGCTGAGAGAGAGAGGTAGGAGGGAGGGCTGAGAGAGAGAGGTAGGAGGGAGGGCTGAGAGAAAGGGGAGGGAGGGCTGAGAGAGAGGGGGTTTAAGAGAGTGGGGGCTGAGAGAGGAGGGAAGGCTAAGAGAGGGGGGCTGATAGAGATGGGTGGGCTGATAGACACAGGTGGGCTGAGAGAGAAGGGAGGGGGGCTGGGAGAATAGGGTGGGCTGATAGAGACGGGTGTGCCGAGAGAGGGGCTGAGAGAATAGGGAGGGCTGAGAGAGGGTAATGGCTAAGAGAGATGGGTGGGCTGAGAGAGAAAGGAGGGGGGCTTAGAGAGAGGGGGGTGACTGAGAGTATAGGGATGGCTGAGAGAGAAGCGAGGGGGGCTGATCGAGAGGGGAGGGCTGAGTGGGGGTGAGAGAGAGGGGAGGGGGCTTAGAGAGAGGGGGCTGAAAAAGAAAGGAGGGGGCTTAGCGGGAGGGGGGCTTAGAGAGAGGGGGGCTCAGAGAGGGGGGAAGGGTTGAGAGAGAAGGGAGGGGGCTTAGAGAGAGGGGGGCTGAGAGAGCAGGGAGGGGGGCTTAGAGAGAGGGGGAGGGCTGAGAGAGAAGGGAGGGGGGCTTAGAGAGAGGGGGCTGAGAAAGAGGGAAGGGCTGAGAGAGAAGGGAGGGGGCTTGGAGAGAGGGGGGCTGAGGGAGGAGTGAGGTGGGCTTAGAGAGAGGGGGGCTGAGAGGGAAGGGAGGGGGGCTGAGAGAGAAGAGAGGGGGGCTGAGAGAGAAGGGAGGGGGCTTAGAGAGAGGGAGGTGGGAGTTGGGGGGAGATGAGAGACCCCTAGCCCTGTTCCTGCAGTCCCACCTCTGTCCCAGTCTCTGTCTGCAGGTGTGTATGATGACAGACAGTACCTTCCATATCATAATGCCAGTCTCCTGCTTCGATTTGTCAAATTGCATTGGCTCCCACAGCAGCCTGTGCCTCCTGCCCATCCTCTGTGACAGCTCTGTGCACCCAGTGATCGGCGAGCCTGTCCTCCAGCTCCGGACATCACATTAGAGTGTGGAGAGGAACTTGGAGCAGTCCATGCTCTGGAAGCATGGGGTACGCTGTGCCCAATTGCCTCCTGGGGGAGACGGGGTCAGGGGGGCGAGGTAAAGGAGGAGGCGGTGCTCCTCTCCCGAGTCCCGTGCTCTCGGGCTTATCTGCCAAGGGTGCTGCTGATTGCTACCCGTAGCCGCGCCACCACAGACATTTCTGTTGCTAGACAGCCGGGTAGCGGACGAGGCGCATTGACAAGCTCCAGGCGCCCTCTTCTCCCAGCAGAGAGTAGTTAAGCCAGCGGGCGTGGCTGCGCCCTAGGCGACTGCCTAGTTTGCCTAGTGGTAGCGCCGGCCCTGCCTGGTTGCATCCAGGATGGCAGGTATGTGTGTCCTAGATTCAGGCTCTATGCGGATTTATTTCACTATCGGGAGAGTGCTGAGACTCCTGCAGTGGTGGGTAATGAGATAAAGTAAGTTGGATCATTTATTTCCATGTTTCTTTTTGTTTTGCTGTTATTTGTTCATTTTATATAGTGTAAATAAACTGCACCTTTGTTTTTTTCACCTGTGATGCTGTTTGCTGAGCCTACTTTTGTGTAGTGAACTCATCCAGGGGGTCACACACACCTGCTGCCAAGCTAACCCCCTCACAGTTGGTGGAGGAAGCCAGGGGCAATTTTTTAAAATAAAGGCCAGTATGGGAGAGTTGCTGAGACAGCCTGTTGTAGCAAATGCCAATCAACAACAAGTGGACCTTGAACAAAGGTGTGCAAATGAACAGTTGCAGCGGAGTCTGGAAGCTCAGCAGCAAGCTCACCAGCAGTGTAGTGAACTCATCCAGGGGGTCACACACACCTGCTGCCAAGCTAATCCCCTCACAGTTGGTGGAGGAAGCCAGGGGCAATTTTTTTAAATAAAGGCCAGTATGGGAGAGTTGCTGAGACAGGCTGTTGTAGCAAATGCCAATCAACAACAAGTGGACCTTGAACAAAGGTGTGCAAATGAACAGTTGCAGCGGAGTCTGGAAGCTCAGCAGCAAGCTCACCAGCAGAGTCTTGAAGCTTAGCAACAAGCCCATCAGCAATCTAAGGTTAGCTTCATAGACCTGTTGCAGAAGCAGGAGCAGAGACTCCAACAGAAAGTGGAGACATTAATGGAGAAACGTTTGCAGACTAGTGAGGCAAGTGGTTCCACTAATACCGCATAATTTTGTGTGATCCGTTTACTGCCAAAAATGACTTGAGAGGAGGATCCTGAGGTGCTTTTGACCACATTGGAAAGGACTGCTGAAAGGGAAAAGTGTCCTAAGGAGCAGTGGGCTGGACTGGCGGCCCCACTATTATCTGGTGAATAACAGAAAGCTTATTATGACCTAGAGCTTGAACAAGCAAAAGACTATGTTGTGCTAAAAACAGAAATTTTGGCACAACTAGGTGTCACTCTGGCCGTTCGGGCTCAGTGTGTGAATAACTGGTCTTTCCAGCTTGGAAAACCTCCCAGGTCTCAAATGTATGATCTCATTCACCTGAGCAGGAAGTGGCTGCAGCCAGGGACTTTTACCACACCAAAGTTTGTGGAATGTGTTGTTATGGATCGTTCCTGAGATCTTTTCTACTGCCATCCAAAAGTGGGTAAGCCATGGAGACCCAGAAACGGCCGACATGCTTGTGGATCTGGTTGAGAGGTACTTAGCTACAAAGGACCTGACCGCCTCTCCCAGGGACTCATGGACTTTCCACCATAAGACAAGACCATCTCCAGTGGTGGGTAAGATAATGCCAAGGGGTGAGGGTGGAGAGAGTGAAAGGGCGTGAGTTCTACCTAATGTCTGGCGAGAACAGCCTGGGAAGTCAAGGCTGCAAGAGGGGGCGAGAAAGATTATTTGTTACTGTTGCCGGGAAGAACGACATATTATAGCAAATTGCTCAGTTTTGGATGAACCGATGCAATGTGACTTTCTGAGGGACAGGCGTCAGCCACTGTTTGCAACAGTTGCATGCACTGCCATTCGGGGAACTGAGAAACATTTATGCAAAATGTATTTTAATGATAGACATGTTGTATTGCTGGATTCAGGTAGCCTTGTAAAATTGGTAAAAGCTGAATTAGTTACTACAAAGGTGTCTGGGAATAACAAGGTGGCTGTTATTTGTATGCATGGGGACACCTGAGAGTATCCTGTGGCTACAGTGTTTTTCGAGACCCCCAAAGGTAACCTAACTTATCAGGTGGGGTTAGTGTCTCACTTACCACATGATGCTATTGTCAGGAAGGATTTTCCAAAATTCTGGAAACTCTGGGATTGTCCTGACCCCCCCCCCCCCAACTGTGTTCCCTATAGACCAGGAAGGTGAATCCCAGAAATCAAGAGTGATGAGGACTCTCCAGAATT